>CM035298.1:42818244-42934151 GCA_020226075.1 Hydropotes inermis
TTTAAGTAAAATTTATTTACTTGTTTTCGGCTGTGCTGAGTCTCATTGCGCCTATGGGCTTTCTCTAGTCGTGGCGAGCAGGAGCTCCTCTCTCGTGGTCACGGGCGTCTCACTGCAGCCGCTTCTCTTACTGGGGAGCACAGGCTGTACTCTGTGGGCTCAGGGCTTGTGGTGCACGGGCTTAGCTGCTCAGCAGCCTGTGCGATTTAAGTAAAATTTATTTACTTGTTTTCGGCTGTGCTGAGTCTCATTGCGCCTATGGGCTTTCTCTAGTCGTGGCGAGCAGGAGCTCCTCTCTCGTGGTCACGGGCGTCTCACTGCAGCCGCTTCTCTTACTGGGGAGCACAGGCTGTACTCTGTGGGCTCAGGGCTTGTGGTGCACGGGCTTAGCTGCTCAGCAGCCTGTGCGATCTTCTCGGGTCAGGGATCAAACTTGTGTGCCCTGAATTGGCAGGTGGATTCTTAACCTCTGGACCACCAGGAAGGTTCTGCAGTTTTTTTAATTGCTCATTTTCCAACTCAAATTCCCTAATAAAAACATCTAACACAAATCAATTTCAATGAGGCCGGTCCTCCTATCTTTTGAGGCTGTTACTTCCTGTATTAAAGCTTGCAATTCATCACTCCCCTACACAGCCCCTGTGATCCATCCAACCATAGGTTTTTACTCATATCATTTGCAGTCCCTCCTCCTTCGCCCCATCCCAAACCTGCTCTGTGAAACCAGATGCCCCAGATTTATTCTGGTGGCATCACCTTTCCCCCCAGACTCCACTTATCCTGCAAGCAAAAGACCTGCGTGATTTTCTGAAGCAGAGCTGGCAGGAGTCTTGCGTTCTTTCCCCCTGATGTGTCTCTATTTTGACACCTATGTTAACTGTTCAAGGCTTCTCCAACTGGCTCTTTGGCTTTCATTTCCTTCCACATCTCATGTGGCTTTTTTGAGCAACCGAACTGCCACTTTCTTTTTTTTCCCTGGAAGAGGAGAACTGATTTAATTACTTCGTAATGGAATGCACTTTCTCTTGTAAAACTGATTCGTTTCTCAACTGCATCTAGGAAATGGAAAAACAGATATCTCTGGCATTGATTACCGAATGGCCATATTTCCTTGGTCCTATTCTGTGATAGAGAAAAAAAAAAAAATACTGAATTTGGCAAAAAAGCAATCTGGCTTTGATCCCGGCATCATCGCTTGCCCATGATGTTTCTTTGGGAGCGTGCGCGTTCAGAGACTTGATTGCCTTGTTGGAGCTAATGATTCGTGTCTTGCGTGCCATGCAAGGTTATCACGGGGATCAGGGGATCAGGCGAATGAGCAAAGGTGGGAACCATTTTGAAATTTTGGTGGATTGTATAAACAAAAGCTCTTGTCATAGAGGATAGTTCAAGTCAAATTTGTAACTCCTATCTATCTAGCCTTTTCCTTTCATCAATTTTTTTTTTAATGTACAATATAAGCTGGCATGGTGCTAAAGGATCCACTTGTCAACGCTGGACATGCATCAGACATGGGTTCAACCCCTAGGTCGAGAAGGTCCCCTGGAGTAGGAAATGGCAACACCCCAGAGGAGTCTGGTGGGCTACAGTCCATGGGGTTGCAAAGAGTCAGACACGACTGAGCGGCTGAGAGCACAACACACTATTCTTCTACCAACAAAATCAATGAAAGCTACTATTTAAAGTTCCATAAATAAGCTCAACATATTCCAGCTTTTGCTGAATTTGTGTTTGACACACCCTTTCCCAATACCGTAGAATGTGGTTTAAGAATTTCAATCAGCTCTCATCCTTCTAAATGGTGAGGCAGACATTCTAAGCTTACTGCTGTCCGCTTACTTCTTTAAAATAAATTTAGTAATGAACTTGCTAGCTGTGGTCTATGATAAGCTGTGTGTCTGGCCCTGGATACAGTTCAAATCAGCCTCTCGCAGTGGGGCTCAGGAAGGGGGAGTTTGCCAGGGTATTGAACGTCAGCTTCTTTGATTCAGTGATGGCGACTCTAACTAATGATAATGGTTATGTTACGTTTTTCTGGAGCTATACATTTTAAAATATTGAGTTATTGGCTAGCCTTTGTCTTTGTTGCTGTGTGGCTTTTCTCTAGTTGTGACTAGCTGGGCTACTCTCGAGCTGTGGGTGCTGGTCTTCTCTTTGCAGTGGCTTCTCTCGTTGCAGAGTGTGGGCTCTAGGGCACACGGGCTTCAGTCATGGAAACTTCCAGGCTCTGGAGCTCAACAGTTGTGGCGTACAGGCTTATCTGGCCCGTGGCAGGTGGGATCTTCCTGGCCCAGGAATCGAACCTGTGTCTATTGCACTAGCAGGTAGATTCTTTACCACTAAGAGCAGGGAAGCCCATAAAGCTATATATTTTAAGAAATTAAGGGAATTTATGTGCTTGAAATGCATGGCCCATGGCCCCACTACATAAAACTTTAGATGAGGTTTATTTCTCTTTGTAAACTCATAGGTGTCAGCCTATTTAAAAAAAAAAGTTTTATTTTTAAAAAGCACATTTTTGCTTCTGTGTTAGATTTTTAAACTTTTCTGAAAGTCAGTGATCTCTTAAATGATTTCAAAAAGTAACTTCCATTGCATGGTATTAACAATACAAAAACATGAAGATATTTAATACCTATAGTCTTAGTTTATAAAATAGATATTAAATTTTTTGCACATGTTTCTCCAAATAAGCATATGTATATGCACTTGGATTTTTTTTAATGAAGTCTTTACTAAATCCTTCATCTAAGACTTTTTAATATTTTTTAAAATGTTAAAACAAAAGAATATTTATTATAGAAAATTTGGGAAGAAATTTAAGATGTTTTAAATCACCTTCAAGAATTGAAGAATCTATTTGCAATAGGATTAATTGACAAATGACTAGAATAAAAAATAAAAAAATATTTCAAGGGATCATAAATTTATAACAAAAAAGACAGAAAGGCTAAATGAAAAGTAGACTTAAAGAGTGTGAATAGGGATAAGGCAGGAGCAGAAATATAAGTGGCTAAAAATAATACAAAGAGATGTTCAATCTTCACAGTAACTGGAAAAATGCAAACCAAGATAAAAATATCATTTTATGCCAAATTAACTGACAGTCTATTTTTTTGAAAAATTTGCTGTAAAAAATTTTCAAAAATTTGAACAATGCCATGTTTTGGAGATGTGGATCAAAGGGAATTCTTATATATAGCTGAAAAGAATAAAAATTGGTATAGCAATTTTAGAAAGTAATGTGGCATTTTCTTTTAAAGATAAACATTTGCTTACCCCACCAATCAGCAATTCCCCTTCTTGGCATATACCCAAGAGAAACTCTTTTACATGTGTACCAGGAGATGTATGCATGAATGTTTTTAGTAATACTATTCAAAATAGAAAAAAAAAAAAACCTGAAAATGTTCCACACTTTATTGCCAAGAAAATAGATAAACTGTAGTATAGTCACAAGATACACTTTCACCCCAGCAGGAAAAATGAGTGCACTGTATCTATGTATTACTTGGGTAACCTAATATCATACTGTTCTTAGGAGGTGCAAACCATGGTAAGGAAAAGGGAGCTGCAGCAACAATATACGAGAGTGAAAATAAATAAACAACCCTGACCCATGCATGGACCAAGTATGACAGTGCGGCAGAACTGAGGATTATAATCAATCCAATTTTGTGCATACTGGTAACACATGTCAGAAGATAAATTATTCTACTTTTGAATAAGGAAAGAAAATTTAACTGCTTTTTAACTGGCATTTCAAGTGTGTGCGTGCTAAATTGCTTTAGTTGTGTCTAATTCTTTGCAACCCTATGGACTGTAGCCCTCTCTCCATGGGCTTCTCCTGGCAAGAATACTGGAGTGGGTTGTCGTGACCTTCTCCAGGGGATCTTCCCAACCTAGGGATTGAACCCGCATCTCTTGCATCTCCTGCATTGGCAGGAGGGTTCTTTAACACTAGCACTGCCTGGTACACCCTGGTATTTCAAAATCAATTACTAAATACATGACCCAATACTCCTTGCTTCTTGTCCTGGTTTCAATCCTGCTTGCCAGGATTTCTCTTTAGTTCCTTTCATTAACTGTCAGCTTCTTTCTTCTTATTTATTTTTCAGTTGAAGTATAGTTGATTTACAATGTTGTGTTATTAATAGTTTCAGGTGTATAGCAAAAAAAAAAAAAAGGCACAAGCAACTGATCAACTTCTTTCTATCCCCTTCTTTCTATCAAGTCTTTCCTATTCTGAAAAGCCCAGTTCAACATGTTCACTAAAACTTTGCTGATCAAAGTCTATCTTTCAGGACTTCCTTAGTGGTCCAGTGCCTAAGACTCCGCATTCCCGGTGCAGAGGGTACAGGTTCGATCCCTGGTCAGGGGACTTGAGCTCACATGCCACAATTAAAGATCATGCATGCTGCAAGGAAGATCAAAGATCCCAAGTGTCACAACTAAGAGCTGGCACAGCCAAAAAAAAGTCTAAGAGCAGACACATAAATGGAATAGAAATAAAAGACGCAGGGATGTCTTAGGGAAGTACAGGAATGAAATAAACATGACCTTTGATTGACACACATGCCCACAGTTCTGCTCGAAATTTTAGTCCCTCCTTTCCCATTTCATCCCTTCTTCTGCGTCAGTACAAATTGTTGCTATGAAGCCCTCTTTTTAAAAAAAAACTGTTTGCATTATTTATATGAAAGTTACTAGTATTTTCCAAACTGTGAGTACTTTAGGAGGCCAGGCCCATCCTTGGAGCGGATGCTGCTGGTGCCTCATGGGATCCGGTGGTGGTGGTCGTGCCCTAACCCCAGCTGCTGACAACACGGCTGCTCCCACTGCCGTCTTCTCTAAAGGGTTGCCTTTGAGCAGCTTTAACTGCTTTGGAGTTAGGTCTTCCTCACAGCAGCCAGGAGCCGATGACCTTTGATGCAGGAGATGCAAAAGTCCACCGCCTTAGAGAAGGGCAAATTCTGTGGCGCAGATTACCCCCTCGAGCACCCCCCAGGATGAGATGGAGGCTAGACTTGACCTTGCTTGACTTCTTCCTCCCTATCCTGCTTTCCTTGCTCCCTGACGGGGTCTCCAGAGAGCACCCCATCAGCAAAATCACTTACGGAGAAATTCTCCTCTCAAGCTCCAGGAAACCTGGAGCTTGGTAAATAAACACAGTTATTTACCAAAGCTTGTATCATCTAGAATGTTGAGCACAATGATTGGAACAAAATAGAACTAAGTACCAGTTTGTTGAATTTATTAGTGATTTTGTATTAAAGTTTGCTGGAAGGATGTTGGTATGTGTATAAGAGAAATAATTCTCTCTCTCTCTTTTTTTCTTCCTTTTATAGGTAAATGTATCGAAGGACACTTGATTGTTGAAAACAGGACTCATTTCAGAATAATTTAAGCACAAAAGATGATGTATTGGTGCCCATAACTGCAAAGTCCAAAAGCAGCCCAAGTCACCGTGGGTTAACGAGACTTCTCGGCCCAGCTGAAGCCAGGGGCTCGGAAGGTGGTGTCTTTCGTTTATCCCCCTTTCCTGCTGGCCTCCCTCCGTGTTTCTGTTTTCTGTCATCCTCCACTGTACGTGATTTCCTTCATCGGGTCCAGAAAGTTGGCTGTACACAGCGTCAACTCATCGCACCCTCACTCCTTATGAGCCCAGAAGGAACAAACCATCTCTTTCTTTGAGGGACCATATGTAAAATCCCCCGAAATACTGTCTGACCAAATGCCCATCTCTAAATGAATTACCACGGCCGAGTCATCCAGGCAGCAAGCAAACTTGGGTTGGTCCCATTGCTGTTTGCGACAGCGGTGGTTCAGGCGCTCACTCGTGTCTGACTCTTTGTGACCCCATGGACGGTAGCCCACCAGACTCACTGTGCGTGGGGCTCTCCAGGCAAGAGTACTGGAGTGGGGTGCCATTTCCTTCTCCAGGGGATCGTCCCAACCCAGGGATCAAACCTGAATCTCCTGCATTGGCAGGCGCACTCTTCAACACTGAGCCATCTAGGAAGCCCTGTGAGTACCATTAGATTTTTTCTATTAGAAACTAAAATTTGAAAAGATGGAGAAATAAGTTTTGGCAGTGACATAAGAAGTTGAAAGTCCAAGAGATTAGGAAGAGTCCATGAGGGGGAGAGGAGGGGAGAGGAGTCATGTAGGAGCTGATGATGGGCACATGTCTTTGTACATGTATGTGCACATGTACACATGTCACATGTATGTGTGTGTTCATTTTCCTTCACATAGACAAAGGCATGGGTCTCATTGGCAGTCAGCACAACAGAACTCTGAGGATAAAAGTAACCTTGAACACCACTCAGTTAAGAAGGAAAAGAACTTGTTATTTTACTCATTAGTGGTTTATGAGTATCACTGTAATTAACAAAAGCTGTTTGAAATGTTTTAAAATAAAGACAAAGAAATTGAGATTTAGATTGTGCATTCATTTTTTTTCTTCCTGAAGGTGGTTTTATTGCAAAACCACAAATACAGCACAGACATGAAATCATATAAGCATATGATCCTCCTAACCATTAGAAGTATGTCTTCTTGTCTTGGCGTTAACCAACTGGGAAACAGTGTTGTAAGAATTCAGGGAGTGCTGGATTCTGGGCTGGGCTTTTGATAATTAAGGGAATCAACTGGCACCTTTCTCTTCCCCCTGGGAATGTCCCACTTTGGGACAGGAACAGAGAAATAAAAACTGCAACATTTAAATAGCTCAGTTTTAAATTTTACTACTTTGTCAAAATATTTTTTTTTCCCTTGTTCCTATTCATTTGCCATCATGAATTCGTTTTTTATTGCTGGGTGAATGCATTATGAAAAACACAGTGGTTTAAAACACCACAAATCTATTATCTCACAGTTGCAATGGGCCAGCAATCTGGATGGGGTCAATTGGGTTCTCTTCATAGGGTCTCACAAGGTTAAAATCAAGGGGTTAGTAAGGCTGCATTTTTTTTTAATTTACCTTTTTAGAAAAGTATTTATTTTTAATTGCAGGATAATTGCTTTAAAATATTGTGTTGATTCCTGCTACACATCAGCATGAATCAGCCATAGGTGCCTCCCCCTTGAACTTCCCCACAACCTCCCATCCCATCCCACCCCTCTGGGCTGTCACAGAGCACTGGGTTGAGTGAGCTTCCTGTATCACACAGCAAATTCCCACTGGCTATTTTACGCACAGTGATGTATTTGTTTCAATGATACTCTCTCAATTCTTCCCACCCTCTCCTTCCCCGCTGCATTCACAGGATCCGTTCTCTATGTCTGTATCTCCAGTGCTGGCCTGCAAGTAGGTTCATCAGCACTGTCTTTCTAGATTCCATATGTATGCGTCAATGTATGGCATTTGTTTTTCTCTCATTTTTATCTGAGGCTCAGACCATCTTCCCAGCTCACGGGTTGTGGTGGAGTTCATTTCCGTGAGGATGCATGAATGCCTCCCTGTTTCTTCCCAGTGAGGGCTTCCTGTCAGGCCACAGTCACCTGGGCCCATCCATGGGCCCACTTACAACAGAGCAGCCACACGTCCTCAAGACCAGCGAAAGAATCACTCACACCCCAACTTTCTTCTCAAGAAGTCTTTTAAAAACTCCTTCTTTAAGTCTCAGCTCCTCACAGCAATCTCTTCTTTGGTTAACTCAAAGTCAACCCATTTGGGATTTTACCTTTTGCAAAATCTCTTCACTTGTGTCATGTAACACTGCTCATAGGATGAAACCCATCATATCTAGTCCTGTTGTTCAGTTGCTTAGTCTTATCCAACATCTGTGCAACCCTGTGGACTGTAGCCTGCCAGGTCCCTCTATCCATGGGATTTTCCAAGCAAGAATGCTGGAGTGGGTTGTCATTTCCTTGCCCACACTCAAGTGGAGAGCATCTTCATCAGGGGTTTGGAAAACTTGGGGGCCATCTCAGAATTCTGTCTACCATAGTACAATGATCCAAAGTGACACCATGTTAAATCTGAGTTTCAGATAAGCAGCAAGCAACTTTCTGGTATGATTTTTCCTACACCATTGATTCTGGAATGCTCCACAATATCTAAAATGGGTTTACAAGATCAAAGGCTCACAGGTGATGTGATTGAGTAGAGCAGGCCTTGGAGGCACTACAGCTAGCAAAGGTGCCCATGCCCAGGTGAAGGAGGCCAGCGCCCCCCGACACCAGCTGCCTGTGGCCATGAAGACTCACAGGCCAAGTGGAAGGAACTTCTGATTCTTTGTTTAGGAAACAGAATTTTTACTTCCCTTTCTGCTTGAATTCTTCCACTGATCACAGTAAATCCACAATTTTCTAACAAATTTCACAAGCTATGCAAAGCATGCTTATGGACTGTAGTTTGGCCCCTGGAGGCCAGTTTGTGACCCAAAATCTAAGATCTGGGGACTTCCCTGGTCGTCCAGTGGCTAAGACTTGGCCTTCCAATGCAGGGGGGTGCAGGTTCGATCCCTGGTTGGGCAGGTAAGATCCCACAAGATTCGTGGCCAAAAAAATACCTAAAACAGAAGCAATATTGTAACAAATTAGATAAAGACATTAAAAATGGTCCACAAGAAAAAAGAAATTCTGTAATCACCAAAAGAGAAGTCTGAAAAAATCTTCACCCATCCACACAGGTCACTTTCACTAGGCCTGTTCACAACATTCTTCCATCCAAAGCTCAACATACATGCATCCCTTTACTTCTCCACCTCATTTAGCCCCCGAGCTTCATCTCTTAAACAAAATTGATTTACCTCAACAGAAAAGTGATTTAAAAGTCCTATCAGCCAGCCATAATGTGAGGAAAGAGCCAGATCTACAAACCCTCCAAAATGTACAGTAAATGCCAAATAAAAACTTTCAACTTCCCAATCTGTGTTTATAGGAAGCATGAATCAGTGATGAGGATGGAATGATCCTGACATAATTATGATTAAGTTTTGATCTTTTAATTTGTTTTATTTATATTTCCTTGCAAGTTTGACCTTGTCTGTACAAGTGGACTTCTGATTATTTTTTGACCACTTAATAATAATAGTCTTATAAAAACTCAACTGGTGGAGGTTTGGTTTAGGTATTCAAGCTCAGGATATATTATAATTTATAGAGTCAGTGAGACATTGCAGGGATTATTTCCAGACAGCTTTTTTGGATTTAATCCTGAGGGACAGTGTTCGCATAGGAGAGCATGTGTACCCTTGTTGGCACACCAGATCATTTTAGAAACTTTTTAAAAGTCAGTATTTACTTATTCTAATTTTCCTTCATATTTAAGGAAAACAAAAAGAACAAATAAAAAACCCAGCACACAGAAATGGAAATTTAATGAAGATTATTGTTTAGGACAAGGGTCAGTTTAAATTTTAAAAAGCAAGTGAATTTAAAAAAAAAATACTAAGAAAAGCATTGTGAAGATGATAAAAAAAAAAATACAGACAAAATAATACAGCCAAAAATCATAAAGTTGGGAGGCAAAGGATAGAACTGGAGGAACACTGTTCTAGAGTTGGACATGGAATCCACAGTCTGGCCAGTCCATGAAGGCAGCCTGGACACAGGTCTGGACCAGCTGGGGAAGGACCTGAACATTCCAGCACAAAGCCTTCTACCTCGCATGGTTCATTTTCTCGTGGACGTAATACTCTTTGTGGTGTGCCGTGGGGTTCCCCTGGTGGCTCAATCAGTAAGGAATCTGCCTGCAGATCAGGAGACCTGAGTTTGACCCCTGGGTCAGGAAGATCCCCTGGAGAAGAGAACGGCACCCCACTCCAGTATTCTCGCCTGGAGAATCCCATGGACAGAGGAGCCTGGTGGGCCACAGTCCATGGGGCGGCAAAGAGTCGGACACGACTTAGGAACTAACACTTTCACTTTGATGATGCGTCATGAGTCTTGACTTCAGGATGCATTATGTCTGGGGCGAATTCTCAAATTTTTGACTCAGAAACCATTAAGGACCTGATTTCTCCCGAGGGCAAGATGCAGACATTAGCAGTGACCAGGCATCTGGGTGGTTTGCAGCTCTGGGGGCTTCACAGGGCCAGGTCTGCTCTCACCTCTAGGGACCCCGCTCCCACCCCAGACATCAGTGAGCAAGAATCTTTAAGCAGGCCTTTCCCACTCTCTCAGCTCAGCTGTCCCTCAGGCAGTTTCCCCAAAGGTCACACAGAGAGTCACCACCCGGCCCAGGGATTCCACTCCTAGGTATGTATCCAAGAGAGATGCTAACCTATGGCCACACAAAAGCCTGTACACAGATGTTCATGGTGTTATTGACAAGAGCCAAGTGTGGAAACAGCTATGCGTCAAATAATGACTGGATGAATACAATGTAATATATCCATGCAAAGAGCATTACTCAGCAAATAAAAGAAATAAAATGTCAATATGTGTTACAGTGAGAACAAACCTTAAAAACAGGTGAGGTGAAAAAACTCAGTCACAAAAGGCCACATATTCTATGATTCCACTGATAGGAAATGTTCAGAATAAGCAAATATATTTAGAGACAGAGAGTGGATTCATGATGACTTAGGACTAGGGAGTTAGGTTGAAATGAGGAGTGACTGCTAGTGGTTATGGAGTTCTTTCTGGTGTGGTAAAAATATCCTAAAATCTGTGGTGGTGGTGAGGGTGCAACTTTGTAAATATACTAAAAACTATTGACTTGTACACTTTAAATGAGTGACTTGTATGGTAAGTGAGTTACATCTCAATAAAACTGTAACTGTCTTGTTTTAAAGCACATCATCTCATGGCAAAGGGATCACAAACTCTTAACGCTCATTTTCTGCTCAGGGTGGCGCTTCAAAGCACCCCCCTCCATCGACCGCGCCCTCCTCATCTACCACACCCCCATCTATTGTTGGCATCTGCTATGTGGTGTGGGATGCAGAGAGGAGTAAAAGAGGAGTTTGGGGCTGAGGTTGAGAGAGATGAAGCTCCAGGATTCCTGGGATGAAGGAGGGGCTGAAAATTTTTCAGAGGAGGGAGGCAAAGAAGATGTATTTAGAATCAGGAACCCCAAACTTTCCAGACTGAATAGACTTCTCTTTTTGTAAGAGAAAGAAAGGGAAGCTTTCTACCATAAAGAGAAAAAAGATCTTTAAAGCAACTCGTGTTTATTACAGAAATGTAAAAAAGTCGAAAAGAAGCCCATAAAATATAGCCATAATGTATCCCATGCAAAGATAATCATCATGTGGACCCATATTCAAAGAATTGTATACACTAAGGAGATTTAATATCACATATAGCATTATCACCTTGCAGTGTCTCACAAAAGAAAAGTGATTTTGTTACTGCTTATGGATGTTGAAAATCCATAGGGTCAGAGAGCTGAGGTTAACACGGAGAAGCATTAGAAATGCAGTCATGCATGAGTGTAAGTGACTTGTTTCAGACTCTAGATTAAGGTTTGTGCATTTGTGCACGTGCCTTCTGTCTGTGTTACCCACACCCACCCCCCTACCCACACCCCAGTCCACCTCCGCATGCAGTAGGCTTGCACTCACACAGTCAGGGACACGTAGGTGCAATTTCTTTAGAACATGTGCCATGCACCTACTATGTTGAAGGCCCTGCGCCCAGGTACTGAGTATGCGCTTGTGAAATTTTAAAAATAAAATAAAAGGAGAAATCCAAAGCAGATATCATCCCTATTTTCTTAGAGATTGTATTTTAGTAGGGGAAAGCCTACTCTGTTGTGAGATGTTTCACATGTGAATTTTTTTTAAATACTAAAATCTAATTTTTAAAATTTGCTAGTTAGTCTCTATTAAAATGATTAATTAGAATGGATTCAACTTTATTTGTGGGGAACATCCCTCTCACTGACACTTGGAATTCGCTGCCTTGGGTGAGAGAGAATGGGATTAGTCACAAAGAGAACGTAGGAAACCGTAGGTAGTAACCTTGCGTTTCCCCGGATAGAGGAACGTGAGCGGATGAACATGTTCTGTTGTAACGCTCTATTACAACTGACCAGAAGAAAAGCAAGAAGCACTGCTTTCTAAAATTCACATAGTCGGTGGGTTCTGTGGGCAGACGCAGTGCCCACAAAACGTACTATGGACCTTCTGCAAATACCTTCTACTGTAGTTCTTGAGAGCAAAATGATCTCCACTGCTACTGGCAAAGGAGTAACGGAACAGATGTGATTGCAACAAGCCCAGCGAATCTTGTCTGAGTGGATCCTTGGGCCGAGCATTCTGATACAAATAGGGGTGAGAACAGCCTGTACCTGGTGGGAGGTCATGGCTGGCGCAGGGCTGGAAATGGGCCAAGTCATCCACACATGCATCAGGAGATGCGGGTTTGATCCCTGGGTCAAGAAGATCCCCTGGAGAAGGAAATGACAATCCACTCCAGTATTGCCTAGAAAATCCCATGGACAGAGGAGCCTGGAAGGCTACAGTCTGTGGGGTCGCAAAAGAGTCAGACACGATTGAGCATGTACACTCTATATGATCCACAGACACACCTTAATGTTTGCCGCATAGTCTGACCAACTGTTCAAGGGAATCATAACTTGCAGAGTTTCACCAAGAGGGTGAGTATCTTAGGGTAAGGATGGTTTGTCCAGTAAAGAAGTAGGAAGATGTCTTTCTAGGTAGATGATCAACAGGTACAAAGGTACATGTGTATATGTGAAGAATTCAAAGAATATTCAGAACCAACCAGAGAGACACAGGCCCAGAAAGGTAGCTGGAGGCCGATTAAGAAGAATCGGAAACCACATTATGTTTGGATTTAATCCCAAGGGCCAATGTTCCCAAAGGGGAGCACACATACCTTTGTTGGCATACCAGGTCATTTTAGAAACATTTTTTTTAAAAAATCACTCTTTTACTTATTCTGACTTTTCTTCATATTTAATAAAAACAAAATATACCCACACACAAAAACATGGAAATGGAAATTTAATGAAGATTATTGCTCAGGACAAGGGTAAGTTGAAGTAAAAATTAGTAAGTGAACTGAAAATATTAAGAAAAGCATTGTGAAGATGACACAAAAATGCAGCAAAAAATCGTAAAGCTGGGAGGCATGTCAGGGAGGTGTGAGGAATATTGTTCTAGAGAGTTAGCCAAGGGAACTATCAGAGAGGCAGGAGAGAACTTGCAGGGCGTTGCAGATGGTGCTGAGCTTTGCAGATCTCGAGAGCAGCAGAGCGGAGGATGACCTGAGACCAGGGGAGAAGAGAGGTGGGACTCTGGGTTGGGAGACAGAGGAGTGGTCCAAGAAAGAGATGGTGAGGCTGAAACCACAGCAAGGATGGCGTTGATGGAGACGAGGGACAGATTTGAATATGCTTCCCCTGTATCCTGTCAAAACAGCACACAGCTTGGCAAGCAGGCAGGAAATGAGGAGAGGATGCTTTCCCCAGATTATTATCATTTATGCTTCCTTTCCCATTTATTGGTATTAAAGTCATAACGTTGCAAGATGGTGATGTTTTCTTCCAGTGCCCGGAAGCAGCCGTTCTAAGTGCTCATAAATATCTTTGGGAAGGAACGAACCAGAGAGTTTCAAAATGGACTTTCTGAGTTAGTCATTACAGCATTTGGGCTTAACTGCCGGCCACTTATAACTGGCCACATGCAAAGAAATGCCACTTTGAAGTTCATTAGTTGCCGTCAACTATAAAAGAGGAGCCAAATCCTACTGGGTGGAGTGATGGTTCTTTTAACCCCTCTCTCTTTTTGATGGCTTGAGTAAATCAAGATTCAACTTTTCTAACACTGGTGATTGTGGGGAGGAAAGAAAAGGTACCATGGTGAGTACCACTCCAATTTTTGCTGCTTGAAATTCATCTGCATTTCCTCTCCTATAAGCAACCCCCCCAAACCACCCTTCTCCCACTTTACCACTTTAATCCTTGAATGAAAATGAGTCTAACCCCACTCCTTGTCTTCCAGCCAGATTCAAGTCTCAGGTGTGGACAATAAGAGTGTCTTACCTCAATGGTCAGAGTGACTGGTACGTTATTGTTGATGCTTGCTAAGTGATGTCTGACTTTTTGTGACCCCATGGGCTGCAGCACACCAGGATTTCCTCTCCTTCATCATATCCCAAAGTTTACTCCAGCTCATGTCCATTGAGTCGGTGATGCCTTCCAGCCTTCTCATCCTCTGTTGCCCCCTTCTCCTCTTGCCTTCAATCTTCCCAGCCATGGGCTCTTTCTCAGTGAGTCAGCTCTTTGTGTCAGGTGGCAAAGTATTGGAGTTTCAGCTTCAGCACCAGCCCTTCCAATGAATAGTCAAGGCTGATTTCCTTTCAGATTGACTGGTTTGATCTTGCTGTCCAAGGGACTCTCAAGAGTCTCCTCTAACACCACAGTTTGAAACCACCAATTTGTCAGCTCTCAGCCTTCCTTATGGTCCTCTCTCACAGCTGTCCATGACTAGTGGAAAAACCATAGCTTTGACTATAGGGGCCTTTGTCGGCAGAGTGACATCTGCTTGTTAATACACTGCCTAGGTTTGTCATAGCTTTTCTTTCAAGGTATACACATGCCTAAGCTAACAGCACAAGCCCTGTCAACCAGATTCAGCCCCAGCACGTTTTGCTGGAACTAATCCATTATAAAGAAGCACTTTTTCTATAGTAAGTCCCCTACATATGAATCTGCAAGTTTCAAATGTTCAAAGATGCAAACACATGTTCACGTGTCCAACTGTGTAAGTTAGTTCACATATCTGGCATAATTGTCACATGTGTGCATCCTTTACAAGTGGTTGCGCTTTTGCCTACTCTACTGTACAGAAATGTATATAGTCCAGAAGTACAATGTCTTTATTTCAAGCCCAGGGTGTCCTGAAGCAAGTGTAAAAGCAGCTGCAGTGATGTAGTTCATACAACGGTACTTTTTAAGGTACTGTATTGTAAGATTAAAAGTGTTTTCTTTATTTGTTTGTGTTTGCTTTTTATGTATCAAATATTATAAACCTATTACAGTACAGTACCTATATAGGCAATTGTGTTAGTCGGGTACCCAGGCTAACTTTATTGGACTTAATGAACAAATTATAAACGTGCTCTCTGAGCAGAACTCATTCATTCGTAAGGGACTTATGGCATTTAGATGTGAACTTGAAGGGCTGGAGGGACATATGGGGAGGGAGAATACAGCCCATCCAGAGAATCACGGAGCTCCCAGGAGACAAAGTGTCTCTCTCTTGATATCACTGTTTGGTCCTTTCCATAGTTTGTGTCTCTGAACTTGGCAGTTTTGTGAAAAAAATACCACCACAATCCTCATCTTTTCTTCTTCAGGGCAACTGGAACTGCATTTCTGTCGCCAGAAATCAAAATTCATTATACAGTCCCTGTGTCCTTGATGTCCTAAGAAGTCCAGCTGAATAAGAGCAGATGCAATTGGGACAGGATGGGGGATCAGCAGTGGAGGAAGCCAGTGTGGGAGGGAAAGGATAAGCGGGTGTCTCAGTTCAATTCTGCAAAGATTCATAAAGGGGACAGAAGTGTGGGGACAAGGTTGGGCAGGAGAGAACCTATGTGCAGAGTTAAGAAGACAGCCTGTGTTCTTAAAGCAATTAGCATCCATGTGGGTGGGGGAAGGGCGACGTTCCCTTCTGTCTTTGCCTCTGCCAGAGCCACCCCACTGCCACCTTCTCTCCTGGTCTCCGTGCCTGCTGCCATCTCCCATCCCAAAGAGAAAATGGAAACCATCATCTGAGAGCTCCCCGGCATGCTTGCCTCTCTGTGCCCAGTATCACACAAAACGAGTCCTCCGGAGGCTAGCTTTGTACGTGTACATGAAACAGCAAAACTCCAAGCTGGAAAGTCTGCATGCAGATTGGATGATGATCTGGAAAAACCTTCCCTACAGTTTCTCTTTGAAAGTCCGTTGGACTGCAAGGAGATCAAACCAGTCAGACCTAAAGGAAATCAGACCTGAATATTCATCAGAAGGACTGATGCTGAAGTGAAGCTCCAATAATTTGGCCACCTGATGTGAACAGCTGACTCACTGGAAAATACCCTGATGCTGGGAAAGATGGAAGGCAGGAGGAGAAGGGGATGACAGAGGATGAGATGGTTAGATAGCATCACCAACTCAATGGACGTGAGTTTGCGCAAACTCTGGGAGATGATGAAGGACAAGAAAGCCTGGCGTGCTGCGGTCCATGGGGTCACAAAGAATCAGACATGACTGAGCGACTGAACAACAGTCTCTCCTCTTTTCTTTTGTGCTCATTCATCTGACAATTGCATTTTACCTTCACCTACAAAATTGAGTGGGATTCTCCAGGTGACTCAGTGATAAAGAACCCAACTACCAATGCAGGAGATGCTAGCTTGATCCCTGGATTGGGAAGATTCCCCTGGAGAAGGAAATGGTAACATACTCCAGTAATCTTGCCTGGGAAAATTGCAGGGACAGAGGAGCCTGGTGGGATACAATCCGTGGGGTCACAAAGAGTCAGACACAATTGAGCAACCGAACTAAACTGAACTGAGAGCATGCCCGCACATGCAAAGTTGAATACTGCATGAAGCATTTAGAAGGAAAGAAAAAAAAGAAAGAAGGTGAAAGCAAGAAGAAAGAAAAGGAGAAAAAGAGAGAAATAAGGAAGGGACGGAGGAGTTGAAGGAGGCAGAGAGGGAGTAAGGGAGAAATACTGGTTGCCTCTTGGAGTTTGTTGGCATGGAAACATGATATATCTCTGAACAAAGATTCCCGTTCAATTGCAATACTGCTGTGTATCAGTGCAACAGTATAACCCTGGGGCGGGGATCACAAAGCATTACCAAAGAAACAGAAGCTGAGGGGAAGTCTAGAACAAAGTTGGGGGGGGTGGGATGGTCCCTGGAAATGCAGAGACGTATCCAGTTCTGGAAGTTGAGGTCGTGGAGCTGAGTCCCAGCTCAGATGAGCTGGGAGAGGCAGCTGTTGCCTTTCTCTCTGTTGCTTAGCCAGCAGAAATCAGGTCATTTGCAGAGCCTGCCTGCCCTTCTATCCTGGAATAAGAAATACATGGTCGTGTGTTATTTCTGCATTCCAGGAAGATGCTTCTCCCTCCCGTCTCCTAAATGGAACCACTGGGTCTATAGACGCTGCGGGAATCCAACACACAAAGCATCAGCCCTGTGGCTTCCTCGATTCTATGTCCGTGCACCTCGTTGTTTCTGCCTCGGAAACCCTCTCTCTAGCCTCCCTTACCAAGCTGCTGAATTCCTTGTGCACCTCTTCAAACCGAAGGACATAGATTTACGGCTCCTCCTCGGAAACTGCAATAAAATCCAGGAAAAGTGAGGCATGTGGGAAAAGAAGGAGGTCTTCCATCTTGAACACACTTCCCAGTGAGTCAGCAAGCAGGCTGCTTCGAGGGAAATGGTCAGGAATATCTGTGAAAAACAGGAGCAGGACCATCAAATAACGATGCGCTCAGTACTCATTAAGACTAGAACCACCACAGGACCTCAACAAGGACAATGTGCTCTTGGAGCAGGGAGACGGGTTTCTGTGTTGACAGAAAAAAATCTGCAGTGGTCATCTCAAAATGCTTTCTATTCGAAGTAGGAACATTTAAGTTGTAAATTAGTATAAAACTCAAATACTCACCTGCCTTTATAAAGACTCATCAGCAAACCTCTGTGAGCCCAGGCAGATAAAGGCATCAGATCACTTCAGACTGGCAGTCCCTGGGATGGGGGCACTGTCCTCTGAAGGATGTATCAAAGGACAGCTGTAAAATCCACCAGGGCTGGGAGGATGCTTCTTCAGGAGGGAGGCAAGTGCATGGGGCAGGAAATCACACAGACTGTTTGGGAAATGGTGACAGAGCCAGGAATCAGGTTAGGAGCCTGAGATGTGAAGAGTGGCAGAGAAACCCAAAGAAGTGGTCTGGGGTCAGGTCACATTATTTTAGGGAATTTGAACTTTATTTATGGACAGACAGATGCCCAGGAAGGTTTCAGAGCAGGCAGTGCTGTCACCAGATCTACGCTTTTTTTAAAGGTGCTTTTGAGACTTTATTTTAGCATGAATCTTGGTGCTTTTGAATGATGGTGCTAGAGAAGACTCTTGAGAGTCTCTTGGACAGCAAGGAGATCAAACCAGTCAATCCTAAAAAAAATCAACCCTGAGTATTCATTGGAAGCACTGATGCTTTCACTCATTGTAGTGAAATATTGAGGGCAGGAGAAGGGGATGACAGAGGATGAGATACTTAGACAGCATCACTGATGCAATGGACATGAATTTGAGCAAACTTTGGGAAATAGTGAAGGAGAGGGAAGTCTGGTATGCTGCAGTCCATGGGGTTGCAAAGAGTTAGACATGACTTAGCGACTGAACAACAACAAGAATTTAGCAAGAATCCCAGGAAATTAACCCTTCTAAGATGATTTGTTCTAAATTTTTGTGGGAAATTGGCTATTCTAGGTATATGACAGAAGTGCCAAGACACTTGCAGAGAGAGGAAGCCTTCTCTACTGGCCTTATTCTCTCAGATATAGATATGGTTTAGCATTGCCCCAGGCTTAATCAGGGAGATGTCTTCTGTTGTAGATCCCCCTTCAGGGAACCCTGTTACACTGTTGGTAGGAATGTAAATTAATGCAGTCACTATGCAGAACAGTATGGAGGTTCCTTAAAAAACAAAAAATAGTACTAAGATATGATTCAACAATACCACTCCTGGGCATATACCCAGAGAAAACCATAAATCCCAAAAGATACGTGCACCTCAATGTTCATTGCAGCACTATTTAGAACAGCCAGGACTTGGAAGCAACCTAAGTGTCCATCAACAGGGGAATGGGTAAAGAAGATGTGGCACATATGTATGATGAAATATTACTCAGCCATAAAAAGGAACTAAATTGTACCTTTTGCAGAGACGTGGATGGACATAGAGAGTGGCACACAGAGGGAAGTAAGTCAGAGAAAATCATATATCATATTAAAGCATATACCTGGAATCTAGAAAAATGATACAAAGGAACACATTTGCAAAGCAGAAATAAAGGTGTAGATGTAGAGAACAAGCCCATGGACTCCAGGGTGGGAAAGCAGAGGTGGGATGAATTGGGAGGTTGAGACTGATGTATTTATTAACACACCACTGTGTATAAAATAATAGCTTCCCAGGGGGCGCTAGTGGTAAAGAATCTGCCTGCCAATACAGGAGATGGAAGAGCCATAGGTTTGATCCCCGGAAGTCGGGAAGATCCCTTGGAGGAAGGCATGGCAACTCACTCCAGTATTCTTTCCTGGAGAATCCCATGGACAAAGAAGCTGGGAGGACTAGAGCCCGTTGGATCTCAGAGAGTTGGACACGACTAGAGTGACTTAGCAAATGTATAAAACAGACGATTAGTGAGAACATATTGTATAGCACGGGGAACTCTCCTCAATACTCTGTGATAACCTACAGGGGACAAGAGTCCCCAAAAGAGGGGACATATGTATACGTAGAGCTGGTTCACTTTTCTCCACAGCAGAAGCTAATACAACATTGCAAAGCAATTATCCTCTAATAAAAATGTTTTAAAAAATAAAAGGAGAAGCAGCCATGACCATGCCCTGTCTGTCTGCTCGTCTGCGGGGAGCTGTCAGCTCATCATTCCAGAAGTTCAGATAGCCATTTATAGACAAATCACATCTGCCTCCCTCTCAGAGCCCAGACAAGAGGTAGGTCAATCGATAACAGTATGAAATATTTAAATTAAAGGGAAAAAGGGGAAAAAAAAAAAAAACCAAACAGCTGCCTTTCTGGTGCTTGAAGCATAGCAACGTGATAGAACACTGCTTAGAAATAGATTCTGGCTTTTGCAACCTCCCTGTTCTCATGTGCAGGTCCCTGGGGTGTTGGTCTGTCTGGGCTGCCACGACAGAAGGTCACAGATGGGGTGGCTCCAATGATTACTTCTCCTAGTTCTGGAGGCTGGGAAACCCAAGATTAAGACTCCTCAGACCTGGTGAGAGCCCACTTCCTGGTTCCTAGGTGGCTCTCCTCTTGCTGTGTCCTTCACGGGGTGGAAGAGATGAGGGACGAGAGATGGATACCCATCAGAATCGTGAGGGCTTCACCCTCATGACTGAATCACTTCCCAAAGGCCCCGCCTCCAAATGCTATCCCATTGGGGGTTAGGTTTCAGTACATGAATCTAGGGGGACATAATCATTCAGTCTATAGCACCGGCCACATGTTAGTCCCCTGGTCTCTTCCATTACCCCACTGAGGTCATGACCTCAATGACACAATTCTCTATTTCCTCCTGAGCCCAGCTAATGCTCCTGGTTTAATTCCAAATGCTCCATCACTTGATGCTTGTGCATGTGTGGTTCAGGCCCTTCAGTCATGTCTGACTCTTTGTGGCCCCATGGGCTGTAGCCCTGCAGGCTCCTCTGTCCATGGGATTCTCCTGGCAAGAGTTCTGGAGTGGGTCGCCATGACCTCCTCCAGGGCATTTTCCCAGCTCAGGGACTGAACCGGTGTCTCCTGCGCCTCCTGCATTACAGGCAGATTCTTTATCCACTGAGCCATCCTGGGAGCCCCACGATGCTCATCTACCCTCAGTTACCCTTGACTACCCTTGTCTAGACTTCCCAGGGGCTCGGCGGTCCATTCTCCTTCTGTGTTTCCAGCTTCGCTCATCTGCCTGTGATGACCCTCACCTCTTCTTTCAAGTCTTTAGCATTTCTTTTTTTTTTTTTAATTCGAAAAAAGTTAAGTTGACATGCTGTGTTTCCATTTGTATTCAGTGAAAGAAATTTTCTTTCTTTCTTTTTGGCCACAAGGCATGCAGGATGTTAGTTCCCCAACCAGGGATCGAACCGTGCCCGTTGCAGGGGAAGTGTGGAGTCTTAACCACTGGGCCACCAGGGAAGTCCAGGCACTTCTCACCACTGTCACATCCAACCCCACAATAAGGTAACGGCCATAGCAGACACGATGCCCCCTTTCACTTGGGCGTGTTTTCTGCTCAAAATTGTCTTTAGAATGAACGATTAGTATTGAACTCATAATGCATTATATTTACAAGCAACTTAGATTGCCAAAGTTATATGACCTCACTGTTACTTAATCCTGGTAAACAATCCTCCAAAGAATGTGAAATTTCCCCCCACTCTCCCAAATAGAGTTTTCATGGCTTCTGATGGTGAGGTACAGTTAAGTGCAAGAATAAAGCCCAGGAAAGTAGGATGACTCCTGCTTGCAATAAAAGACACCATCTAGTGGTGTCCAATCCTGTGGGTGGAATATCATGCTCGTGGAGCCTCACCCTCTCAGTCCCACAAGGAAAGCATCTTACGGATGAAGAGTCTGAAGCTCAGAGAATCCACGTGACAAGCCAAAAGCCACTCAGCCCGCAAATGGCAGAACGGAGACCAGATACCAGGGTCCTTGTGCCAGAATTAAACTCTTTCACACTGTCACGTGCATTTCTTCTTCAAGGACATTTACATTTAAAAAAATAAAATAAAATTCATGTTCAAGGTAAAGAAAACATTTTCTACTGGAAGAAAAATTATACCAGAGTGATTAAAGTTTCCATGGTCCCTCAAGTTACACTTTGTAACTTGAAAGGAATACCTGTCTCCAACACCAAAAAGAAAATAGGTCAGATACTGAAGTTATCCTCTGTCTATACTTTCCCTTCTATTTTATGCCTCTTTTTACTGCTGAGCACATTTAGCTCCCTTGAGTTAAAGCACCAAAAATGTGAGCTGCTCTGTTATGCAAATATCAGGGGGAAAGAGAGAGCAGGAAAAAAGCAGAGTCTGCGATGGTGAAGGTTCTTGAATCGTTGGGCTTGAAGGTAAATAGAAAGATGAAGCAGTGACCTAGTTTGACCTCATAAGACTCTTAAGGATTGTGTTATAAAGAAAAACTAGAAGGGAAAAGGGAGCTATTGTTGATGGAGAGCAAAATGGCACAGCAAAAAATGGTGGTGAAGGGAGGCTTTCTAACCCCAGCCCCACCTGCTAACTGTGTGAGCCTCCTAGTGATGTCTCAGTTTCCTTATCTCTGAAATAGGAACGATGATAAAATTGTACCCACTTCAGAGGGGCAGGGAGGAGTCAAGGAGTTGATGTGTGTGGCGTGTTTGAAACAGCCTGGTGCGTGTAGAGAGGGCGGCGTGAGTGACAGAGTGCCAGCATTAGGAGCGCCCTTCTCGGGCATGTGGGCCCCCCAGGGGGCACAGTTGGTAAAGAACCCGCCTGCCAATGCAACAGAGGCAAGAGATGCAGGTTCAGTCCGTGGGTGGGGAAGATGCCCTGGAGAAGGAAATGGCAACCCACGCCAATATTCTTGCCTTGGCAATCCCACGGACAGAGGAGCCTGGTGGGCTGCAGTCCCTAGGATCACAGAGAGTTGGACATCACTGAGCACACACACTTTTGGCGCCATTTCTCGGGCTGGGTGACTGAGGCCAGCCTGCCTGCAATGGGCAAAGTCTCGTTAGGTTTCCAGAAAGAGGAGCTTCCCATGAAGTGCACCGGAAATGAGGAAGAACAGGGAGCAGGTGCTCCGCCAGGCCACGTGGAGGCTGGAACACCGCTCCGCAATGGGGAATGTTCTCCCGGGCCACCCGGTGACAGTCATGGCCGCAAGGCTAGTCCACCCTTCCCCGGTCTTGTGCTCCACTGTGAGGACGATGAATCAATTCTCTCTGTAGCTAGGTACCCAGAAAGAAGATGCTACTAGAAAGAAGATTTTACTAGTTCACTGCGTCGGCGTGGGTCTGGGCAGTGAAATCTTACTCACCCAGGCCCTTGATGATGCTGTGTGTGCTCAGCTGTGTCTGACTCTTTGTGACCCCGTGGACTGTAGCCCGCCAGGCTCCTCTGTCCATGGGATTCTCCAGGCAAGAATACTGGAGTGGGCTGCCATGCCCTCCTCCAGGACATCTTCCCAACCCAGGGATCTCACCCGAGTCTTTTGAGCCTCCTGCATTGGCAGGGGGATTCTTTACCACCAGGGCCACCTAGCAAGCCCCCGACCCAGGCTCTTGCCAGTTGGAAACCAACTATTAGTGAGCCAAAGTCTCACCCTGATCAATACACTGAGGTCTGGAGTTGAAGATCCCAGTATCGGCTTTCTTTTTTTAAAAAAATGAATGTCTTTATTTTACTTGGAGGGTAGTTACTTTACAATATTGGGATGATTTTTTGCCACATATCAACATGAATCGGCCACACATCAGATTTCTTGACTGGGAATCAGGGCAGGCCAGGTATACAGAGTACAGATTCCTATCAAATGCAAAGTTCTTTCATTTTACCTTACACTGCCCTATGAGGTAGGTATTATTAAGTCCCATGTTTCAAAATGCAGCCCTGTGGGCATGGTTTTTTCAAGGGCTGTGATTAGCTATAGACTTCAGCGGTAAAGTTCAAGGTCAGACCCTCTGTTGAACTTGAACTTGAAAAGACTAGGAATTCTCTCGGGGATTCTATTTCTGGTGGGCTTTTATTTCGCTATTCCTCAAATATGCAAAGTGTCAGAAATTCTGTGGAAGTGTTTATGACATTTTGATTTTTATTGTGTTCTTGATTTTATTATCACCTTTCCCAAGGAGGGGTAAACATATTCATATAAGAAAGGAACATAGAGTTCAGGAAAAAGGAAAGGCATCGTACAGCTGGGGCTTCCCCAAATCAAATGCACATCAAAATTACCTGGGAAGCTTGTTTTTAAAACACCTTCCATTGTGGCATAATTTACATATCATAAAATGCACTCCTATTAAGAGCACAATTCTATAATTTTTAGTAAATTTGTACATACAATCCAAGTGTGACATTTCTGTCACCCCAAAATATTCCCTCATGCCTGGGAAGTTTTTCATTCTTATTTGACTTTAAATCATTTTATCCTCAAGTTACAGAGGAAATCACTGTTAACAAGATGGTGTATACTTTTCCACACTTTTATTAATGTATTTATGCAGTTATAAAAGTGAATAAGAGCTACCTATGTGTCAGACATTTTTGTTTGTTTGTTTTAAGAGAAATAAAATAACACACCTTTCCTCCCTGACCTGGCTTTTTCAGTTAAAATGTGTCTCGGAGATCCTTTTAAGGAGGTTCATTTTACTCATTCTCATGTAACATAATTAGTTTGGCCACCATTCCCCTTTTCTGATGAAAATGTAGGTTGCTTCTAATTTTTTTCTTTTTATCTTAAATAAAATTGCAAGAGAGTCTATGGACCACATCCATGTGCATCTGTGAATTATTTCCCAGGACAGATTCCTGGAGGTACAAGCCCAAGAGGGATTAAACAAACAAACAGGGATTCTAACACCTTTTCTTTCCCTTCTAACTCAGTCCACAGGTGATCCAACTTATTGGATGTGGAAGGCTCCTGGGAAACCTATATTTTCACCAAACACCTGCCCTGGAGATTCAGATATAGCCATCCCAGTACCATCTTCAGACGGTCATTGTGGAGGGATTGTTTTAAGGCTCTGTAGTCAAAGAAATGCAAGTTCAGATCCCAGCGCTATTACCTTAAGTGCAGTAACCCTGGACGCCATCATTCCTGCCCATTCATTCATTCTGCATTTCATAAAAAAACACTGAGCACCATTTAGGTGCCAAGCATAATTCTCAGCCAGCAGGTAGGACAGATGCAGCAACGAATGAGTAAATACTGTGAAGTGTCATGAATTCTACAAACAGGAGGAATTTGGGACTGACATGTACACACTGCTACTTAAAATGGACAATCAGCAAGGACCAATTGTGTAGCACAGGGAACTCTGCTCAGTGCTGTGTGGCAGCCGGATGGGAAGGAAGCTTGGAGGAGAATGGATACATGTATATGTATGGCTGGGTTCCTCTGCTGTCCACCTAAAACTACCACAACCTTGCTAATTAGCTGTCAGTTCAGTTCAGTTCAGTTCAGTCGCTCAGTCGTGTCTGACTCTTTGTGACCCCATGGACTGCAGCACAACAGGCTTCCCTGTCCATCACCAACTCCTGGACCTTGCTCAAAGCCTCATCCATTGAATTGCTGATGCCATCCAACCATCTCATCCTCTGTTGTCCCCTTCTCCTCCTGCCCTCAATCTTTTCAAGAATCAGGGTCTTTTCCAATGAGTCAGTTCTTCACATTAGGTGGCCAAAGTATTGGAATTCCAGCTTCAGCATCAGTACTTCCAATGATAATGCAGGACTGATTTCTTTTAGGATCAACTGGCTGGATCTCCTTGAAGTCCAAGAGACTCTTAAGAGTCTTCTCCAACACCACAGTTCAAAAGCATCAATTCTTTGGCACTTAGCTTTCTTTATAGACCAACTCTCACATCCACACATGACTACTGCAAAAATCATAGCTTTGACTAGCCAGACCTTTGTTGGCAAAGTAATGTCTCTGCTCTGCTATACCCCAATAGAAAATAAAAAGTTAAAAAAAAGTGGAGGAAGCTAGTCCATTGTATGTTCAGAGAAGGGTGACTGGGGAATTCTGAGAAGATTGTGGAATAAGGAACTCTTAGGGTGAGCCCTGAACTGGAGGAGGTTCCTGCCAAGAGACCAAAGCCAGTCTCAGCAGAGGAAACAGCATGAAGAACAGCCAGGTACTGCCATGCATCAGGATTTCCTAGGATGCCTGGTGAGGGATGAGGGCAGCGAGGAGTCTGGAGAGGGATGTGGGGCTAGGGCAGACTTTGTAGCATGTACCCAGGTCCTCATGAAGGGTAGTAACATGACATGTACATGGCAGACTCGCCGTTTAGTCCAAAATTTCCAGCAGGGTGTGAAGGAGGAATAGACTGGCTTGGGCAGGGAGACTCAGTCAGAGAGCCAGTTGGTATCAAGCCTTGTTGTCACCTAGGCCACAACTCTGCATGGCCCTGACCAGGCTCCAGCCCGACCAGGCTCTAGGGTGATAAGCCTCTAGAGAGCCGATTGACAGCTGTTGACATTCCCGCCCATGAGTCCTTCTCTGACCCAGCAACAAGCCGAGCACCTCGTGGTCTTTCAGCAACTGGGCTGAGGCAACTGCAGATTCCGGTTGAAAGCTGGGTGTTGATGGTTCATTTTACACATCAGCTTGACTGGCCCTTAGCGTCCATATATTTGGCCAAATATTGTTCTGGTTGTTTCTATGAGGATGCTTTAGGATGAGTTAACATTTAAATCAGTGGGTAAACCAGATGGTCCTCCACGATGTGGGTGAGCCTCATCTGATCAGTTGAAGGTCTAAATAGAAAGACTTACCTTCCTTGAGCAAGAGGAAATTCCACCAGCATCAGTCATCAGAATTGAACTGTAGCACTGGAAGCTCCCTGGGTCTTCAGCCTGCTAGCCCACCCTCCAGATGTTGGACTTGCTAATCTCCATAATCACATGAGCTAACTCCTTAAAATCAATCTCTCTCTCTCTAGCTGTTTATATCATATGGGTTTCCTGGTGGCTTAGATGGTAAAGAATCTGCGTGCAATGCAGGAGACCCATGTTCTATCCCTGGGTCAGGAAGATCCCTTGGAGAAGGAAATGGCAACCCACTCCAGAATTCTTGCCTGGACAACTCCAAGGATAGAGGAGCCTGGTGGGCTACAGTCCATGGGGTCACCAAGAGTTGGACATGATTGAGCGACAAACAGTTTTACTTTTCATTTGTCTTATTGGTTCTGTTTCTTAAAGAACTCTAACTAATACATGAGGAAGACAGTATGAGTTCTTATTCTTTCTCTGTGGGGCTAGACGTGAGATCCTTGTGGGATCATGTCTCATTAAAGGGGGAGAGCACAGAGGGCAGGATTCCTCCTTCATGCCCCAGGGGCCTCCAGGCTCTCCTGGCAGCAAATTCAAGGAGGGATGGAGAGAAGCTAGAGATCACATTCCAGCCCAGCCTGGTTGCCCCGGAGTTACAGGTAATGGGTAAACGACCTAGGGACCTGACCTGTCTCTCTGCAAGTAATCGTCTCCATTACAGCCGCTGTGAACAGATGTCTTTCCTAACTCCTCCCATTTCACTCTTTCTCTTGCTTCAAGACCTGATAATGGCCTTATCCCGACCCGAATGCTCCCTTGGCCTGGCTGTTGATGTGCATTTGTTGTTTGTTTCATTTTGTTCAGCTATTGGCACAGTCACTCAAACCTCAGAAGTGGGATCTGCATATGGAAAATTCATTATGTTTTCTCCCAAAAGCAAAAGGTATCAGTCATAGTAACATTTTAAAATAGCACATTACAGTGTACGAAACAGAACTAAGTTTAATGGATCTCAGCCTCAGTCATGTAATCTGTAGATTGGGGATAGTACTATAATAATAGTATTCTAGTGCCTTGTAGACAGTTACAGAGATTAAATTAGAACATGCATGTCAAGTGCTTAGCAGAGTAACTGGGATTTAATACATACTAGGTGTTTTCCCTACAGGATCCCATGTGATTATTTTAATGAGCCTCTGAAGTCGACAGGATGTGTTCAATTAGCCCCGTCTCATAAATGAGGAAGAAGAAGCTGGGGGTAAAGCACATTAGTCACACAGCTAACGTGTAGAAAAGCCAGAACATGAATGCAGTCATTTTGACTTCAATGCTCTAATACCCATGCACTCAGCTTATAAGGCTCACCATTAACACTGAGAAAGTACACACACATGGAAATCTCTGCAGATTGAGGAATAAAAATCGTGTATTTCAGCAGTTTCTAGATCATACCAGATGAAAGCTAAGCATTGAATGACAAGCATTTAACAAAGGGAAAAAAGTCAACAGTTCTCACTGAATTTCTCATAAAATCTTGAGTAGATCAGCAGTGGCTGCTCAGAAGGTAAAGAATCCACCTGCAATGCAGGAAACCTGGATTCGATCCCTGAATCAGGAAGATCCCCTGGAGAAAGGAATGGTTACCCATCCAGTATTATTACCTAGTGAATTCCATGGACAGAGAAGCCTGGCGAGCTACAGTCCATGGGGTTGCAGAGTCGGACACGACTGAGTGACTAACACTTTCATTTCCATGCTATCCCTTCAGATGTTAGGCTCACACCAGACATCAAGGATCTATCTGCAGCCCTTTCTTTTATGAAACTCCAAGCCAGTTTCCTGCTGCGCTTGCCTCCAGCAACATCACCATGACTCCAAACTCCATCCGTCTTCATTTCTTCTAGCATCAGAGCTATCCTCCTGAAACTCAAATCTTCTCACAGTCTTCACTGCTTATCAACAGTTGAGCCCTTCCCAATACACCTGGAGTAAAATCCAACTCCCCCCTGCAAGGCTGACAAGGTTCTTCTTCATCCATTCAATCAATGAGTGCTTTCTGAGCCCTGCTACATGCTGGACAGAGCTCCAAGGGTTGGGGAAATCAAGTTTTCTGCTTTCATGGAGCTTACACTCCAGTGGGAAAGGTGAATCCTAAGCAAGTAAATGTAAATAAGACAGGTATTTGCATAGTACAACCTTACACTAACTAGCTCCTCTTCCCACCACTGATGCCCTATATGCTGTTTCCCTGGACCCCATTTCTCTCCACCTCCAAGTACATCATGTTCCTTCCTACCTTTGTGCCTACGTTCCTGCTTATTCCTCTGTTGTCTATGTCTGTGACTCATCTCAACTTTGCCAAACACAATTATCTTTTAAGGCACAATCTATACCACCTTTTACATCAATTTTTCTTTTTAACTCAACGGAATTACATTTTTATATATGCCCCATTACTTTTAACATTTCTGTTATGGTAGCATTTTTAAATTTGCCTTTTTTTTTTTTTAAAGAGAATGACTAGAAAGGAGGTACTATAGTATGACTGCAAAAAAGTCCTCACTTTTTTAAGCCTCCCCCACCATCCAAGCTTTGCAATATGACTTTCCCATTAAGAAGTCCAGTCTATTTCAAAACACCCCAAATCTGGACTAGATTTATACTTGCTTTGGTCAATTTCTACTTGCTTTTGGTCTGCGTGCTTTTAAATGTGGCAAAAGAAATGGGGTTCTTACTTCTGCTCTCTTGGGCCCTTGAGTCCACCGTGAAAACAAGCATGGAGGATGGCGGATTGGATGACCTTACAGAGCAAAGGTTGTCCCAGCAGAGACAGAAAGGTCCAAGGCAGAACCAGCCGTGCCACTAATGCATTAACTCATTGCTGCTGTTCAGTCGCGAAGTCGTGTCCGACTCTTTGTGGCCCCATAAGCTGTAATATGCGGGCTTCCCTGTCCTTCACCATCTGCTGGAGTTTGCTCAAACTCATCGTAAGCAGAATTAAATGTCGACTGCCGTACCCTCCCTAAGGCTTTGGAATTGTTTGTTAGGCGGCATTTCTGTGGTCCTAGAGCACTGAGGCAGATGCTTTAGAGAATCATCACATCTTAGTATTGTCTGTATCTGGTGCATCCTTGGGACTGTTTCACCAGTTCTTCCCCTAGTCCCTTTTTTAAATATGTTTTTTCAGGCAGGCTTGTCTACCATGTATCAGGCACTATGCTAGATATCTAGACTTCAAGATGAATATGATAGGGTATGTTTTCTGCTCTATCAACAAGTGTCAATGAGACCGCTGACACATCTCCTTTCTCCTTGAACATCTGTAGCTGGAACTTTCCTAATGGCTCCCTGCAGCTGGTTCTTCGGTTTCAATCCTCAGCGGATTAAGTTCTTCTTTTTGTCCAGCCACAAACTCCTCAGCTCAAATGTGAGTGCCTGTCTTCTTCCTCTGCTGCCTGTGAACTCGGGGCATAAAGTTCAGTAACCTCCTTACAAAAACCCTTCATAAACTTAAATTCAGTCATTCAATCAAGGAAACAGTTAAGCCCTTTTACACGTGCTGAAGATTTTATTTTGGGACATCTCTATGGGAAAGGATGTTTGGGATTAATCGAGCTTTCTGGATATCTGCACAGGAGCACCAGAGTTTTATATATAGAACAAGGGCACCTGATCACAGCACCTGCAAAGAGAAATGACTCATTTAACCTCCCAGACTCCAATCAGACAGGAGGGTGTGGAGGCTGTGATGGCTGGCCCTGGGGCTGGTGATCAGGGCTCTGAGTTGGGGTGCAGGAGGAGACCTCCCAAAGATCCCATCATGATGCTCTTCTTTCTCTGCAGTGCCCCCCTCCTTCCCTCTTTCTCATGGTCTACCTAAGACCCCCCCCCTCAGGTCAAGTTCTAAGGCACACACTGTCACACACCCCAGCACCAGTTGCCTTGCATGTAATCTTCTACAATGTTTTAAGGAGCTGGGTTTTTCAGAATTTTTTAAACACCACAAAGGAATATCTACTTATCTTTTTCATCTTTTGCTGCCATCAGAGTTTAGAAAAAAGCATCACCCCTGCAGAGATTTCATAAAGATTCCCTTTCCTCGTTCTGCAATTTTAGAAATGTGGTGACCTCTCTTCCAGTCCCTGTCCTAAACTCACAAGAGCAGAGATGGCACCCCGGATGAGCCTCTGTAAACTTAGACACACCCCCCCCCCCCCCCCCCCCCCCCCCCCCCCCCCCCCCTCTCCTTCTCCCCCCCCCCTCCCCCAACACCAGCCACGGCCCCCCCCCGGACGCCCCTCTGAAATCTTCCCCCCCCCCCCCCCCCCCACGTTCCTAACCTCCTTCTGCTCTTCTGTTCTTCTTCACAGTCTTCCGCATCAACTGACTTCTATTGGTTTGTGTAATTTTAAATTTTCATTTATTTATTTTATTATTTATGTCTGGCTGTGCTGGGTCTTTATTGCTGCCCAGGCCTTTCTGGAGTCATGGTGACCGGGGACTATTCTCTAAATGCAGTGCATGAGCTTCTCATTATGCTGGCTTCTCTTGTAGAGCACAGGCTTTAGGGTGAGGTACCTTCAGTAGTTGTGGTTCCCCAGCTCCAGAGCCCAGGCTTGATAGTTGCTCCATGGCATGTGGGATCTTCCCAGACCAGGGATCAAACCCATGTCTCCTGGATGGGCAGGTGAATTCTTCACCACTGAGCCACCAGAGGAGCCCCTATATGTGTGATTTTTAATCCATTTTTCCCCACAAAAGCTGGAAATTTGTTTAGTGTTTTGCCTATTTTTTCATTTTTGTTAAAGTGCAGTTTACCTTCAATAAAATCTGCCTTTTTTCAGTGTAGAGTTCTGTAAGTTTTGACGAACACCTAGTCATGTACCCACTACCATTCTCAAGATATAAAACAGTCCCCCTGAAACCCCTTGTGCCTTTTGGAGCCAGCTCTTCTCCCCACTCCAGTCCCTGGCAATCACTGATCTGGCTTCTGTGTCCCTAGTTTCACCTTTTGCATTACTGTCACACGAAAGGAGTTACATAGCCTATAGCTTTTACAGCTTGTTCCATTTAACATAAGACAATGAAGAGTCATCGATGTTGTTGCATGTGTCGGTAATATGGCCTTTTAAATGCTAATAATTATGACATTGTGTAGGTTTACCATAGTCTGTTTATTCATTCATTAGTTTAAGGGCATTTGTGTTGTTTTTCATTGGGACTGCTGCTGTGAATATTTGCACACACACGGATTTGTAAGCATAAGCTTTCCTTTCTCTTAGGTAAATGTCAATGAGTGAGATTGCTAAATCACATGGTAAGTACATGCTTAATTATATAAGTGCCCAATTATTTTCCAGAATTACTGGACTATTTTACATTCTTAACAGCATGCATGAGAGTTCCAGTTGCTCACCCAATCCTTTTTAGCATTGGGTGATCGCTGTTGTCAACCGTCAGTCTTTTGTTTTCTTTGTCATCAGAATGAGCAAATGGTGGTGTCTTGCTGTGGTTTTAGTTTTCATTTCCCTGATGACAAATTGATGCTTTTGAATTATGGCGCTGGAGAAGATTCTTGAGGCTCCCTTGGACAGCAAGTAGATCAAACCAGTCGATGCTAGAGGAAATCAACCCTGAATATTCATTGGAAGCTGAAGCTGAAACTCCCATACTTTGAGCACGTCATGTGAACAGTTGACTTATTAGAAAAGACCCTGATGCTGAGAAAGACTGAAGGCCAAGGAAGGAGTCAGCAGAGGAGGAGATTGTTGGATGGCATCACCAACTCAATGGCCATGGGTTTGAGCAAGCTCTGTGGGAAAGTGAAGGACAGAAGATCATGGCGTGCTGTACCATGGGGTCGCAAAGAGCTGGACATGACTTGATGACTGAAAAAGAACAGGAAGACAAACTGTGCTGAGCATCTCTTCATGGACGTGTTTCCTACCCACGTGTGTTCTCTGCTGAGATAGCCTTTAAATTGTTTGCCAGTTTGTGTTGGGTGCTTATTTCCTTATTTTTGTGAGTTTCGAGAGTTCTTTACTCTGGACATGTCTTTTATCAAACATCAGATTTGCAGATATCGTCTCTCTGCGATATCTTTTATTCTCTTCATGGTATCTGCCAAAGAGTGGAAGTTTCTTAAATTTGATGAAGTCCAAGTTATAAAATTTTTAGTGGATTGTTTTGTAATTTAAAGTTACTCTGATTTTCTGCCATGATTGATTTTAAAAGTTTGTAGATTTAAGATCTAATTTTATGAGTGTCATCCATTTGGGGTTAATTATTATATGTGGTACAAGACAAGGATTGGGGTAAATTGTATGGAAGTCCAATTATTTCAGTACTAACTGTGACCAAGAATTACTTTCTATTTATTGCTGTATCTTATTGCTTAGAACTGTATCTTGCATGTAGCAGACACCCAAAAAATGAACTGAAGAGTAAATGAATCAAATTAATTTAATAATATATATTTAATTATTTAATTCACTTGAATTTGTTTTGATATATGGAGAGGACTATGAATTTAAAAGGATTGATTTGTCCAATTATATCTGTTACACCAATATTACATACTAATTTAGATCAAATAGTCTTTGTTGAAAAAATATTATTTCATCTAATTCTTTCATTCACTATATACTTCATTCACCAATCAGAACAAGGCACAGAGTTAGACACCAAGGCAAGGATTCTTTTGTTGGTTTGGTCAAGTTATGGATTCCTTGCTTAGAATAATGTATTTAAATGCATCAAATGAAATAGAGGGTTACAAAAGAAACCAATTATGTTGAAATACAGTTTTCAAAACACTTAAAAAAATTTCAACACAAGTAATATATATGTTTCTTTGTTTAAACATCCTAACACAATCTTACAGAATAAGTAGCAACTGAATAGCTACCATAGTTTAAGAGCAGTGATGAGCCCAGTGTATTCTGAGATGTCTGCAATAACCTGTAATACGATAGAAAAACACACTCTGGGATTTCTAACTGTGGCAAAGTCACAGCTACTATTATATGATTCTATTGTGGCCCATGTCCACATTCACAATTGAAGGACATCCTGAATTTTTGTCAGAGATAAGTGAAAATAAAGATATATTCTGTTTCTATTCAAATTCCTGGCCCCATGAGTTTCAACAGTGGATAAGAACTTCTGAGGCAGAGAGATACACAGATGAATAAAATGCAATCCCTGCCCCCAAGGAAATTCATTTTCCCAAGAGGCAAAAGACACCTGAACAAAAGATTCTATGAGATGCCAAGTTCCATTGGACTGGCTGAAAGAGTATGGCAAAAAATCTACAAAAATGGGAAAAATATAAATCAACCCTGAAGGGGCTCCAAAATCACTGCAGATGGTGATTGCAGCCAGCAAATTAAAAGACTCTTGCTCCTTGGAAGAAAAGCTGTGGCAAACCTAGACAGTGTATTCAAAAGCAGAGACATCACTTTGCCAACAAAGATCCATATAGTCAAAGCTACGGTTTTTCCAATAGTCATGTATGTATGTGAGAGTTGGACCATAAAGAAGGCTGAGCACTGAAGAACTGATGCTTTCAAACTGTGGTGCTGGAGAAGACTCTTGAGCATCCCTTGGACTGCAAGGAGATCAAACCAGTCAATCCTAAAGGAAATCAACTCTGAATATTCATTGGCTGGAATGATGTGGAAGCTGAAGCTCCAATATTTTGGCCACCTGATTAGAACAGCTGACTCATTGGAAAAGATCCTGATGCTGGGAAAGATTGAAGGCAGGAGGAGAAGGGGACAACAGAGAATGAGATGGTTGGATGGCATCACCAACTCGATGGACATGAATTTGATCAAGCTCTGGGAGACAGTGAAGGACAGGGAAGCCTGGCATGTTGTAGTACAGTTCAGTTCAGTTCGGTCGCTCAGTCGTGTCCAACTCTTTGCGACCCCATGAATTGCAGCACACCAGGCCTCCCTGTCCATCACCAACTCCTAGACCCGACTCAAACTCATGTCCATCGTGTCAGTGATACCATCCAACTATCTCATCCTCTGTCATCCCCTTCTTCTCCTGCCCGCAATCTTTCCCAGCACTGGGATCTTTTCCAATGAATCAGCTGTTCTAATCAGGTGGCCAAAGTACTGGAGTTTCAGCTTCAGCATCAGTCCTTCCAATGAATATTCAGGACTGATTTTCTTTAGGATGGACTGGTTAGATCTCCTTGCAGTCCAAGGGACTCTCAAGAGTCTTCTCCAGCACCGCAGTTTAAAAGCATCGATTCCTCGGCTGTGGTACACAGGGTCACAAAGAGTCAGACGTGACCTCGCCGCTGAAAAGCAGCATCCCTGAGGGGGCACACTGAGGCCTGTTGTCATGCAGTCTATGGTGGAGAGCGCTGGGAGGTGGGGAGGAGAGAGGAAAAGGTGGAAACCTCAATGACCTGCAAATCCTACCCCCTGGCTCCAACACCAAAAAATCAGAAGTATTTGTTTTGAACAGCTTGGCCACTGCTGAAAATGGGAACACTGGGAAAGGAGGTACTTCTGTCTGGGTGATGCACAAGGCAATCCAGTTCTTCTCCAGGTCACAGATCAGTCTCTTCTTCCTAAAGAATGAAATGACACCTCGGAAGTATGGACTGACATCTGGTCCCTATCTCCAGTCATGGAACTTAAGCTGGTGAGAAATGTCACATAATGTAAGTGGGAAATTAGGGCTTGGCATCAGATAGACTGGAGCCTGAGTTGGTCACTTACCTGTATGTTTGAGGTAGGGATGTAAAAGTCTTTGCTAAGGAGATGATCTCTACGCCAACTGCATCTTCACAGAGAAGAAGTGAATGACAGGCTGGGGTAAGGGTGTTATTGAGTGAAGACTTCAATGTTGAGAAAATCCACCAAGGAAAGGGTGACTTAAGCCATCAGCAGTGTCCTCATCAGGGAACTAGAAGTGTGTGGTTCTGTTCCTCTCTGGCTCCCACTTGCTGTTTGGAATAAGGAATAAACCTACCCATGTACACATTCCTCCATGTGGCAAGCAGTCTGGAGCAGGTTTTGACCCTGGATTGGGGAATGGAGTGAGGAGTTCTGCATATGTTTATCTGCTCTGCCAGGTGTGTGAGTGTGAGTGTGTGTGTGTGTGTGTGTGCATGCGTGCACGTGTGTGTTGATCAAAGTGCATTCAGGGAACAGAAATCACACCAGTTATTTGAAAAGAGGGAATTTAATATAAAGAATTGTTAACTAGGTATAAACTTGTTACCTAGGAAACTGAAAGGATAAAAGAGAACTCAAGAGTATCACAGAGATAGTAACTGCCAGAAGCAGCTACCACCCATAGGGCTGGGGGAACAGCAGGAAGAGGCTGGAATTATTAAACTTAGAAGCTTGGAGGAGGAGGGCTTGTAGAGCCAGGACCCAGACTTCTGGGGAGGGATCTGTTAGGCTAGTGGTTTTGGGGACTGGAGTGTGAGAGGTGGGGGTGGGGGACTGTCATAAAGCTGCTTTGGAAAGTGCTAAAAAAAAGCTGCAAACTAGATTCAACTGCTGCTGTAGGAAGACCCCACCCTTGTTGGAATAAAGAGGCTGGGGGATGCTCACAGCAATAGGAGGAAGGCAGGAGGCTAACAGACGGGAGCTTCCTTTTCCTTCCTGCCTCCTACTCTCTCTTTCCAGTGCCCGCTATTGGCAGATCCTAACAGGGAGCAGCTGACAAAGTAGAAACACAGAGCCCCAGCCCCCGAAACAAGGGGCTGGGTATTAAAGAGTAGATTTGGAGCCAGGAGACAATAGCTTATAACTGGCACAAGGGGTGTGTGTTAGAGAGAGAGAGAACAAGCAGTGTGAAGTAGGACGTTCATCTCTGCAAGTGAAAAGTGAAAGCAATTGCTCAGTCGCATCTGACTCTTTGTGACCCCATGAACTGTAGCCCACCAGGCTCCTCTGTCCACGGAGTTTTCCAGGAAAGAATACTGGAATGGTATCCATTCTCTTCTCCAGGGGATCTTCCTGATCCAGGGATTGAACCCGGGTTTCCTGCATCGCAGGCAGATTCTTTACTGTCTGAGCCATCAAGGAAGCACTAATAATTGGCACAAGGGGTGTGTGTGAATGTGTGTGTGTGAAAGAGAAAGAGAGAGATAGTAGTGGGAAGGAGGAAGTTCATTTCTATTTCTCATCTGATTTTTATCATGAAGGCATTTGATTCTCATGTGGTTTCTGTGTTTATTCTCAACTGGTTAAAAATGGAAAAGGAAGAACATCCTGATTGACTGCTCCCATTGTAAACTCCAGGAGATTCCTTACCTGATTCTTGTTTGCTCTGAGAACAAAACTTAAAAACGGAAGTAAAATGCCAACTACAGTCCTGCATATACAGCAGCTAGTCATTCTTTTTTCTTCTCATCCCTCTTCCCTTTAAAACTAATGCACCAGATAGAGAAATTTCTTCCAATAAAATAGTCTTTATATTAATAAAATATTAAACAGTTGATAGAGATTAATGTTTTAAAAAATCTTTCACACGTATTCCATTTAACCCTCAAAACAGCATTGTGGGCAAATTAGTTATTTCCATTTGACAGATCTATACCTCAAAGGAGTTGACAAATGACCCTAAGGGACAAAGCTGAACTGCAAAGTTAACTCTGCACCAGTGTTTCTGAAGTGTGGCCCTTTGACCACTTGATTTGGAAACCCTTCTGACATTTGTTAAAATACATATTTCTGAATCTCACAGTAAATTGATGGATTCAGAATCTCTGGGATTCTCCAGGACTTAGTATTTCTCACAAGCTACCCAGATAATTGTAATGCACAATGAAATTTCAGGCTCATTGGCCTAGACCATATGTTTCTCTAATTGGTGATGAAATGTATTCTGGCAAGGGCCCTTTAATTGATTTCCTGATAGTTAAGATTCTACTCCTGACATGATTCTCCATGATTTCAATATCCTTGTAGATCAATAATTCTCTAAGTGTGGTCCCAGAACAGCAGCAGGAGGATCTCACAGGAACATGTTTGGAGTGCAGATTCTTGGACTGTGACAGATGTGGGGAGGGGGGGACCCAGGGTGTGGGGGAGGCTTCTAGGTGATGGTAATGCAAGCAAAGTTTGTGAGCTGTCATTCTAGAAGAGTCGTTCATGGAATGGCCACTGAATTCTTTGCCTTATTCCCCTTGAGTGATCAATTGCCCAACCTAATGCCTCATGCCGTTGGTTTTACTCCCCTAGACCTTGTCTTTACCAGGAATTGTACACCCTCCACAATCACCGTGTTCTATCCTGTTCTTCTTTTTGTCTAACTTTCCAGTTCATTCTCTCTAGCTCTCCAACTCCAACTCTTTTTTTCTTAAAATTCGAGTATGGTTGCTTTACAATGTCATGATAGTTTCCGCTGTACAACAGAATAAATCAGAGACATGTATACACAAGTCCTCTCCTCTTGGACATCTCTCCCATCCTACCCCTTCCCACATATCTAGGTCATCACAGAGCACCGAGCTGACCTCCATGTGCTGGGCAGCAGCTTCCCACTAGCTATCCACTGTACACATGGTGCCATACTTATGTCGAACCCAGTCTCCCAATTCATCCCACCCTCCCTGTCCCCCATGTCTGCAAATACGTTCTATATGCCTGTGTCTCTAATGGATAAAGAATATGTGATATAAAATGGAATATTACTGGAATATATAATGGATGGAGACTATATATATATATATATACATATATATGATGGAATATTACTCAGCCATAAAAAGGAACAACTCTTCAACCCCATGGAAGCCTCCAATTCATTGATTCCATCTCCTATTATTCTCCTTCGCTCTCACACACTGGCTCTCCAGGCTGGATATCAAAGCCCACCATTAGATTCTCCTCCTTGGATATCCCCTCCCCTCCCTTACCTATGCTCCTTTCATTGTCTAAGCCTAGCAGAACCTCAGTGCTGGTTGCACTCAATGCTTTGCCTACTCTATGCTTGCACCCAGAGAGCCAAACATACTAAGAGAAAAATTAACCAAGCTGACACATCTCACTTTAAATTCATGGCCCTGAACCAGAGTGAGCCTTGAATGCAGCCTGATGATAACTGTGCTGGGACTTGGGAGTGTCTAAAGGATGTTGGACCAAAAATCAAGGTGGAAGCACTGATGAGCCACATGAAGGAATCTCAGCTCCACAACTGCTACTCTAGAAAAGAGTTAATTTCTCTGAGACTCAGTTTTCCAACTGTGAGAAAAGAATGAAAATATTAAAAGTGGTGAGGTTTGGTGATGGGCTCAACACATGATGGGAGCTGAGACACCAGTATCTACAAGTATCTATAGTTATAATTAGAAACTTGTAGAATCCAGGAGTTTCACAATGGGCAACCCTGACATTCCTGTGTTTTATGTTTAGGAGAAAGAAGAGAGACTCAACCAGTGCTGAGTTGCCTCCAACTCACTTTTCACCACAACCCAGCTTGTAGAACAAATCCTGATCATTTTAAGAAGAAATTAAGGTCCCAGGACCCTGATACCACATTGCAATGCAATGTCTCTGCCCTGTCAGATTCATCCAAGCACAGTGATTGTTTCCATCTCCTGAGATGTGACAAAAAGATAGGATTTGCCTGAACAACAAAGCTTGACTTTACAGAAATGTATTATTTTTTGCACATATTGACTAGAAGCATGAAAGAGGATGGAAGTTTGGGTGAACTGATAAGAGTTGAACAGATAAAACATTATGGATGGCTCCAATCTTGCCTTGTGTTCCCTGAAAGAAGCCTAGCCAGTTTGCAGAACAATAATTTTCAGTCCTGATGTTATGATCACTTAGAAAGCTTTAAAAAAAAAAACACATCTGGGACTTCCCTGGTGGTCCAGTGGTTAAGACTTAGCCTTCCAATGCAAGGGGTGTGGATTTGATACCCAGTTGGGAAGCTAAGATCCCATATGCCTTATGGCCAAAAAACCAAAATATTAAACAGAAGAAACATTGTAACAAATTCAATAAAGACTTAAAAAATAGTCCACATTAAAAAATCTTTTTAAAAAATTCATTCATCTCTTTACAATTTTTAAAAGAAACAAACAGATAAAATTTTAAAAGATAAAAAGTCCCACATCTGAGCTCCATCTTAGATCTACTGAAAGAAAATATTTGGGAGGTCAGGTTCCGGCATTGCTTCATAAGTTTTGCTTGTTTGTCTCCCAGATGATTCCAATGAACAGCCAGGATGACAGTCTGTATTAATAGCGGACCAGTAATTCTCAAGGTGTGATTTCCTGACAAGCAACATAAGCATAGCCTGGGAATTTTTGAGAAATGCAAATTCTTGAACTGCATCCCCATCCCACTGAATCAGAAATTCTTGGGTTTGTGTCCAGTGAGGCTTCTAGGTGATTCCAATGCATGCCCAAGTTGATGAACCCCTTGCTGCGACAGTGATATAAAGAGAGTGTATATTCATGTGTGTCTGTAAAGAGGTATCTGGAGTCTTCAAACTTCATGTTGTTTCCAAATTTCACAGCCACATCTTTTATGGGCTCCTGTTTCTTACATTACTCACCTAGAAAATGATGCATTTGTAGAGACACAGTGCCCACTGTCTAGTAATAGAAACGAGGGAAAGATCTCTCTGCACTGCGGAGAACCCAGCACTGCCTTCAGATGTACCTGTGTGCGACACCAACCTGCTTTATCAAGCCATCTGCTCATTAGTCTTCCTCAGGTCATCAGACCTTGATGCTCTCAAAGGCAGTGATAATGTCTTACATGCATTTGGTGTCCCAATATCCTGTAAGAATCTGACAATAAAACAAAAATGGGTCAATAAATGAATGAGGAAACAAATTGACTAATGAATTGTTGTTGTTAAGTCATTAAGTTGTGTCCAATGTTTTGTGACCCCATGGACTGCAGCATGCCAGGCTTCCCTGTCCTTACCACCTCTCAGAGTTTGCTCAAACTCATGTCCCATGAGTCAGTGATCCCATCCAACCATCTCATCCTCTATTGTCCCCTTCTCCACCTGACTTCAGTCTTTCCCAGTATCAGGGTCTTTTCTAATGAATTGACTCTTCACATCAGGTGGCCAAAGTATTAGAGCTTCAGCTTCAGCATCAGTCCTTCCAATGAATATTCAGAGTTGATTTCCTTTAGGATTGATAGGTTTGATTTCCTTGTAGTCCAAGGGACTCTCAAGAGTCTTCTTTAGCACCACAGTTCATAAGTATCAATGCTTTGGTGCTCAGCCTTCCTTATGGTCCAACTCTCACATCATACATGACTGCTGGAAAAGCCATAGCTTTGACTACATGAAGGGTGAGTAAAGTCCCCTAAATACAAATTATGATCATCGTCATTATCGAGCACCTCTTTAGAAAGGAATGCTTTCACCATGATAATAACCTCACATACACGACCTATTGAGACCTCATTGACACCGGGATATCACTGTTCCCTTTTTACAAAGGGAAAAGACTTAGACACACTGTCAGAGGCCACATGACAAGTAATTGACAGAGCTGGTGGGGGAGGATTTGAAGTCAAGTGTCTCAGAGCAGTTTTAGCCACTGCTCTGTACGGCTATAGGTTTTAGAAGAACCGGAGTCTGGTCATGGCTAAGCAATCACTCTCTTGGTGACCTTGGACAAGTCACTTCTCTCTGGGTCTCAGTTTTGCTATTTGCTAAAAGAATTTTTCTGATCATAGCAAGGACTTGAAGCATGGACCCCAAATTCCTAGAAGTGATAGAATTACTATAAGAAATCAATAAATCCAGCCATTTGGGGACTTAAACCTATGCCTGCATGCTAAGTTGCCTCAGTTATACCTGATTCTTTGTGACCCAATGAACTGCAGCCCACCAGGCTACACTGTCCACAGGATTATCCAGGCAAGAATACTGGAGTGGGTTGCCATCTTCTCCTCCAGGTGACCTTTCTGACCAGGGAATGAACCTGCGTCTCTTATGTCTCCTGCAGGTTCTTAACCACTGCTGCCACCTGGAAAGCACCATTATGCGTATACACAGTGCTATTTTTTTTAAGTTGTTGGAGTATGGGGCTTCCCAAGTAGTGCAATGGTAAAGAATCCACTTGCCAATGCAGGAGTTACACGAGGCGTGGGTTTGCTCTCTGGGTTGGAATGATCTGCTAGAGTAGAAAACGGCAACCCACTCCAGTATTCTTGCCTGGGTAGCTCTGTGGACAGAGGAGCCTGGCAGGGTACAATCCATGCGGCTGCAAAGTGTCAGACACAACTGAGCATGCAAGCACACAGCAGAGCTGCTTTACCGCGTTGTGTTATTAATAGTTTCTGCTGCAAAGCAGTGAATCGGCTATGCATGTATGTCTATTCCCTCCTTTTTGGATTTCTTTCCCATTTAGGTCACAACGGAGCATGGCGTAGAGCCCCCATGCTATATAGCAGGTTGTCATTAGTTATTTATTTTATGCATAATGTGCATATATGTCAGTCCCAGTCTCCCAGTTCCTCCCACCCCTGCTTCCCCTCTTGGAGTCCATACATTTGTCTTCTACCTCTGTGTCTCTATTTCTGCTTTGCAAATAGGTTCATCTGCAGCACTTAAATGTACGAAGAGAGTGTGGAGAATTGTATTCATTGCTCAGCAAACATTTACTGAATGTCCACTGTAAGTCACACCCTCTGCTAAGCGCTCTGGGCCCAGTAACTTCCCTCATGGACTTCCCACGGAGAACAGGAGACAAACATAAACACACAGGCCACGTAGAAAGGAGCAGTGCTGGGCGTGCTGTGAAAATAGCCATCTCTCCGTGAGGAAGACTAAGGCGTGGGGAGGCTATTGTCTTGGACTGGTGGTCAGGGGCAGCCCCTCCGAGCTGGTGATGATCAAGCTGAGGCTGAGAGATGAGAAGGCATCAGCCGGCCGCGTGGGAGGAGTGTTCCCAGCAGGGACAGCAGTGAAAATGCCCCTAGCCGATGGAGTTCGAACATGTTTATTCCTAAACACTAAAAATAAAACCACTGTTATTCGAGGGCCGGGGATCATTTCTGAAGATAAAAAAGAGCTCACATATGGTCTTCACGGTAAGTAATGCTGATTCCCATTGGGAATGAGCCCAATCTCAGCAGCTTAGAACTGAGCTCACTTGTTCCTCGCATCCAGTCCAGGCCAGTGTGGGTGTCTATGGGAGGCTCTGGTCCATAGGACCTTCAGGGACCCAGGCCCCTTCCAACTGTGGCTTCACTGGATTCTGGGACAGCCCTCCTCCGTTTTTTCATATTTTTAATTGGCGGATCCTTGCTTTACAGTGCTGCGTTGGTTTCTGCCATCCAACAACGGAATCCGGTCATCATTCTACGTATATCTCCTCCCTCCCCTCCCCCAGCCCACCCCTCTAGGTTGTCGCAGAGCACCAGGCTGGGGCCCAGGTGGCATGTAGCAGCTCCCTGCCGGCTGGCTGCTTTACACACACGAGAGTGCGTACATGTCAGTGCTGCTGACTCAGTTCACCGCATCCTCTCCTTCTCCCACTGTGGGACAACACTGCTCCTAACTGCCTCAACCTAGGAATGATACACATTGTCCCCACTCACAGTTACTCCAAAAGAAGCAGCCCCTCAGCCCCGCTTAGCAAGTGTAGCATAGCACATCACAGTACGTCCCCTGCACACAAGCCTTCAAGTTGGGAACTTAAGACGCAAACCCGTGTTCGCGTGTCCAATCGTGCCGGTCGGTTCACATGTCCGATGTGCACGGTCGCCTGCGCGCACCCTCTGCAAGGGGCTGTGTGCCTGACTGAACAGGGCTGTGGAGAGGACAGAAGCACAGAGTCTTTACTTCAAGCCCAAGAGTCCAGAAGCAGCGGTAATGTAGCTGGTACTACTGTATTTTTCAAAGTACTATGCTGTAAGACTGCAAAAATTTTTTTTGTTTTTGTTTGTTTGTCTTTGTTACCTGTTTTTTCGTGTGAAAAGTATTACAAGCCTATTATAGTACAGTACTATATAGCTGATTGTGTTAGCTGGATACCTGCGCTAACACTGTTGGACTTAACAAATTGGATTTACAGATGCACTCTTTTTTTCATTTATTTTTATTAGTTGGAGGCTAATTACTTTACAACATTGTAGTGGTTTTTATCATACATTGACATGAGTCAGCCATGGATTTACATGTGTTCCCCATCCCGATCCCCCCTCCCACCTCCCTCTCCACCCGATCCCTCTGGGTCTTCCCAGTGCACCAGGCCCGAGCACTTGTCTCATGCATCCAACCTGGGCTGGTGATCTGTTTCACCCTAAATAATATACATGTTTCAATGCTGTTCTCTCGAAACATCCCACCTTCGCCTTCTCCCACAGAGTCCAAAAGTCTGTTCTGTACATCTGTGTCTCTTTTTCTGTTTTGCATGTAGGGTTATCATTACCATCTTTCTAAATTCCATATATATGTGTTAGTATACTGTATTGGTCTTTATCTTTCTGGCTTACTTCACTCTGTATAATGGGCTCCAATTTCATCCATCCCATTAGAACTGATTCATATGAATTCTTTTTAATGGCTGAGTAATATTCCATTGTGTATATGTACCACAGCTTCCTTATCCATTTGTCTGTTGATGGGATTCTAGGTTGCTTCCATATCCTAGCTATTATAAACAGTGCTGTGATGAACATTGGGGTGCACGTGTCTCTTTCAGATACAGATGCACTCTTGTAATAGAACTCATTTGTATGTAGGGGACTTAATGTATTAGAAGAGCCTGCTTTAAAATGTGACCTACCGATTTTCAAGAGAAATACACACGGTCGATAAGTAGATGAAACATCAAAATTAGACATCAGGGAAATGGGTATTAAAACAAAGCAAACAAAAATATTCTTATTAATCAAATTGGCCAATTTTCTTAACATTAGGAATAGTAAATATGTATATGGAACCTCAATATTCATTAATTAAGAATAGCTTTCAAAGCTGGTGACAAGTGAATTCTGTAGAGTACTCCTATGTGATTGTTCAGAAGAGTCATCTATAGGGACTATCAAGGGAAGAGGTTTGAAATATGTTAGGTGAAAAAGGAATGCAGGGAATAGAGTGGGTTCCACTCAAGACCAAGTCCACACAATTTAAATGCATAAGTGCATGTTCTGGAAGCAAGTCCACAAACGAATTTTAACAGAGGTGGTCCTTGATATGGAAGTTGAATACAGGAGTCAGGGGGAGAAATAAAGTGAAAGAAAGGGCCTTTGTCCCCTATGTGTGTGTGTGTGTGTGTGTGCTGACACTTGAATCATGTCCAACTCTGTGCAACCCTATGGACTGTAGCTTGCTGGTCTCCTCCGTCCATGGGATTCTCCAGGCAAGGAAACTGGAGTGGGTCGCCATGCCCTCCTCCAGGGGATCTTTTCCACCCAGGGACTGAACCTGAGTCTCTTAAGCCTCTTGGATTGACAGGCAGGTTCTTTACCGCTACCACTGCCTTTGCTCTTTATATTTGTACTGTTGGGCTGCTTTGTTGTGTTTGCCTTTGATATAAGCATGCATTATATTCAGAATTAAAGTGAGGAAACAGAAAGAACAAGCTAGAGTTGTGAGCAGTTGTAGGGAAATTGCTATTATTATGTCCCACTGATGGCAATATAAGTTGGCATCTCCTTTCTAGAGGGAAATTTGGGAATATATGTGATCAAAAGCTTTAAAAAAACATTCATACCACCTCTAGGAATGAAATAGGAGGAAATACAATGCATATCTACACAAGTTTAGACCTAATGAATAAGGAAGAGTTTTTTTAAATTATGCAGCATCTTCTTATAAACTACTAAGTAATTGTCCAAAAAAATCCTCTGTACATAAGGTCATGAAAAGATCCTTGAGATACTCTATTGCTAAGGGCAAAAAGGAAAGCCAGCAATAGAATATATCATTTGTAATAGAAGAATAGTGGAAACAACTGAAATGTCCAGTGTTAACTTCAGAGCAGACACAAATATTGGGTTGGAAAAAAGTTTATTTGGGGTTTTCCCATAGTATCTAAGGAAAAACAAAACAAAGTTTTTGGCCAACCCAATAGTTGCTGTTGCTAAGCCAGTTTCTTAGTTCAGTTACTAAGCCTTGTCCGACTCTGTGTGACCCCACAGGCTGAAACACAAGGGACCCTGACCTTCACCATTTTCCGGAATTTGCTCAAACTTATGTCCATTGATTCCATGATGCCATCCAACCATCTTATCCTCTATCACCCCCTTTTCACCCTGACCTCAATCTTTCCCAGCATCAGGGTCTTTTCCAATAAGTTGGCTGTTTGAATCAGGTGACCAAAGCATTAGAGCTCCAGCATCAGTCCTTCCAGTGAATATTCAGGACTGATCTCCTTTAGGATGGACTGGTTTGATCTCCTTGCTGTCCAAGGGACTCTAAAGAGTCTTCTCTAGCACCACAATTTGAAAGCATCATTTCTTTGGCTCTCAGCCTTCTTTATGGTCCAATTCCCAATAGTACTCAGGAATTTAAAGTGATGCTATACTAGAATTTCCAGTGACATACAGCTTTCAGTGAGTAGGTTTTAAATTAAAATCTCATTCTAAGTATAGTGATATAACATATGCCTGTAAGATACAATTAATATATTTAATGGAATATGTACATGTATGTGTGTGTGTGTGTGTCTGTTTTATGCTATAGTAATGAGTGAACTCATGTCAAAACAATTGGCCAGAGAACAGTGTGGACATTGGTCACTCACAGGTAAAGAGCTTGGTAACAGCCACTTCATCTAAAACTAATTTTCCTAGACCAGTGCTCTAAATATCTACAAGTAGTTTGCTAAAATTATCCCTCTTTCAGATGCTTTTCATTACTTATAAACTGCGATTTTGATAAACCCTAATTAGATACTCTAAAATAAATTAAGATTGGTCTCAAGTTAGAAGTAATTTTTGTTAAAAATACTTAAATACAAAAAGATGGAAAGACAAAGAGTAAGGTTCAAAAAGATGCAAAAGATGTTGAATTTTAGACAAAAACATGAACTGACACATAACTCATGAACAAATATTTTTTAGCCAAACCAGATTTAGGCAAATGAATCTATTTTTTTCCTTTTTCTTTCTTTATCTGTTGTATTTTTGTTTGTTTGATTTCCTTCTTTCTTCCTCATTTTCTTCTTCCTTATATATACTTCCTAATTTTTCTGCAGAGGTATTAATAACAAGCTTTTCATGATTTTAATAATAAAGTTAAAAAAACAAAGTTATTTTTAAAACAGTCAAGGGCGATAATCATACTGATTCAGTTCAGTTCAGTCACTCAGCTGTGTCCGACTCTTTGTGACGCCATGAACTGCAGCACACCAGGCTTCCCTGTTCATCACCAACTCCCAGAGCTTGTTCAAACTCATGTCCATTGAGTCAGTAATGCCATCCAACCATCTCATCATCTGTCGTCCCCTTTTCCTCCTGCTTTCAATCTTTCCCAGGGTCTTTTCTAATGAGTCAGTTCTTCGTATCAGGAGGCCAAAGTGTTGGTGCTTCAGCATCAGTCTGTCCAATGAATATTCATGACTGATCTCCTTTATGATGGACTGGTTTGATCTCCTTGTAAGTCCAAGGGAGTCCTTGGACTTGTAAGTCCAAGAAACTTATGAGTCCTTGTAAGTCCAAGAGTCTTCTCTAACACCATAGCTAAAAGCATCAATTCTTCAGCGCTCACCTTTTTTTATGGTACAACTCTCACATTCATACATGACTACTGGAAAAATCATAGCTTTGACTATATAGACCTTTGTAGGCAAAATAATGTCTCTGCTTTTTAATTTGCTGTCTACGTTTGTCATAGCTTTTCTTCCAAAGAGCAAACGTCTTTTAATTTCATGGCTGCAGTCGCCATCTGCAGTGATTTTGGAGCTGAAGAAAATTAAAGTCTGTCACTGTTTCCATTGTTTCTTCATCTATTTGCCATGAAGTGATCCTGCCATAAGATGGTAGAGTAGAAGGACGTGTGCTCATTTTCTCCTGTGAGAATTCCAAAATTTCAACTCGCTTCTAAACAACTGCCAATAGGAGATGTTGGATCCCACCAGAAAAAGATATTAAAGGTCAAAGAAGAAGCCCTAACAAGAAGGTAGGAGGAGCAAAATCAAATTTAGAATCAAAACCCATATCCACCAGAGATGCTCAGAGGGCCAAATAAAACCTTGTGAGCACAAGGACCCAGAGACCCCACAAAGACTGAGCTAGACCTGCCTTTGAGTATGTGAGTGTCTCCTGTGACAGCATGGGAGTGGCTGCCACAGGGACAGGGGCTCTGGCTGCAGCAGACCTGGGAGGTGCAGTGTGTGGCATAAGCCCTCTTGGAGGAGGACTTATTAGCTCCACCATAGAGCCTCTGAGCAGATGATCCACAAACTGGAGAATAATTATGCAAAAGAAGTTCTTGAACTGTTGCAAAATTTCTAGGGCCCACAACAGTTTTTCCAACCTGGGGGTCTGGCAAACGGACTGAGAACCCTCAGGGAATTTGACTTTGAAGGCCAGTGGGACTTAATTACAGAACTTCCACAGGACTGGGGCAACAGACTCTTGGAGGGCACAAACAAAAACTTGTATGAGCCAGGACCCAGGAGAAAGAAATGACCCCACAAGAGACTGAGCCAGACTTGCCTGTGAGTGTCCAAGAGTCTCCAATGGAGGTGTGGGTTGACAGTGGCCAGCTGTGGGGTCACGGGCACCAAATACAACATTCCTAAGAGCTACAGCATGCTGACATAAGTCTTTTTGAAGGAGGTCACCATTGTTGCTGTTACCCCTACCATAGTTTGGCCTCAGGACAAACTACAAGGAGGGAACACAGCCCTACCCATCAACAGAAAATTTGATTAAAGATTTACTAAGCATGGCCCTGCCCATCAGAGCAAGACCCAGACTCCTCCACAGTGAGCCCCTCCCAACAGGAAGCTTCCACAAGCTTCTTATCCTACTGATGAAAGGTGGGCAACTCTGGGCTCTTGAGATCCAGCCCAACTATGATGCACTTTATTCTTTGAGCATGATCCATGTAGTACCTACCGTGTGCTAACGTTGAGGTCAGCGTCATTTGAGCAGTCCCTTATTGCCGTGAGCCTGATGTGATGTCACCAGTGTGGCAAATCCCCTTCCCCACTACTGCCCACGTGCTGGACTGGTGGTGGCCTCGGGGGGATGCTCAGTCTGTCCAGGGCATCCATGTGGCTGATGGCATGCTGACTTCTGCAGCTTCTACTAGGAATCTGGGAGTCATTGTACCCCACTCATTAGCACTGAAAAACCATCTGGTGGTCATTAAAAAGCAAACATTACATATAATACATTAAGCTTGAGAAAAAATTTAATTAACATCAAGGTCTAGTCAAAATCCTCCACATAAGGGGGATTCCCAGATAAGGGGTGACTTTGCTTTTCCCTTTATCCCTTGAACAGATGAGGAATTATGTCAGCCAGCAGTCCTGCTGGCTCCAGGCAATGCCCCCTACAGAGTCATTTCAGAGCTCAATTCAGAGGTCATTGGCCAAATGGCCATTTCTTTTAGGAATCTATGTAGTTGAATTTTTAAAACTTCTGATAGCTCTGTTCGTGAGTGGAATGATACCATTTCACAGATTCCCTGAAAATGCTTCCATGGGGGCACAATCATGCATCCCCCTGGCAGGCACACACCCAGTGAATTTCTACCCTGGGATTCCACATGTTGCCATTGAAAGAGCTCCAGATAAGGAATCAGTACAGTGTATCCACTTGGAGCAGCTCATTTGCTGTGGTCTTAGGCAAGTTGCTCAACCTCTTGGAGACTTTCCCTCCTCTCTCAATAGGCTGTCTCACAAAACCAGAGTTGAAGTAGCCCAGGCTCCATCTACCTTCCAGGAAGCAGCATCTCAGAGTGTGAGGACTGCTCTTGAGAAAGCAGTCTGCACCCCAGTGTACTTAATTAATGACACAACCGGAGGGCACTTTTGTGGAGCATCCACTTTGGTGGAGCATTTGAATGAAGTTAACTCATCCCATCTCAGACACGTGCACTCCTAGTTCTAGACGCAGGTCATCCTCGCCCATGACATCTTTCAAGGTGCAACTCAGTGTGAGGAGACTGGGCAGACAGCAGGCTAGAGCATCCCCATTCCTAGGGTCCAGCAGGTTCTTTCATGGCCCCACACAAGGCTCTTTGGTTACTAGATTCTGGCTGGCCCTCAGGCATGAATCCTGGGACCCTCTCCAGGAATTCCACTCTTTGTGCATTCAAGAGGAATCCTTCTGTGCGCAGAGTCGGGGCTGTATGCCCTCCTAGGACTGGGAATACACGGACTGGGAACACGGTCCCTATTGTTGGAGGAGTCACAGGTTCGTGGAGGAAACCAACAAACAGGAAATTACTGTCCATTGAAAAAATTACTGAGATACAGAAAAAAAGCATGCTCCCGTCCCCCGCCACTCAAAGTGTGGTCCTGGCTCCAGAGGGGCCACCACCAGTGACACCTGGGAGCTTGTTAGAAATGCAGACTCTCAGGTCCCATCAGATCTACTGAATCAGAGTCTGCATTTTAACAAGAGTCGGGTGACTGTGTCTACAGTCAAGTTTGAGGGGCACTTCAGCAGAAGACTAAAGGACATAATCAACAATCCTGATGGTTAGGACGTGCAGAGCTAAAGCCAAGATGGACTCAGGCAAACCAGAGCAGGCAGTCATCCTAAGCCCCTGAACTATGACCTAAGGGATAAGGAGAAATTTTTAGGGAGACATGAAGCCTGAGATGACCATAGAGGAGTCAGGTGGGTAGAGAAGGATAAGGTGGGCAGTCAGTCCTAAAGCAACAAATGTGCTTGGTGAAGGTATATAGCCTTATCCCCAGAGGTCTAGTTTAGCATCAAACGCTTCAAGGGCTTGGGTGTGTGGGACCATATGAAACAATCCAAAACCTTCCACTCATGCTTCAGTGAGGTTACCCTATTTTTAGTAGTTGATTTGCATGTTGAGTGTTCTGTTAAATTTTCATTATATATCTCCCAAAGTATTAAAAAGTGCTAAAAAGAAAAATGGTTTGAGAACTTCTGTTATAGGGAGAAAAATAAGACTTTACAGCCAGGAAGACCTGGGCTTAAACCTCACCTCTTTGGATTACTGGATGTGTAAGTGTGAGCAAGTCACATAAAACTTTCTGAATTTCAGTTGCTCTTCTGTAAAGCGGGGTCCTATTGAAATCCACAAGGTGACCCTGAGGTTTGACGGTTCACCAAAAAGACTCATGGAACCCCGGAAACCTGTTATAGTTGTGGTTGTGGTTTATTTGAGTGAAAAGATACAGATTAAAGTATCCAAAGGAAAAAGGTACTTAGGACAGAATCCAGGAGAGACAATGTCAGGTTCCTATTGCCCTCCCATCAGTGGGATCATATTTTTTGTTGTTCAGTTGCTAAGTAGTGTCAGACTCTATGTGACCCCATGGACTGCAGCATGCGGGGCTCCTCTGCTCTTCACCATCTCCAGGAGTTTGCTCAAACTTATGTCCATTGGGTCAGTGATGCCATCCAACCATCTCATCCTCTGTCCCCTCTTCTCCTCCTGCCTTCAATCTTTTCCAGTATCAGGGTCTTTTCCAAAGAGTCAGCTCCTCACCTTCAGCAACAGTCCTTCCTGTGAATATTCAGGGTTGATTTCCTTTAGAATTGATTGACTGGTTTGATCTCCTTGTAGTCCAAGGGACTCTCAAGAGTCTTCTCCAGAACAACTTAAAAGCATCAGTCTTCAACACTTAGCCTTCTTTATGGTCCAACTCTCACATCCCTATCTGGCAACAAATTCCATCAAAAAAGTGGAAGCAGTGAGGTCATGCAAACAGCACTTAACTATCCCAGCAATGATATGCAACAGCAGGGACAAACTATTGCCAACCAGAGAAATTCACCTGAGCCTTGGTGTCCAGGCTTTTTATTGGCGTTCCATCACATAGGCTAATGTTGTCATGGTGCACCCATGACTGACCTTCACCAGGTCTTCAGGCTCCCCAGAGGTTGCACTCATAGAGAATGGGTCCTGGAGAACCAAAGCTGGGGCCCACCACACGTCACACCATTAACATAAGCTGTGTCTAAATGAGCTGGTGTGAGCCACGGTCAGGTACACAAAGTCAGTCTTCCTAGGTAGGATAGCCCAAGGATTCAGACATTGTGTCCTGGAAGCAGGTCCAGGGCTGTCCCTCTCTTTGGCAGGTGCAGGACTTGAACACCTTGAATCTGCTGAGCTGACCCTTTACCACACACGGGGATAATGACCTTCACCTTGCAGGGGATCGGTATCTGTGCGCTAACACACAGCAGGCAATGAATGTAAGGAAACTTTTATAATTCCCTGAATAAAAAAATACCTGTGTCTGAGCCTTTTCTGTATCATTTGCAGCTGTGGAGCTCCAAACATTTATTTTTCCTTAGGCAAGCCAGCTCTTTCCCATTGGTAAATGTTCTGTTTCAAGCCCCTGCCCCAAGAAAGCCTCGTACAGGACAATTCCATCGTCATTTTTCTGGCCTGTTGTCACAGCTGCTTGCAAGCCATTTCTCATGGTTTCTTTTTCAAAAAAGAAATATAGTCTGTTTTTGAAAAAAATGATATATGCTCGTTGTGAATTCAAGCAATACAGGAAAGCACACAAAACAAAATATCACATCAAATTAGCCCACTTAAAACTAACCATCAGTATTTTTAGGTGAATGTCATTCTATATTTTTTCTATATAGAAATATAGATAGATGACAGAATAAGATGTTTTCTTAAAAATATACTATAAAGTACCATTTTTCATTCAAAGTGCTTGGTTTTTTTTTTCAAATTTACCAAAATAAAGAGATTAAAACAAAATGGAAGGAATTGCTAGTCTTGAAGTTTTACCATAATAGATATTTTAAAATATCATGGCATTAAGAATTAAAATTAGGAAAATCATAATTAGAGACATTAGGTGATTTCAAACTACAAGTTGCAATTTTCAGCAGCATTGATTGACTCACATAAATGATGAAACCATTAGCACTCACAGGCTTCCTCCCACCATCTCTCCTACCATCACCTGATTTTTGTTAGTTAGACACTCATTTTTACACTGTCAATGTTTGTAGTATTTGCATTCTGCTTTGTAAGAATCATTTCCCCACTATTTAGTATCAGTGCTATATATAACTGGACTGAATGCTCAGTTACCACATCCTCCACTCCTGAGTTCTATATACTTTGATTCATTTCTTAAGTGACTTGATTTCATTTTTAAGTAATTCTTTTTTTCCAGTAAGAACACAGGCGTGCAATATTTCCTGAGCTATGTGAGTTACCTAAGAATATCTACTCTTGTCCTGTCCTTGAACAATGTCTTGGTTATGCTTGGTATTCTTGAGTCACACTCTCCTCCAGAAAATATAGACACTGGTCTATTACCTTTGACTATTGAATAATGCTACAGTCAGCCTCTCTCCACTCCTCCGGGACTTCCTTCTCCTTCCTGGGTGCCGAAAAGCTCACTCTTTATCCTTGAATTTCAGCAACTAAATTAGGATATGTCTCTGCAATTGCACACTCTTTGTACTTAGATGTCCTGCATCAAATTTCCTTGAAGCAGGGCAAGTTCTCTTAATCTGCAGAGTCATGGATTTTTAAAATTATGTCCTTGAATATTTTTTCCATTCTATTTGGTGTGTGCTCCACCTCAAGAACTACATACAGACAGCTCACACATTCATATCTTTAAAGCCAGACCTCTCTCCTTGGCATTCCAGAATTAGATATCCAACCACCTGCTTGTATCTCCCTTTAAATTAAGAGACACCCAAAATCAAATTCTAGATCCCACAGAAAGCCTGCTCCTGCCACAGTTTCCTCAGTCTCATAAAGGGGAAATTTATCCTTCCAGATGTTCAAGTCAAAAGCCTTGGAGTTCCAGTCTCTTGCAGAATGGAAGTTCCCTATATCTGATCCTTCTGCAAATCCTGTTATCTTCTTCAATTTATCAGACTCTGACCACTTCCTACAAGCCTCCCTTTACCCTGGTCTAACTCATTACCTCTTGCTGCAGGTCTGGCGGTAGCCACTGAACTGGTGTCCCGCTTCTACCCTCGCTCCACAACGATCTATTTGCAACACATCAGTCAGAGTGATGCTGTTTTCCTCTGCTCAAATCCACCTATGGATTCTGTATGCAAATACCCATGATGGCCTTGTAATGCATACCTGGCTCTTCTGGAGCTCTGGAGCTCTTCTGGAGAAGAGGTAGTTCTTCTCCAGCCTCATGTCCTAGCATCATCCCCATTGATGAGTCCATTGCAGTTGTAGAGGCCATTTTGTGCTTCCAAACTGATTGGGCACATTCTCAACCACCCTGTGGTCTTTACACTTGTGTTCTCTGTCCCCAGAACTCTGGACTGGCTCCCTACCTTCACTCAGGTCTCACCTGCAGAGTTACCTTACCCCAGGGGTCTTCTCTGATCACCTGTGCATAATAGCAACACCTTTGCCACCACACCCTCCACCCCTTGTGCCTTGTTTTCTGCTTCTCTTTAGCATCTATCACCATCTGACATGTTGAATTGTTTGCTTATTGTTTGTAAATGCATTGAAGACATAGACTGTCCACCTGGATAGACTCCATGTTTGTAAAATGAATATGAATGAACATTGGATTTATCCTTTTCACTCTCCCTATCTGTTAGCAACTATCTGATTTTTTTTTCTCTCTTTAATCTGCCTTCCTTGTGTTAGTTTTAAGTCTTTTCACATTTTCAGTAATTGAATTTTCAACGATCTGTTCCTTTTCTTCCTTTTTTAATTTTATTTTTTGGTTCTGTAATGAAAGTATATTTTATTTGACTATTTTTCTTCCTTGAGGCCACAACATCCCTTTTCATCATGTTCTATTGCTTTATTATGTCATCTTGAACACTTGTTTGTATTGAATCCGCACTCTCATTAGACTCCTCAATAACTAGGAACACTGGTGGGGAACTGCCTTCTGTTTCTTGGGTTATGCTTTCTTCTAGACTGGGTTCTTGGGTTACTCTTTGCATGCATTTTTCTTTCTGCTTTTTTGTGTATTTCATATAGTTGCTATGTGCCTGCTAGCTCGCTTCAGTCATGACTGACTCTGTAACTCCATGCTCTGGTGTCCACCAGGCTCCTCTGTCCATGGGATTCTCCAGTCAAGAATACTGGAGCGGGTGGCTGTGCCCTCCTCCAGGGGATCTTCCCAACCCAGAGATTGAACCCAAGTCTCATGTCTCCTGCATTGACAGGCAGGTCTTTTTTTTTAAAACAGACTGGCTCTGGACAGAACTTCTTTTGCTCTGATATTTTACTAGTGACTTTTCATTTTCTTCCTCAAAGGCATCCTTTGAGAATAGATCCTGAGTGTTCCTTTTGGTGTATCTTTTCAGGCTTCCCTGGTAGCTCAGTTGGTTAAGAATCCACCTGCAGTGCAGGAGACCTGAGTTCAATCCCTGGGTTGGGAAGATCCCCTGGAGAAGGGAAAGGCTACCCACTCCTATCTTCTGGCCTGGAGATTTCCATGGACTACAGTCCATCAGGTCGAAAAGAGTCAGACATGATGGAGCAACTTTCACTTTCAGGAACCTGAGGTTGTGGATGGTGATGGGCAAGGAGAAGGGGCAGGATTACAGAGGAAGGGAGATCAGCCAACGAGTGTGGAAACTTCTGTCAATTAGACAGAAACTGTTAGAACCTGGAGCAGTTGCTCCCACCTCTGAGCTTGTGCTGAACGTCTTCTTCTGGGGCCCACTTACGTGGAGGGTAGAGAAAAGTGAGCTATTCTATGTTGGAAAAGACATACCTTTAGCTTAATTCCTGAGTCAGCCCTGGAGCTGTATTTCATCAGAGCAGATCGGCCTCTGATGCCTTTATTTCTGTGTCTCACTAGTCCTTAAAAGCTTTCACCATTAATTCTCAATTAGAAGAGGGAAAGGAGAAGATTCAGTTTGCATCTCCCTAGATTTGCATGGTCTGTGTAAGAATTCTTATATTTGTTTGCTGGGGCTGCCAGAATAGAATACCATAGTATAGGTGGTTTAAATAGCAAATGTTTATTGTCTCACCGTTCTGGAGGCTAGAAGTCCAAGATCGAAGTGCCAGCAGGGTTGATGTCACGTGAAGCCTCTCTCATTGGCTTGCAGAGGCTGTTTTCTGCTGTGTCTTTTCCCTGTGCACAAGCTTTTCTGGGGATCTTCCTCCTCTTATAAGGTCACACAAAATTGATGCTTTTGAACAGTGGTGCTGATGAAGACTCTTGAGAGCCCCTTGGACAGAAAGGAGATCAAACCAGTCCATCCTATAGGAAATCAACTCTGAATATCCATTGGAAGGACTGACGCTGAAGCTTCAATACTTTGGCTGCCTGATTCAAACAGCTAACTCATAGGAAAAGACACTGATGCTGGGAGAGATTGAGGACAGGAGGAGAAGGGGATGACAGGGGATGAGATGGTTGGATGGCATCACTAACTCAATGGCCATGAATCTGGGCAAACTCTGGGAGACAGTGAAGGACAGGGAAGCCTGGAGTGCTGCAGTCCATGAGGTTGCAAAGAGTCGGACATGACTAATCAAACAACAATGAGATTGGATTATGGCCTCACCCTAATACTGTAATTTTGACTTAATCACTTCTTTTAAGATAAGATGTTGAAATAAGGTCACTTCCTGAAGTACTGGGGGTTGGAGCTTTGCATGTGAACTGGAGGAGGTCACACAGTGCAGACCAGAGCCTTTAGAGTGATTAGTTGACCTCCTGGTTACACTCTTGGAGTGAGAGCCTGGTCAGGAGGTCACCACTGTGCTCCCTGCATGTGGCTGCCCTTAGGAGCACCTGTTTCTTTCCAGGGCTCACGTCATTGGACTGTGGTGGAACTGCTTTGACTTTTTATTCATTTTGTTAGGAACCCATGGTGTGTGCAAAGGGGGAGTGGACATTGTCAGTTCTGATTTGAGATTTATTTTCTGCTCCAAATCCATGTTTAGTGCCCACCAAGGACCAGGCACTGTAAGGTGATGCTGGGGCTCAGTCACAAAATGAGAGTCAGCACTGCCTGACCCTCCTGCTCACATTTCCTGCCTGGCACCTTCTCTCTCCAGCAGATCATGACTTATTGGGAGGGAATGTCCACATCTCCCTCTTATCCACCTCCATGATGAGCCCAGTTCTTTGCTGGAGTGGTGGGTATTCAGTAGAAATCACTTAGCAAAAAAGAAACGCAGGTAAAAACTTTAAACAGTACTGTCACAATGTCATTTGTTCTTAGCCCCAAAAAAGAACAAAAAAAAAAAACCCCAAACCTGCCTATTTTTTCTTTCTTTTTTTTTTTTTTCCCCCTGATTTCAAAGGAGGAGTGCAGAAAAGAAAGACTCCCATCTGGCCAGGTTTTAGCTCTGAACACTTTGCATAATCAGTTAGAAACCCTTTGTTAATGGGCCAGATGGCTGTTGAACCCCAAAAAGAAATTAATAAGTAGGCAACGGCAACTGAAGGGAGAAATTAGACATTCTTTTCTAAAGAGAAAGGACTTCATCTGGAGCTGCCCTGTAGGTGTGGTTAATAATGGGTCATCGGTTTCCTAGCAACCAAGCCCTTTCCCTCTCTCAGGGTCTAGCAATGTTCTTCATAGACATTGAAGGATGCAGCTAGCACCCATAATGCCTTCAGAGGAACTGGAAAGGCCCAGAGTAATGAGGATGGGTGGGGATGGCCTTTGCCCTCCCAGCATGATTTACCTGTTGCAGGGGATGGACCAGCCCCGCCTGTTTTGTCTTGGAGTCCTGACAAGTGCAGGGTGCGGAGTCCAAGACTGAGGATTTAGAACTACTCATGGCATGTAAGGAATGTCTAAGTCAAATCCAGGAGGCTTCTGTGCCTGTAATTGAGAGGGCAGCTCATCACAGTTGTTCAAGTTCAACATCTCTCTGGGGAACCACCTCCTCATGGATTCTCTCCCAATCCCAGATCCTTCCCTCCTCTGCGCATTGCAGGCAGAGTCATCTTTGTGAAAGGACAGTCTAGCTGTGACTAGCTGTCACAACTCATGTCTGTCCCACGAGGACTTTTGTGATCTGGCCCTTGCTTTATTCTCCAGCCTGCTCACTTGTTCACGTGCCCCCTGGCTTTGGATAGACCATACTACTGTCGTTTTGTGAACTCACCGGGATGTTTCACACCTTCTACTTGCCTTACAACCTGCTTTTCTTTTTCTTAAATGGTCTCATGAATTTGTTTTTTAAAGTTTAACTCAAGATCCAAATAATATCCACATATTGTAATTGGTTGATAAGTCCCTTAGTCTCTTAATCCTTCATCGTCTCTTCTTTTTTCTCCTTCTCTTGAAATCAAATTGTTGATGAAACAGAATTGTCTGTCTTATAGAGACTCTCACAACCTGCCTTTCTTATGAAGGTTACACCTTGACCTCACCTCTGAATTTGCTCAATTCCTTTTTGTCATCCAAGATTGGGCTCACTCATAGTCTCTCCTTGGAAACTGCTCAGAAGCCTCTTTTTCTCCCAAAGTCTGTTTCCTGTGCTCCCTGTCTCTGCTCCTCTAGGAGTCTGGATTTACTCCTGCCTTAGCACTCAGGGAAATATACTCTAGTTGTATATTTACTTATCTGTGTCCCCAACTATATCTGAAATCTTCAAGGACAAGGAGCTGTGTTTTGCTGTCTCTACACCCAGTGCAAGGTTTAGGATACAGTGGATGCTAGATAATTGCGCAGTGGGTGAATGAACACAGGCCGAAGTCAGCAATATCACTTGGTGACCGATCCTGATTTCCCATCTCTGTTTACAGTTCCTTTCTACACTGGAGTTCTACTTTTATGAGATGTCAGAATAGCATGGAAGGAAAGTCTATATTATGGCTTCAAGCTCCAGGCACGCCCACACAGAAAACTGCAATCTAACTTCCCTGGGTCTGGGGTCTAGAAAGCGTTCATGAGCAGGAAAAGAACCAAGAATTTCAATAATCTGAGCTTGAAACCTAAGATGCCATCTGGAGCCATCTGTCATCTAGTAGAAGAAAGGGTTCTTGATACATGATCCCAGAGATGTGTTTAAAACCTTCCACTTCTATGAGCACAGGCCCCACTAAGCGATTGGGTGGAGAGGGAGGTGGGAGGGGGAATCGGGATGGGGAACACATGTAAATCCATGGTTGATTCATTTCAATGTATGACAAAACCCACTACAATATTGTAAAGTAATTAGCCTCCAACTAATAAAAAAAAAATAAAATTAAAAAAAAAAAGGATAGTAAACACACATATTTAAAAGAAAAAAAAAAAAAAAGAAAGAAAGCCATTGCATCTTTGAGTGTGCCTCATTAGAGCCTTGGGCTTCCCTTGTGGCTCAGTGGTGAAGGATCCGCCTGCCAATGAAAAAGATGTGCGTTCAACCCCTGAGTCAGGAAGATCCCCTGGAGAGGGGCAGAGCCACCCACTCTAGTATTATTGCCTGGAGAATCCCACGGGACAGAGGAGCTTGGCTGGCTACAGTCCATGGGGTAGCAAAAGAAAAAGACACAACTTAGCAACTGAACAACAGCAGTTCCAACTCTGAGCCTTTATAATTAAATCCAGTTCACTCATGTGCATTAGCTGTAGCTCCTTGCAAGTAAGAGTGTACCCCCCTTACTCACTGGCTGAAATTTGCTTCAATGTATCTTCCCTATATTGATTTGAGCTGAGTCTTCTGTAACAGTCCAGCCAAAGAGACTTCTTTCTTTTCTATTGCTCTTCACAGAGTATAAGACCATCTTCATGCCCGCCCGTTCTTGGTCTTTTGTTCTCTGGGCTGAACTCTGGGTCCATTCAACTGCTTTTGATGAAAGGTGGTTTTCTGGTACTTCATCCTGGTTACTGGCTTTTGTAAATATCATCATTACAGGTCCTGCTTAGTCAACAAGAATGTGTCAAGTATCAACTGTCAAGACTGTGAAGGTGTGAGATTTTATACTCTTTGTAAGTAAATAAGTTAACCTGCCACAGTTTCGTGGATGCTAGCAAAAGATAGGAGACTTCTGGGTTTGAGATGGGAACAGCAAGAGCAATGGCCAGAGTAGCAGGGTTTTACTGTACCGGTTCTCCAAGCTCCAGTTACCCCAGAGAGATATGAAGGGAAACAGGCAACAGGTGAAATCATGGTGGGCTGTACTATAGAAGAAGCACCATAAGATTAGGAAGCCCCATCTTTTCTGTAATGGAGTGCAAACAAACCTAACTAACTTTTCTCCAAGGGGTGATGCTATCTTTCTCTTCCAAGGTCTTTCGCTGTCCAAATTTTCTCAGAACTATAACTCAGAACAAATGATTGCTACTCCCTCTGTTTGCAAGCTGTGCAGAAATGCAAAACTTCTGTGGAAAACTGTCCCCCAAAACCCTCTGTTGCATCAGCATGCAAGCGACGAGCCAGTTTTACGTCTATGAGCGAACCACATGAAAGAGACAAGTGATCCGCAGCTCTGGTCTCTGGAAACGACTGTGAACATCATTTTCAGGTGCGTGGAGTAGAAGGACCCGGACCTCAAACAGACTGTGGCCTGGAGGATGGCAGCCAGTGGACACATGCCCGCTCTTTCCTTATTTATGAGCACTTTCCTTCCTCTTCTGAAGTCTATGTTTAGTGAAACAGGGGTCAAAACCCACAGAATCCCCTGAGGAATGGACTCCAGGTCCCGTGTGGTTGGTGACATTTTTATTTATTGCTTTAATTATGCCTAGTGTAACCAGCCCACAAGACCAAGCAAAGGGCACATGTCTGTGAAAAATGGGTTTATTATGGAAATTGCTAGTGATTTTGTGTGTGTGTGTGTGTGTGTGTGACTATAACAGTATCAAGCCAGCCTGGTCCTGTGAACAGTTTTGAAATTATAACAGCATGTTCTGCTAGGATTTTCAGGTCCATTTAGTCAGTTATTTGTCTCTGACTTGAGGAGAACTTGGGTTTTATTCACTTATTTATTCAACTGATATTGAGAAGTATCAAGCACTGTGAGAGGTTCTGAAGGTTAAGTGATGAAAAACACTAAACTCCTGCCCACCTGCATGGAGCTCCGATCCTAGTGGGGAAGGTGGAAGACCAATTGATAAATAGACAGATGAACAACATCAGGTGGAGGTAAGTGCAGGGAAGGAGAGGAAGCAGGACAGGGGGATGGAGAGCCGGGGGGGAGGGTGCTGATTGAACAAAGTGAAAATGAGTCGCTCAGTCGTGTCTGACTCTTTGTGACCCCATGGTCTATACAGTCCATGGAATTCTCCAGGCCAGAATGCTGGGGTGGGCAGCCTTTCCCTTCTCCAGTGGATCTTCCCAACCCAGGGATCGAACCCAGGTCTCCCTCATTGCAGGTGGATTATTTACCAGTTGAGCCACAAGGGAAGCCCAAGAATACTGGAGTGGGTAGCCTATCCCTTCTCCAGGGGGTCTTCACAACCCAGGTCTCCGGCAATGTAGGTGGATTCTTTACCAACTGAACCACAAGCAGAAGCCTGGGCTTTCTAAAAGGAGATTTGCATACATGGAAAATGCTTGCCCTGCCAGGACCTGAAGGAGGAATAGCTCAGCAAGAAGGAATAACACGGGCAGTCTTCTTGAGAAAACCAAGATGAAAGGAGCTAGAGTGGAAGGAGAACGAGAGAGGTGGTTAGAGACAAGGCTTTGCTTTTCTCTGGAGCAACAGGCTTTATATCACATGGAAAATCTGAGCCCTTCTCCATAGAGAGAAAACATTTTTCCTTTGTCAATGTATTCATCCTTATGAACAAACTTAAGAAATACAAGCTGTCACACTACAGTTTAAGATAGCTTCATGGAACTTTATTTATACTCAATATTATGTAATAACCTATAAGAGAAAAGAATTTGAAAAAGAATAATTAAGCTATATATATATTCAGTTTTACATATATATTCAGTTATTTATATATGTGTGTATATATATATACACACACACATATATTATATAGTAAGACTGTTACATACAAAGGAATCCCATTAAGAAAGCATGTTTATAAGTCCACTTTGTTCATAATTCCATCAAAGTTAACCTAGGTATCTAATTCACACTATCAGCTATATAGTACTGTACTATAATAGGTTTATAATATTTTTCACACAAAAGTACACAATGCAACCACTTGTGGAGGATGCATAAACATGACAGTGTACACCAGACAAGGAGCTAACTACGTGACTGGACATGCAAACCCACGTTCTCATCTTCAAAAGTTCACAACTTGAAGGTCCGTATGTAGGGGACTGACCGTAACTACACCAGAAGCTTACATGATATTGTAAATCAACTATACTTTGATAAAAGATTAAAGATTAAAAAAGCTTTATCTTATTCCCATGCTTAGAACTTTGCATTGCTTCTCTCTTGAGTTATTATTAAATGATTTAAATACACACAGGTCGGTAACTCATCCACACCCATTTGTCTAGTTCTCCAACCTGAACTTTTTCACGTGGCATCACCTTTATACCATGGGAAAAGTAAGTCCTTAAATAAGTCCTTGAAGTCCTTACAACAAGGCACCAAGCAGGATCGTCCTCTTGATGATACTTCTTTCTGGAGTGTCTTTTCCTTCCCTTCAATCTGCCATCTCACATGCATCCTTCAAGAGTCAGCTGGGATGTCACAGCTCAAGGAAACCCCACCTAAATACCCAATCTTGGAAGGAATCCTTAATCTGTCTTTACTTCCCTCCTACATCTTTCTATTCTCAACTGCAATTGTTTTCTTGCATGCATTACATTTGATGCTGAGCTTCTTGAGGGGAGAGAATCTTGAATTTCATTTGTATGTTTCCTATTCTTAATGCTTTTCATGGGAGGTACCTGATAATATTTTTGGCAGAATAGATAAATGAATGTATGCATGAATAGATTACATTTGAAGAATTTCCCCATTAACAGGAAGCATTTGAATACCTTCTTCCGGACCACTAAGCTGCTCTCATTATACTGAATACATTTACTTTTAGGCTGCTCAGAACATAATTCAATAGAATTGTTTTAAATCTGTAATGCATTAATCAACCACATTTCAAACATTTCACACCACTACTCTCCTCTAATAATTTCAGAATCATTGGATATAATCTTCTTGATTCCCTTTTCCTCCTAAGAATTAAACCCACTATTTGTTATTCCAGGAATGACTGTGCATTTCATGGCCTGAGAAACCCACTTAAGAGGGGTGAGCAGACCCTGAGACCCCCTAGAGAAATAGAACCCTTCCTTAGGTAGAAAGGTTATTTATTGGGCTACTTGGCCGAAAACTTAAATCTTTGAAGTCTATGATCTCACTTACATGTGGAATTTTTTTAAAAAGCTGAACTCATAGTAACTTAAAGTAGAATGTTGGTTACCAGAGACTAGAGTATGAGGGAAGGGGGAGATGAAAAAAAATGTAGAATATTGACTTCCAGGGGGTGAGGACATGGTTATAGGTGGTTATTGTGTAATGGGCACAGACTTTCAGTTTTATGAGGAAAAGAGTTCTGGAGATAGTCGAGTTCTGGTGCGGTGATAGTTGCACCATAATATGAATGTACTTAATACCACTGTACTGTACACCTAAAATGCTAGGATTGTGCATTTTATGTCATGTCTGTTTCATCACAATAAAAAAAAAAACATTGGGGAAAAGAGTGACATTCAAAATCCTTTGCCAGTGTATCTCGCAGTAGAGGATATTGAGTGGTTAAATACTAGGCCCCCAAAGTTGCTGCTGCTATAAAGAGGTGTAATGCTTGTTTCAATTTTGGATGTTTCAGAAAAAGACCCTGAAACAAACATTTGAGTGAGAGAGCTCATTTGTGTGTACTGGGTGTGTACTGGGCATCCCAGTAGGGGGCCAGGGGAAATAATAGAGAGAAGAGAAGATGGTCAACAAAGAGTGGGCAGTTAAGCCAGCTACCTTGGAGGGCGCCTGGAGCTTCATCTCAGGAGAAACTCTGAGAAATGATGCAAAACATACTGCTCACAAGTATCTGGCTTTGCCGATGACTCAGTGATAAATAATCTGCCCTCAATGTAGAAGACTCAGCAGATGTGGGTTTGATTCCTAGGCTGGGAAGATCCTCTGGAGGAGGAAATGGCAACCCACTCTAGTATTCTTGCCTGGGAAATCCAATGAACAGAGGAGCCTAGCAGGCTACAGTCCACGAGAGTGCAGAGTCAGAAAAGAGGAAGCAGGCATGCACCACACACATGTATCTAGCTCAATGACAGAGGAAGCTGGGGTATTTCTACTATAAACACAAGTGTCATTGACTTGTGGGGATAACTTGGAGGTTGTTAATTTCTGGACATTTCATGCTTACCTCTCACTCTGACTTTGCAGTTGGAGTAAGACAAGCAAAGTCCCCAGGGACAGATATGCAGGTACTGGAGAGGGATACAGCAGAATACCAAGAATATGCTCAGCAAGTGTCTCTCCCGGCTCTGAACAATTCAAGGGTCCATTCTAAGCTCCCATCTCAAACAGCTCTCTTACCCAACCAATGAAACTAAATTCACACCCTCTGAAACCCCCCAGGAGGGTGAACTCTGGTAGGACCCAGGACTCAGGTTACAGAGAGGGTTGCAGCACCAAGCAAGCCAACAAAAGCCTTCTTTGGGGTTAGAGAAGGAGCAGGCACCTAAGATTCTAGACAGGATGTCAAAGACAAACAAAAGTAAAATTAAAATAAGTGGAAAAAGACTTTGCTTAAAGTGAACAGCAATGAATCACAGAAGTAAGGGCTGAGAACAAAATCATGGGGACAAGATGATACAGAACACACACGGGAGGAATCAACCAGAGGAGACAGAAAAGCAGAGAAAGGAATCTAAGCAAGGCCCGTATCAGAGATGCTTCATTGATCCAGTGGGATCAGGCTTCCTCATAGAGCCTTACAAAGGAGGACCTGCATATTGATATCACAGCATCCTGGTACTCATGCCTGTTGTATCATCTGCATTTGGTTCTTTTTCCACAATAAAGGATTAATCCCATTCAACTATTCTTTTTATCATCTTTGTAAAATAAAGAATATCCTAAAATAAAGAACTATCAAAGTATTTCTGTGTTTGGATACCAAGTCTGGGAGGATCCTTTGTGATTTTTGTTAAGTGGAAGCACCCAGAAGCTGCAACCCACAAGAGCATCCCCCTCCCCAGACACACACTCACACACATGGATTTCTGCTGGGTAGGTTGACTGCACATCACAAAATGTCTCCTGAACAGCAGGGATTTTAATTAAATCAGGAGAAATCTAATTTGGCCTAAATTGGCTTGCAACAAAAGGTGTTAGGAGGAACAGAGATTGTTCTGCAATATAGATGCTTGTGGAAGGGACAAGCTCAACCCATTGCCAACTGTAATGAAAAGTCATGTTGAAAATATGAAGCCTGTTGAAGAAGGCAGAAAGTCTGACAGTGCTAACCTGTGATATTCTGATTACAGAAAGAAGTTTATTATAAACATTAATGCCAAAAACTGATGGCATCAGAAGGTACAACTATTGGTGATGATTTCTGATAACCTTGGGAGGATATAGAAGTGGAGGGAAAGCTAACCATAACCACTATGACTAGAATAGATTGGAAGAAAAGGAGCAGAGCATCCCAGTTTGGACAGAGAGAGTAATAAGTATCATCTTCCTTTGTCCTTCCAAGCAGCAAAATTTGCTGAACTGAGAAGAAGACTTTTAGTAGCAGGATTGAAAGAGTGACCAAGCAGAACTCCAAAGGTCTAACGAAAGGGATTTAAAAAATTGAAGATACCAGCAGTGGAGCTGCAATTGTGAACCCCATGATCTAGGCCGGGTGGAAAGAGAGGGAGACATGGGGAAGAGGGATGATGGACCATGTGACAAAGGGAGGTCTGTGAGTGTCATGGTGGGAAGAATAAGAAGCACTGCAAAGAAGGGAGTAAGCTGGAAGGAGGGGAATTTAGGTCATGGTGGGCTGCCAGAGTTTACATCTCTATCAGTGTAGGACCCCTGGCAATAAAGCAAGGCCATGGAGAATCACAGAGGAAAAGGAGCCCCAGCGTCTGGCTGTTGTTGGTTGGCTCATCTCCAGAGATGTTGCCCAGGACAGTTGGAGGAATTTGTGTGGAGAGGAAAGTAGCTATGCAATTGCCCAAGTCTCTGTGAAGAGGAAAAGTGGTCAGAAGTGAAGCGAATAAAGGCAATGAGAAGTGGTGGAGAGTGGCGTGGATGGATTCACACCTTCAAAAGAAGAAGGCTTTTATTTCCATGCAGACCAAAGGGTGATGGTCTAGAAGCAGCAAGGGGAACTTCCCCCAAACCTGTGCCCCCACGAGGCACGAAGTGTGGAACACAACTCAGCCTCCAGTCAAAGAGCAAGTACCTGTCCTCTCGGATCCATCTGCTATGGAGTACCGTGGGGTCCTTGGTCCTGCCCCGCACAGCCGAAGATCCTGCAGGGGTTAGGGACCTACAACCGAATAAATGAAAGAGCTCAAGAGCAGATAAGTAGGAGGTATACTGCATGATTGACCCTCTTCTAGGAGAAGCATGCTCAAACTAAAATATTCAGGAAAAAAGTCAAAACGTCTTTTGTTGTAATGTTTTCCTGTTAGTTTGACCACCAGATCATGGTCCTGGGGAGACACCAAGTCAGCCTCACAAAATAAGTGCCTATGGCAAGTGGAGAAAGAAGAACTAAAGTAAGAAGGAGGAAGGTGGGAGAGGGAAGTCATAGTTGAAGCTGAACTGGGTAGGAATGTGAATCCCAGGGGCATTTCCCCAGAAAATTTGTTAAAAATCCTCCCCACCTGCACAGCTTAGGGGCTGACAGTTTAACCATTCCATAGCCACTGCTGGGTGGGCTACGCAAGGCAAGATGAACCTGCTCTAGCTTGTTTATGATTTAAATTTCCTCTGATGTGAATTTTTCATTTGTTTCCTCTGCCCATTTATATGTCAAGGGTTTACATGATTTTCATATCCAAATAAAAAAAAAAAATCACCATCTGCCTCTTTCTCTTTGCTCAGAGAAAAACCCCGAACCAGTTCCATTCAAACCAGTCACATCAGTGACCTTGTCAAGGAGAGTACTGAGGCATAATCAATTTCTTTTTTAATAAGGATAATGGGTGAGAAACACGCAGGCCTTCCTGGTTGGAGAATCTTTCCTTCGGCCTTGCAACTATTTTCTTCTCTTTTCACTCAATATCTTTTCAAATTACTAACCCAGGACTTCAGTCCTCTCTTTTTAGCTGACAGTTTTGAATCAGGAATGTTGTACTGTGTCCACGTCTCTGAAATCTAATAAGATGGAACAAGCTTTTCCTGTTCTGTGAGAAGGCAGGGGAAGAAGTCTGCCCCTCTAAAACGTCCTTCCTAGAGGAGACGGTGTGGATCTTTAGCTGGCCTTAGAAAGCGTGATGGCAGAGCTTCGAAAGATGACTTGCTAGGACTTCCCTGGTGGCTCAGTGGTAAAGAAGATGCAGGAGATGTGGGTTCGATCCCTGACCCAGGAAGGTCCCATGTGCCGTGAAGCAACTGAGCCCGTGAGCCTCAAATACTGAGCCTGTGCTCTAGGGCCTGGGAGCTGCAACCGCTGAGCCCACACTCCACAGCTACCAAAGCCTGTGTGCCCTAGAGGCCGTGCTCCGCAACAAGAGAAGCCACTGCAATGAGAACCACAGCTAAAGAGCAGCACCCCCTTGCCACAACGAAAGAAGCCTGCCCAGCAGTGAGGACCCAGTGCAGCCAAAAATAAATAAATAAAAATGCAAAATACAAAGCTCCCTGGCCGGTACCTCACACCCACGCAGGACCTCACTCTTTGTGATTCCTATAATTTTCCCACAGATCAGAAGCGGTATATCGAGGTCATCAGCTTTGCTGCAGTAACAATTCCAAAATCTGAGTGAACTGAGGCCATAAAGCTGCATTTCTCACTGACTAAAAAAAAAAAAAAAAAATCAGCCTATGGCCCAGGTATCTTTTTTAGGGCAACCATTCTCCATGGGATGACCTCAAATTCCAGGCTGTTGAAATGCTACCATTTTCTGCAACCCCCTTGGTTAATTCAGTAGAGAAGCACAAAACTGGTTAATGACACATGGTCCTCTTATTGCCTCCACCAAGAAGTGACACTTTTCACTTCCGTCTACAACAGAACAGATCACATGGCCTCACTGAGCTGCAAGGGACCTGAGGAGTCCAGTAGTCCAGACCCCAGGGGTGGGCAAAGGACTGGACATTGGTGGGCACTGGTGTCCCTTCCACAAGAACCTCTAGAATGTTCTCAATGACACGCTCACTGCACAGTTAGTTCAGTCCCTCAGTCGTGTCTGACTCTGCGACCCCATGAATTGCAGCACGCCAGGCCTCCCTGTCCATCACCAACTCCCGGAGTTTACTCAAACTCATACCCATCAAGTTGGTGATGCCATCCAGCCATCTCAACTTCTGTCATCCCCTTCTCCTCCTGCCCCCAATCCCTCCCAGCATCAGGGTCTTTTCCAATGAGTCAACTCTTCGCACTGCACAGTAATTTACTAGAAACCCACAATTTGAAAAGTGCCTCCCATCCCCCACTGGGGGTATCAGCTGATACAGTTGTATTCATTACACTGTCCCCAAACTCTGGCTTATTAGCCACTGAGTCCTAAGTCCTCTGACTCAAGAAATGTCATTCTGATTCTCTTCCAGAACTGGAACACAAATTTTGGGTGTCTCTGTGTATATCCAGGCTTCCCTAAAGGTTCAGTGATAAAAAAAAAATCTGCCTGCCAATGCAGAAGACGTGAGTTTGATCCCTGGGTCAGGAAGATCTCCAGAAGGGGAATGGCTACTCACTCCAGTATTCTTGCCTGGGAAACCTCACGGACAGAGGAGCCTGGCGGGCTAAAGTCCATGGGGTGTCGAAAGAGTCAGGTGCACCTTAGCGACTAAACAACAAATGATAAAAACTGTGTATATCCTTAAAGGAAATCTTTCATGTGTACCAGAGTTCAGGATGGTTTCTGCTCCTCCATGACCTCCTTACTAATGAATGTAAATAATTAGCTTGGACTGAAGGACTGACAGCAGAGACATTGCTTGGGTAAGTTGAGGAGGGTCTGTTTACTTTGAAGATTCCAAAGAAAAGTTCATAAAGTCAGGATTCAAAATAGACAGATTAGCAACATTCTCCAGAAGTGACTGAGATGCAAGCTTGCATACCAAAAAGCCCTCCTTCTGGATCCTCAAATCTGAAAGAGAGCGAGGGTCTCATCAGAACGTGTGAAAGTCCAAATATATCTCTGCGAGGAGTCCGCTTTACACACATATGCAGTCTTGTGTGTGGGCTGGTCTGGAAGCATGCTGGAGACCCTGTCGTCAAAGGCAGACTCAACACGTTAACCTTAATGTTTTACAATAGGCACCACCCTTACAGCCTGCAGAGCAGTTCTGGAAGCTCAGAGAAATGACCAGCAGCCTCTGAAGGGGCCTTGCTCGGCTGGAGTCCTAGGGCCATTTCTGTTTCCATTGTCATGTGTTCAGTCACATCTGACTCTTGGCAACCCTATGGACTGTAGCCTACCAGGCTCCTCCATCCATGGAGTTTCCCAAGCAAGAATACTGGAGTGGGTTGCCATTTCCTTCTCCAGGGGATCTTCCCGAGCTAGGGAACCAACCTGAGTCTCCTACTCTGCAGGTGGCTCTAAGTCAGGGTTTTCACCTTCACCAAATTCAGACATTTGAATTCTAAGGGGGGGAAGAGGTGGCATGGTGGTAAAGAATCCAGCTTCCAATGCAGGAGACAGTAGGAGACGCGGGTTCAGTCCCTGCTAAGCACAATGAGGTCAGGAGCTATGATCGTTCAGATGCACACCGTTCTTCCTTGTCTCTCTCTTTTTTTTTTCTTTTTTCCCCTGTAATAACACTCATGGCTGAGAATAAAAGAGAAGAGGTCATTATCTTCAGAGTCTTTAGTGGCAATTACACACAAGCCGTAAGAATACACTTGACTCCATCTGTTCTTGCCGTGTGTCTCCTTAGGAGTGACACTGCTGTCAGCACAGCTCAATCTCACCAGTGGAGCACCATCTTATGGGATGGAAATTAAAGGCAATCATCTCCAACCGAAGTTTAACAATTTCATCTGCTTAAGGACCCGAGCAAAGCAGTATAGAAAGAGAGGGATAAGCAAAAAGAACTTGACTCTCTCAAAAGACCTGTAATATCTGGGCTTCTGTCTATAGAGCATTGTGTACATTTACCGAGGGAAAGAAAACATATCCAACAAGTTCTTTGGTGCTTTTCTTTTCAAGGTCAATGACACTGATGGAATAACATTTACTCATTGTAGAAAATTCAGAAAATACAGATAAGGAAAAGTGGGCAAATTTAAATTATTCATAGTCTTGCCACCCTGAGTGATTATCTGGGGACTCCATAGATGCACATTTGCATTTGTCTCTATCTATCTGTATATCTGTCTACCTATCTATCTGTATCTATCTGTATAGACATATATATCTATCTACACATTCACATACAAACACCCAATTTTTACAAACTGTATTGTCATTTTAGACTCTTAAGAATACATCTTTATGGTAAGCAATACTAGTATTCATCAATATCCAGTTATCCTCTAATTTCTGACTCAGTAGATGACTTCCTTCTGTGTTCTTTGACATAGGGTGCAGCCATTGACTTTGGTGAACAAAATGGAAGCTGAAGCTTCACATGCCACCTGGAGGCAGAAATATCCTGAAATGCTAAGTCAACACATGGAGAAGAGCTGCCCTTGAGAGTGACCAGTTCAATATGGTCTTTGTTGTAAGACATTAAAAACTTAGGAGTTGTTACTGAAGCATAATTGAGTTTATCCCCACCAAAACAATCTTTAGCAGTGTTCTGACATTAAACATTATACTAAAAGAGCCGTAAAAGGTTGAATTACAATATATTATAATTAATTCAACTAGACTCTTACAGTTGAATATTTAAATTATTTCCAAATTATAACCAATTTTGTAAGGAACACATTTTAGTCATATTTTGCTTATATTTATGATTATTTCCTTATGTTGCAACTATAGAAAAGAAAGCCATAGTTCAGAAGATATAACCATGAAAGTGAAAGTGTTAGTCACTCAGTCTTGTCTGACTCTTTGCGACCCCCAGGGACTGTAGCCCACCAAGCTCCTCCGTCCATGGGACTGTCCAGGCAAGAATACTGGAGTGGGTTGCTATTCTCTTCTCCAGGGGAATCTTCCCAACCCAGGGGTCAAACCTGGGTCTCCTGCATTGCAGGCAGGTTATTTACCCTCTGAGCCTCCAAGGAAGCCCATGTGCTTTTTAAAAATATCATGCCAAGTCATCCTATTAAAAAAAGATTATTGGCAAAGTTATCAATGGCATAAAGAGTAGACAGTTTATCGATTTGACATAAATATTCTATCTAGCCATCTTTCTTTTAAAGATGAAAATGGTGCCCTATGGTTTCTGACTGCAATTCAATGAGTTACATACATTTTCATAATTGCATCAGTTATTTGTAACTTCTCTTCTATGAACTGTTTAAAAATCATTTTCTTACTGATTTTTTATCTTTCCACTTGTTAAGTATATAATTATAGATATTAGTAAAACAATGATATATTCATTAAAAATTAACCCTTGCCACATGCACTCTGTACACTTTTTCCAACCATTAATTTGGTTGGAAAAATTCCATGGTTATTTATGTTTTTTAATATACAGATGTGTTGATTGTGTTGTTTTTCAGGTTATTAGATTTATTAATGTTTTTCTTTAAGGTTTTTCCTCTAGTAGCATGTTATAAATATCTTCTTTATCTCCCAAATATAAATAGTCACATATTTTTTTCTAGCACTTTATGATTTGTTTTTATATTTAAATCTCTGATCCATATGGTATATAAGTTGAATATGGAATAAAGTTCAGATCTATTTTTTCCCCAGATGGCTGGTTTTTCTAACGCTGCTTATTGAAAAATCCTTCCTTTCCATACAAGTTTTAAATGCCACATTTATCCATACACCAAGTTCTGAAGAATTTTTGAGACTGGACTTTTATCTTAGTGACCAATCTGTCAATGTCAAAATTGGTATCAGGCTGCCTTTATTATTGTATCTTTACACTCTTCAGTATCTTATATCGTATTGATGTAAAGTATAAATGTAATATTCTGCTATTCTTTGAGAAATTTTCTTGCCTATTTTTAGTATTTATTTTTCAAATTGACTTTTTAAATTCCATTAGGATTTTCATCTTTCCAAGAAATAGAATTCAAGTCTTATTTTATGTCTTTTCTTCATTAATTCACTTAGAAGTATTTATTGAATATTTTCTATGAGCCAATAATCCTTCTAGATATTGAGGATATAATAAAGAACAAACAGAATTCCTTGCTTTCAGGGAGCTTATATTCTAAAAAGAGAAAAACAATAAACAAGATAAACAACTACAATAGAGCTTATTAAATAGTAGTAAGAATTAAAGAGAAAAAATAAAGCTGGGAAGGGAAATATGAAATATCATTGTTGATGGTTTTCATTTGGCTTTTCTTTGAAGCAGATGTTGAGAGAATCAAGGTTCAGAGATTGGGGTGGTAGAAGTGAGCCTGTGAAGAATGAAGTAGCTTGAAAAGGCGGAAACACCTTCAGACAACAGTGAAAATCTGATGCCCATTAAAAAAAGAGAAGAAGGAACAGAGAGGGAGAAGGAAATGACTAAAAAGAGCCTCTCCCTGCCGCGAAGCTTTTAGAAAGTTTCAATCGAGCTGATAGGGAACGTCAGTGCAAGGACTGAACTTTAGAAGGCACCCTGGCAGAATTATCCTTGAACTGTTTTCAAGAGGATAGATACCCCACCAGGCTCGCTCATTTGCGGGGTGCAGCCGGCGGCGTGGCCTCCACCAGGTGGATAGTTATCCAGCCAGAAGTGTGGCAGATACAGGTATCAAGTTCCAAGGGGCTGAGGAAGTGCTGAGAGGAGACCCTCCCGGGCCACCACGATGGAGGAAAGTGTTAGCGTCTTCAATAGGTTAGTCTTGTAGTGCACATATCTTCTTTATTTCACTCTTATTCATAACTGCGCTAAAATTTGGGCTGATATTATTAATGGGCTGTTTTTTCTGTGTCATTTACAGTTAATTTTTGCTGGTTTTCCAGGTAGCTCAGTGGTAAAGAATTCGCCTGCATTGCAGGAGACCCAGGTTCAATCTCCTGGAGAATGAAATGCCAACCCACTCCAGTATTCGTGCCTGGGAAATCCCATGGACAGAGGAGTCTGGAAGGGTCACAGGGTCACAAAGAGTCAGACATGACTTAGCAACTAAACAACAGTATGCAAGAAACTTGAACTTTGGATATTTACTTTGCTGACAAAGGTCCTTATAGCGAAAGCTATGATTTTTCTAGTAGTCATGTATGGATGTGAGAGTTGGACCATAAAGAATGCTGAGCACCAAAGAATTGATGCTTTTGAACTGTGGTATTGGAGAAGACTTTTGAGAGTCCCTTGGACCACAAGGAGATCAAACCAGTCAATCCTCAAGGAAATCAATCCTGGATTTTCATTGGAAGGACTGATGCTGAAGCTGAAACACCAATACTTTGGCCACCTGAAGTGAAGAACTGACTCATTGGAAAAGAACCTGATGCTGGGAAAGATTGAAGGCAGGAGAAGAAGGGGACAACAGAGGACAAGATGGCTGGATGGCATCAGCAATTCAATGGGCATGAGTTTGAGCAAGCTCTGGGCGATGGTGAAGGACAGGGAAGCCTGGAGTGCCGTAGTCCATGGGGTCACAGAGTTGGACGTGACTGAGCGACAGAACAACAATGACATAACATACCACCTTGCTGAATTCCTATTAATTTGGTTCTTAGGCTGTGATTCTTACATTATTAAGAATGTCATTGCAAACATTTTTCTCTCTTCTGAAAATTCTGTTTTATTTCTTTTCCTTATTGCCAAATCAAAACTGAAATATAGTGATGGCAATGAAAATATTCATGTTAATGAGAATCCCTTTAAGTTTTATTATTAAGGATTATACTGGATGTTCTATTCCAAGAAAATGTGAAAAAAAATTCCTAGATCAATTGATCTAAATTGCCAAAAGTAACTTAGGAAGTTGATCTAGGAACATTGTTGTCACACGCTTTGCTATAGAATTGCAGACAATATACTCATACATATACTGCCTTCTCCCTATCTGTGATCATATCTTTGATCATTCCTCATGTTTGTCATTGTGCTTTTACTTATTCTTTTTCTTCATTAGACTTCAAGAAGTTTCCTTCTTTTATGTGCTTTTTTTCCCCCCCAAAAAAACAGTTCTTGAAGTTTCTATCATTTCTGCATTTTTTTCTTTTCTAATGTATTGATTTCTGCTTTTATCTTCAGGATTCCTCGATTTGTTCTCTGCTTAATTTAATTTTCACTGGCTTTTAAAAGAGAAAAAAGTGGTATCTGTCTGTGCCTTTCATAGCTAACACCAATCTAGTTTTATCTGTAATCATGATATTAACAATCACAGGCAGGGGTCATGACAAGCGTGGAGACTCGGGTCTGTGGCCAATTGCCTGGTTCATATCCCAGCTCTACCTTTGCCAAATGTGTGACTTGGACAAGCAGTTTCCACATCTGTAAAATGAGGATTATTATTATGATAAAACTTACCTCATAGGGTTAGTGTGAAGATTACTTGAGCTAATATTTGTAAAGATTTTGAAACAGGGCTTGGCTCACAGTAATGGCTATGTAATACATGAATAAATTACATTCATGCAGCACTTTATCCTTTGCAAAGCATTTTCACATTAATTTCTCCCTTGGTTATCGGGACAACCCCACGTGGCAAACAGTTCTCATCCCTACTTCATGCATAATAAAACTGGAACTTCGACAGGTCGATTTGTATGAGACCAGTGAATGGAAGATCCAGGTCTCACGACTCTGTGATCAGTGTGTGACTTAAAGTCCAGATTACCTCTTTAATTTGTGGGGGGTTGGTTGGACAGAGAGAAGTCCATGTTTGGTCCAGCTTTAAGTACTGGCAACTCTTTCTAGTTTTCAGCCTTTTGACTGGATGGCAAAGCACCCAAGGCCAAGACCAACAGCTCAGTCAACTATCAAGAAGTCTGGGGCCTCCCAGTCCTGAACCTGTGCAGCAGAAAAAGGCCACACAAGACCTGCTATAAGTGCAAGAGCTGTGAGATTCAGTCCCGGCCCTGCTCTATCTCACTCCATGAGCATGAACACTGTACTTTGCTCCGCTATCTCTCGATTTTCTTAAATTCCAGAGTCGAAAAAATAGTGTTGGCCTACTTGCATCCAAAGGCCATTATAGGATTCAAAATAAGCTGATGGCAGTGAAACATATGGGAAGCTTGTAACGTCTTCCACACATGCAAGACATCGTGGGTACGAAAGGTATTGGCCCTACTGCTTTCTTTGCTTACACAACTGAGAAGAGAAAAACCAGATGTGGAAACTGCTCTCAGACATCATGCCTGCCCCCACATTCTTGTGCCCAGGAAACCTCCCTCCAAGTGCATCATTATTTTTGCACTGGAGGAAGAAAAAAAATCTGTCCAGTTGCTGAACAGAAATCTAATTTCCACCTGGCTTCTCGTGGGCTGTCCACCACAGGTAATGGAACGCAACAAAATTTTCCACAGGCACTGTTCTCCATGTCACACCCAAAACCAGCAGGAAAGAGACGGAACCAAAAATTTCCTTTGGCATCTAGCTCTTCACTCCATGAGAGTAGGGGCCACCTGGGGGAAATAGTCAAATATAGGAGGGAAGGAGACACATCCAATCCTGGGTCATATTACCTGAACTGTTTCTGCATGTATATATTTCTCTAGACACTAGGAATCATCCACTGAGATCTTTTGTCAGTTTAATTTATTGTATTTAGGTTCCTTTTTCCCAACAAGAACTGAAACCACCTAGATTTTCTTGATGTTCAGCTACCTTTGATATTCCCAAGATGGCTGGACAGAGATTGGAAGGAGATATGCACAGTCCCCTGGATGAGGGTTTGGCAAGCCACTCCAGTATTCTTGCCTGGAGAATCCCATGGACAGAGGAGTCTGGTGGGCTACAGTTCCATGGAGTTGCAAAGAAACACGATTGAGCATGCAAGCACATCACAGCTGCAAGGTGGGCTGGTGAGGGAGGGAGGTGCTGCCCTGACCTTTGCTCCCAATGGAATCCCCTTAGAGCTCGAGCAAGAGATGTAGGCAGCTGGAGTCCTTCTTCCTGCAAACAGGAAAAAGAGAGAGAGAGGTTTTCAAAGAGCTGATGAGCTTTATCCATCATGAGTTTCATCCCTTCCTTGCTGTGCGGAGGGGAAGGAGGTGAAGAGGGACAGAATTAGGAGGCGGAGAGACAAAGAAACCATGCCCGGGACTTCCTTAGTGGTCCAGGGGCTAAGAATCCATGCTCCCAATGCAGGGAGCCCAAGTTAGATGCCTGCTCTGGGAACTAGATCCTTCGTGCCACAGTGAAGATCAAAGATCCTCCATGACACAAGACCAGGCACAGCCAAATAAAATAAAAATGAATGTTAGAAAAAAGAGAGAGAAAAATGAATCCATGCCCAGTGCATTGCAGTAGAGAACTCTGCCAAGATTCACCATTTGAAGAGAGGGCAGCAGTGGTCTGTGGCCACCCCTGGTTGCTAGTGATAACCCATTCAAGCTGGCAAGACCCCCAGAGCAAAGGAAAATGCCCCAAAAGCTCTTCTGAGACTGAGGCTCCTCTTAACTAAGTTTAGATCACATGCCTGACGAAGATGGTTCAGCTGCTCTGGCCTCCTCAGTTCCCACCAGAGCAGTGGATAGCCAAGGGCCAGCAAGACATAGAAGGAAAGGACTGATTATTAGGTATGACTACATATCAGGCACTTGTGCAGGGAGATACACATGCATGTGCACACACACACACACACAAATCTCATTCAGTACATTAGAAAGTTCCATGAGGGCCAAGATACTTGCCTGTTTTTGTTCACTATTCTATCCCCGATGCCTTACACACAGCAAGTTCATCAGATACTTGAGAAATGAGGGAATGAATCTTTACAACTCAAAGGGAGTGAAATAATCATTGATCTTGTTTTAGGCTAGAGAAGCTATGTTTCAGAGGATGTTAAGGAGCAGACAAGCTGGTATTCAAACTCAGGTGTGTCTTGACACCACAGCTGACATATTTCAGGATCGCAAGCCATCCTCTGACAGCAAAGCAGAGTGTATGCAGAGAAGGTGAGGTCAGGGAACTTGAAATCATGTTCTACAAAGAATCACTGAGCAAATGAGGCTTTCATCTGAGAAAGGGAACACCCCAAGCTAATAAGACACGGAGAACCTCCTCCCCTTCCTGGGCTTCTGTCTTCCTTCCTCGGTGAGATGAAGGGATTGGGCAAATAATTGGCACGTGGGCCACCGATCTCCACTTCAACTCCTGCGACATGCATTACTTATTGATCACAGCATTCTTTCCCACGGAACTTGGATACAGTTTCATAAATATTCTCGACAGCACTCCATGAAGCCTCACCCATTAGTTAAACCTAGAGCCTAATATACAGCGTGAAGTAAGTCAGAAAGAGAAAAGCAAATACTGTCTATTAATGCATATATGGAATCTATAAAGATGGCACTAATGAACTTAATTGCAGGGCAGCAATGGAGGTGCAGACAGGGAACAGACTTACAGACACAGGGAACGGGGAGGAAAGAAAGGGTAGAATGCGTGGAGAGAGTAGCATGAAAACATACACACTACCACATGTAAAACAGATCGCCAGTGGGAATTTGCCGAACGACTCGAGAACTCAAACCAGGGCTCTGTAACAGCCTAGAGGGGTGCGGTGGGCGGGAAGAAGGAGGGAAGTCCAAGGGGAAGGGGACAGGCGTGTACTTGGGGCTGATTCATGCTGGCGTCTGGGCTTCCCTGGTGGCTCAGCTGGTAAAGAATCCGCCTGCAATGTGGGAGACCCACGTTCGATCACTGGGTCAGGAAGATCTGCTGCAGAAGGGAACGGCTACCCACTCCAGTATTCTGACCTGGATAATCAGGTATAGTCCATGGGGTTGCAACATGGTGACACAACTGAGCAACATTCACTTCCATGGCAGAAACCAACACAATATTGTCAATCAGTTATCCTTCAATTAAAAATAAAATCTTTGGCGTGCATGGGAAAGGCTCTCTGACTTCTCCAGACTGAGTAAGTGCTAACATTCCATCACTGTGTCTATCCTGCTGTGTATATAGGCTGGCACATTAAGATGCCGTGAGCAAGGAGAGTTTCCAGCCTCATCTGAAAGCAGCAGCATAAGAAGGAACCAGGAACTTTCTCTCCTACAAATTCATCGAAAGAACAACAGAACGGTGAACAAAGTTTACAAAACAACTTCTGATCGCTAGCAGCGGACATCAGGCGCTCAGAAAAGCAGCCCATTGTCTTTGAAGGGAGGTAGGACAAAATATTAAAAATTAAAAAGGGACACAAAAGAACGAGGGACGGAGACCCGTCCCAGGAAGGGAGTCTCAATAGAGGAAGTTTCCAATCACCAGGAAACCCTCGCGCTGGCGGGTCTGAGGGAAGTTTTCCCTCCTAACTGGGAGGAGAAATTAAATAAGGCCCACAGATTACTTGCCTAAAAGCAACTCCCAGCAGAAAAGTACCCCAGGCGCCCGCACCCGCCACCAGCAAGAGGGGGCGGAGCGGAGAGGAGCCGGCGGCATTGCTTAGGGTGGGGACCGGCCAGAAGGCCCTGAGAGCAGTTGGAGGGAGATTTTTTTAAACTGTGGGAGAGCGAGGGAAAAACTGACCGGCCAGAACACACCGCCGGTGGTTCGCAAAACAAAGGGACTGAGAAACTCCAGAGAAGAGCCGCCCCATCCCCGCTGGAGGTAGGAGGCGGGGGGAGGGGAAAGGGGCAAACTCAGCCCCAGAGAAGCCACCCCCTCCCACCCGGCAAACAGGCCCCGGGTCCTGTCTGAAGACTTCCTGAGACCCGACCGGCGGCGCGCGCTGGGGCCGCGGAGGGAGGGGGCGCGGCGCGCCGGGGAGAGGGCGCCAAGCCTCTGGCTGCCCGGGCTGCTCATCACGGAGGGAGAAGACGCGCCCGGGGAGAGCGCGCCAAGCCTCTGGCTGCCCGGCCAGAACACGACCAGTGCTCCCCACACACAGCGACAGCTGCCTGCAGCGCCCCGCCCTCCCCGCCCCAGGACTGAACTGAACTAGCGAACCTAAATTAGAGATCACCTCCGCCCGCCTGTGTCTGTGTCAGGGCGGAAACTAGACACCGAAGAGACGGCAAACAGAAGCCAAATAAACAAAGGGAATCGCTTCAGAAAGGTCCGGTGCAACAGATTAAAATCCCTGAAGGCAACACCGACTACACCGGACGGGGCCTATAGATATCAAGAAGTGTAAGCTGGAAAAAGGAGCTATCTAAAATTGAACTGAACCTACACTGACTGCAACAGCTCCAGAGAAATTCCTAGATATATATGTATATTTGTTTGTTTGTTTGTTTTTATTAAATTAAACTTTTTTCTTTTTTTTTTTAAATTTTTTCTTTTTTATTTTCTTTTAAAATTCCCTATGACTGCGCCATTACTCCTCAACTTTCATTTTCACATATTTTTATGATTTTTTTCAATTAGGGAAAAAAATTTGTTTTTCTTTTTTTTTCTTTTTCTGTTTCTTCTCTCCCTTTTTTTCTCTTTTCTTTTTCTTGTTTTTCTCTCCGATTTCCTTTTAAAGTCCTCTAATACTCCTCTATTATTTCTTAATTTTCATTTTCATCTCACTATAACCTTGCCAAAAAAAAAAAAGAGAGAGAAGCCCTATTTTTAAACTGAACTTTATATATATTTCTAAATTTTGGGTTTTTGTTTTTGTTTTTAAATATTTTATTTCAAAGAGTCTTAACTTTTATGCTAAATTTTTTAATCTTTGTTTTTCACTATGTGATATAAATGTTGGACATTTAAGAATCCAATATTCAATTCCCATTTCTATTCAGGAGTGTGTTGATTACTCTCTCCCACGTTTGACTCTCTGTTTTCTACCTCAGAACACCTCTATTTCCTCCTTTCCCCTTCTCTTCCCTATCCAATTCTGTGAATTTTTGTGGGTGTCTGGGCTACGGAGAACACTTTGAGAACAGATAACTGTGTAGATCTGTCTCTTTCCTCTTGAGTCCCCCTTTCTCTCCTCCTGCTCACCTCTATCTCCTTCCTCCCTCTCCTATTCTTCATGTGACTCTGTGAACCTCGTTGGTTGTCCCTCACGGTGGAAAATCTTTTCACCATTAACCTAGAAGTTTTATTATCAGTGCTGCATAATTGGAGAATTCTTGAGACTATTGGAAGAATAAAACTGAAATCCAGAGGCAGGAGACTTAAGCCCAAAACCTGAGAAAACCAGAAAACTCCTGATTACACAGAACATTAAGGAATAAGAGTCCATCCAAAAGCCTCCATACCTACACCAAATCCAACCACCACCCAAGAGCCAAGAAACTCCAGAACAAGACATACCACATAAATTCTATAGTAACACAGGAACATAGACCTAAGTGTCAACATACAGGCTGCCCAAAGTCACACCTAACACATACACCCATTGCAGAACTCATCACTGGGCACTCCATTGCACTCCAGAGAGAAGAAATCCATCTCCACGCACCAGAACACTGACACAAGCTTCCCTAACCAGGAAACATTGACAAACCAATCGTCCAATCCCACCCACTGGGTAAAATCTTCACAATAAAAAGGAACCACAGACCAGCAGAATACAGAAAGCCCACTCCAGACACAGCAATCTAAACAAGATGAAAAGGCAGAGAAATACCCAACAAGTAAAGGAACATGAAAAATGCCCACCAAATCAAACAAAAGAGGAGGAGATAGGGAATGTATCTGAAAAAGAATTTAGAATAATGATAATAAAAATGATCCAAAATCTTGAAAGCAAAATTGAATTACAAATAAATAGCCCGGAGACAAAGATTGAGAAGATGCAACAAATGTTTAATAAGGACCTAGAAGAAATAAAAAAGAGTCAATTAAAAATGAATAATGCAATAAATGAGATCAAAATCACTCTGGAGGGAACCACGAGTAGAATAACAGAGACAGAATATAGGATAAGTGAGGTAGAAGATAAAATGGTGGAAATAAGTGAAGCAGAGAGGAAAAAAGAAAAAAGAATCAAAGGAAATGAGGACAACCTCAGAGACCTCTGGAACAATGTGAAACGCCCCAACATTCGAATCATAGGAGTCCCAGAAGAATAAGACAAAAAGAAAGGCCATGAGAAGTTACTCGAGGAGATAATAGCTGAAAACTTCCCTAAAATGGGGAAGGAAATAGCCACCCAAGTCCAAGAAACCCAGAGAGTTCCAAACAGGATAAACCCAAGGCGAAATACCCCAAGACACATATTAATCAAATTAACAAAGAGCAAACACAAAGAACAATTTTTAAAAGCAGCAAGGGAGAAACAACAAATAACACACAAAGGGATTCCCATAAGGATCACAGCTGATCTATCAATAGAAACCCTTCAGGCCAGAAGGGACTGGCAGGACATACTTAGAGTAATGAAAGAGAATAACCTACAACCTAGATTACTGTACCCAGCAAGGATCTCATTCAGATATGAAGGAGAATTCAGAAGCTTTACAGACAAGTGAAAGCTGGGAGAATTCAGCACCACCAAACCAGCTCTTCAACAAATGCTAAAGGATCTTCTCTAGACAGGAAACACAGAAAGGTTGTATAAACGTGAACCCCAAAACAACAAAGTAAATGGCAACAGGACCATACCTATCAATAATTACCTTAAATGTAAATGGGTTGAATGCCCCAACCAAAAGACAAAGACTGGCTGAATGGATACAAAAACAAGACCCCTATATATGCTGTCTACAAGAGACCCACTTCAAAACAAGGGACACATACAGACTAAAAGTGAAGGGCTACAAAAAAATATTGCATGCAAACAGAGACCAAAAGAAAGCAGGAGTTGCAATACTCATATCAGATAAAATATACTTTCAAATAAAGGCTGTGAAAAGAGACAAAGAAGGATAGTACATAATGATCAAAGGATCAATTCAAGAAGAAGATATAACAATTATATATGCACCCAACATAGGAGCACCACAATATGTAAGCAAATACTAACGAGTATGAAAGAGGAAATTAATAGTAACACAATAATAGTGGGAGACTTTAATACCCCACTCACAACTATGGATAGATCAACTAAACAGAAAATTAACAAGGAAACACAAACTTTAAAGGACACAATGGAGCAGCTAGACCTTATTGACATCTATAGGACGTTTCACCCCAAAACAACGAACTTCACCTTTTTCGCAAGTGCACACGGAACCTTCTCCAGAATAGACCACATCCTGGGCCATAAATCTAGTCTTGGTAAATTCAAAAAAATTGAAATCATTCCAGTCATCTTTTTGACCACAGTGCAGTAAGATTAGATCTCAATTACAGGAAAAAAATTATTAAAAATTCGAACATATGGAGGCTAAACAACACGCTTCTGAATAACCAAAAAATCATAGAAGAAATCAAAAAAGAAATCAAAATATGCATAGAAATGAAGGAAAATGAAAACACAACAACCCAAAACCTATGGGACACTGTAAAAGCAGTGCTAAGGGGAAGAATCATAGCATTACAGGCCTACCTCAAGAAACAAGAAAAAAGTCAAATAAATAAATTAACCCTACACCTAAAGCAACTAGAGAAGGAAGAAATGAAGAACCCCAGGGTTAGTAGAAGGAAAGAAATCTTAAAAATTAGGGCAGAAATAAATGCAAAAGAAACTAAAGAGACCATAGCAAAAATCAACAAAGCTAAAAGCTGGATTTTTGAAAAAATAAACAAAATTGACAAACCATTAGCAAGACTCATTAAGAAACAAAGAGAGAAGAACCAAATCAACAAAATTAGAAACGAAAATGGAGAGATCACAACAGACAACACTGAAATACAAAGGATCATAAGAGACTACTGCCAGCAGCTCAATGCCAATAAAATGGACAACTTGGAAGAAATGGACAAGTTCTTAGAGAAGTATAACTTTCCAAAACTGAACCAGGAAAAAATAGAAGATCTTAACAAACCCATCACAAGCAAGGAAATCCAAACTGTAATCAGAAATCTTCCAGCAAACAAAAAGCCCAGGACCAGATGGCTTCACAGCTGAATTCTATCAAAAATTTAGAGAAGAGCTAACACCTGTCTTACTCAAACTCTTCCAGAAAATGGCAGAAGAAGGTAAATTTCCAAACTCATTCTATGAGGTCACCATCACCCTAATTCCAAAACCAGACAAAGATGCCACAAAAAAAGAAAACTACAGGCCAGTATCACTGATGAACATAGATGCAAAAATCCTTAACAAAATTCTAGCAAACAGAATCCAACAACATATTAAAAAAATCATACACCATGACCAAGTGGGCTTTATCCCAGGAATGCAAGGATTCTTTAATATCCGCAAATCAATCAATGTGATACACCACATTAACAAATTGAAAGATAAAAACCATATGATTATCTCAATAGATGTAGGAAAAGCCTTTGACAAAATTCAACATCCACTTATGATTAAAACTCTCCAGAAAGCAGGAATAGAAGGAACATACCTCAACATAATAAAAGCTATATATGACAAACCCACGGCAAGCATTACCCTGAATGGCGAAAAATTGAAAGTATTTCCCCTAAAATCAGGAACAAGACAAGGGTGCCCACTCTCACCACTTCTATTCAACATAGTTTTGGAAGTGTTGGCCACAGCAATCAGGGAAGAAAAAGAAGTAAAAGGAATCCAGATAGGAAAAGAAGAAGTGAAACTCTCACTGTTTGCAGATGACATGATCCTCTATGTAGAAAACCCTAAAGACTCTACCAGAACATTACTAGAGCTAATCAACGAATATAGTAAAGTTGCAGGATATAAAATTAACACACAGAAATCTCTTGCATTCTTATACACCAACAATGACAAAGCAGAAAGAGAAATTAAGGAAACAATACCATTCACCATTGCAACAAAAAGAATAAAATACTTAGGAATATATCTACCTAAAGAAACAAAAGACTTATACATAGAAAACTATAATTCACTGATGAAAGAAATCAAAGAGGACACAAACAGATGGAGAAATACACCGTGTTCATGGATTGGAAGAATCAATATTGTCAAAATGGCCATACTACCCAAAGCAATCTACAGGTTCAATGCAATCCCTATCAAGCTACCAATGGTATTTTTCACAGAACTAGAACAAATAATTTCAAAATTTGTATGGAAACACAAAAAACCTCGAATAGCCAAAGTAATCTTGGGAAAGAAGAATGGAACTGGAGGAATCAACCTGCCTGACTTCAGACTATACTACAAAGCCACAGTCATCAAGACAGTATGGTATTGGCACAAAGACAGATATATAGATCAATGGAACAAAATAGAAAGCCCAGAGATAAATCCACAACCTATGGTCACCTTATCTTCGACAAAGGAGGCAAGGATATACAATGGAAAAAAGACAGCCTCTTTAACAAGTGGTGTTGGGAAAACTGGTCAACCACTTGTAAAAAAATGAAACTAGAACACTTTCTAACACCATACACAAAAATAAACTCAAAATGGATTAAAGATCTAAATGTAAGACCAGAAACTATAAAACTCCTAGAGGAGAACATAGGCAAAACACTCTCTGACATAAATCACAGCAGGATCCTCTATGACCCACATCCCAGAGTATTAGAAACAAAAGCAAAAATAAACAAATGGGACCTAATGAAACTTAAAAGCTTTTGCACAGCAAAGGAAACTATAAGCAAGGTGAAAAGACAGCCCTCAGATTGGGAGAAAATAATAGCAAATGAAGCAACAGACAAAGGATTAATCTCAAAAATATACAAGCAACTCCTCCAGCTCAATTCCAGAAAAATAAATGACCCAATCAAAAAATGGGCCAAAGAACTAAACAGACACTTCTCCAAGGAAGACACACAGATGGCTAAAAAACACATGAAAAGATGCTCAACATCACTCATTATCAGAGAAATGCAAATCAAAACTACAATGAGGTACCATTACACGCCAGTCAGGATGGCTGCTATCCAAAAGTCTACAAGCAATAAATGCTGGAGAGGGTGTGGAGAAAAGGGAACCCTCTTACACTGTTGGTGGGAATGCAAACTAGTAGAGCCACTATGGAAAACAGTGTGGAGATTTCTTAAAAAACTGGAAATAGAACTTCCATATGACCCAGCAATCCCACTTCTGGGCATACACACCAAGGAAACCAGATCTGAAAGAGACACGTGCACCCCAATGTCCATCGCAGCACTGTTTATCATAGCCAGGACATGGAAGCAACCTAGATGCCCATCAGCAGACAAATGGATGGGGAAGCTGTGGTACATATACACCATGGAATATTACTCAGCCTTTAAAAAGAATTCATTTGAATCAGTTCTAATGAGATGGATGAAACTGGAGCCCATTATACAGAGTGAAGTAAGCCAGAAAGATAAAGACCATTACAATATACTAACACATATATATGGAATTTAGAAAGATGTTAATGATAACCGTATATGCAGAACAGAAAAAGAGACACAGATCTATAGAACAGTCTTTTAGACTCTGTGGGAGAAGGCGAGGGTGGGATGTTTCAAGAGAACAGCATCAAAACGTATATTATCTAGGATGAAACAGATCACCAGCCCAGGTTGGATGCATGAGACAAGCGCTCGGACCTAGTGCACTGGGAAGACCTAGAGGGATCGGGTGGAGAGGGAGGTGGGAGGGGGAATCGGGATGGGGAACACATGTAAACCCATGGCTGTTTCATTTCAATGTATGACAAAATCCACTACAATATAAAAAATAAAAAATAAAAATAGAAAAAATAATAATAATAATAAAAAAGAAGGAACCAGGAAGCCTCCAGACTTTGGGATAATCCTGGACTACCTTCCAGATGGAAAATAATGTTTTAACTACAAGTCATCTAAATATTGTCAATAAAAAGATCCCCTTGTCTACGATTAAGACAGTACCTATGACCAAGACTGTATTCCCAAGCAAGCTAAAGTGAAAAGTTGGGACAGATTTTTTGATTTGGCCTCATGGACTGGCTTATAGTCAACATTTTCTTGAGTTACACATACAGTAAAGATTGCCATGAAATAAAATGATACATTGAAAATAACATTATGTGAGTAGTATCATGTCTGGATTTTAGCCAAGCTCAAGCAATATAAAAAGCTGTTTTTTATGGTAGCCTCACGGCTGGGTATCTGGCTTTTAATGGTTTGGGAAGAGTAAGACACAAGATTTCATATTGATTTTTTTTCCAAGTGTACTTTTTAATAACACAAACAACCTTCAATAGTTCATGAAGTATTCCACCAATGCCATAAAAATATAAAACTTAAATTTCGTATTTAAAAATGCTAACATTTGTTGTTCTACAGGGTCATTGGTTGCAGACAACAGAAATCAACTCCAGTCAATGTAAATAGGAAGGGAATTTATAGGAGGGCATTGAGATATTCAAGGACTGGATATACATGTTGGAAAAATAGGCACAGGAGATAATAACAGGGACTAAGAATAGCCAGGATCCTGTCCCATCACCACAAACCACATGCCCCCAACTCCCCACACTGCTAGACTCAGTTGCCCTGGGACATTCACCTTTGCATCAAACTCTTAAGTCTAGCATAGCTGCCATTAATAAAGTCTAACTTTCTTGTCTCTTCTTTCATCTCCTCCTAAATAAAAGTCCTGCAGTTTCTGATTAGTCACACTTACATCTTGGTCCAGTCTCTACCAACTAGCCAATGGGGATAGAAAACATCTGTCCCTCTTTGGGCTTCTGCTCCAACAAGAAAGTGTTCAGAATCTGGGCAGCCTAAAGGACTAAAGCCCACAGCATTTGCTAAAATGAAATGCCCAGAAAGAATAAAAAATGAATTTTCTGTCAGTGAAATATCCCAATAACCAATAACTATAATTTATTGAGCAGGTACTTTCTTCCAGGCAAAGAGTCAGATATAGCTAAGCATGCATTCATGCAAGCAAAAAATGCACTAGGTACTAAATATAATCCTCCTTATCTCATTTACAAAGCAACCCTAACGAGGCAAACATCAGCATTTTCATGTTTAGGGCAAGGAATGAGTCATCCATACAGGGTCACACAGCTTGTCAACACCAGAGCCAGAATTCAATGGAAGTCTGTTCACGTGCCCCTCACCATCACACCACACTGCCTCTCTGTGAACATTGCAAGGTGGCCTGAATCAGGGTTGACCAGGCATGTGATGAATGTTCATTTTAATGCTTCTTTTCAGTAAACACTCATTCAATGAGTTCTTACTACATAAAAACCATTATCATAGGCATCATAGGGTGCATTTCTTGTAGCAAAGCCTATGTCCACCTCTAACTACAATATGGAGGATAATGAAATTCTTGCAAAAGACAAATACTAGCTAAGTCACATGAGGAAAATTCCAAGAGGGCAAAGACTGGGTCTTTCCTGCTCAACTTATCTCTCAGTTCCTCACAGTGTTTGGCCCCTAGAGAGCTCTCAGTAAATATTTAATAGGTGGATAAAAATAACTAGTATTCATTAAGTCCTTACCATGAGCCAAGCACTCTGGCAAGCCCTCAAGAGGAAAGTACTATCAAGATCTCCACTGTGGATGATGCAGCTTAGCCCGGGCCTTTGCCAAGGATCACAGACAGGTGAGGAGGCAGAGTCAGAACACAAACTCTGCAGCCTGCGCCTTACTTATGGTGGGGGTTCAATTCAAGGTTGACTTCCCTCTGGAGATTATGCGGGATACATCAATCAGGGCTCCACATTTGCACCTCACTACTTCCCTAGGGAAGAGAGGCCATCCCTTTCAACGTCTCTGTGTCTTAGGAGAGACATAACATCTTTCCCAGAATCCCCACCCCCCTCCTGCCATGGACCCCCTCTTAGCATCTGCAGGAATTGGTCCAAGAAAATGAAAGTGTTAGCCACTCAGTCGTGTCCAACTCTTTGCAACCCCATGGACTGTAGCCTGCCAGTCTCCTCTGTTCAGGGAATTTTCCAAGCAAGACTGCTGGAGTGGGCTGCCATGCCCTCCTCTGGGGGCTCTTCCTGACTCAGGGATCCTTTCTGGGCCTCCATCATTGCAGGCAGATTGTTTACCATCTGAGCCACCAGGGATGCCTATAATTGGTCCTGCCCATTCCTAATTCCTAATTGGACTTCCCTGGTGGCTCAGACGGTAAAGCGTCTGCCTACAATGTGGGAGACCTGGGTTCGATCCCTGGGTCAGGAAGATTCCTGGAGAAGGAAATAGTGACTTCACTTTTTTTCTATTCCTAGTGGAGCCCTGTCACCAACGTGAAGATGTGAGTTGATTGGCTCTAGCCAAAGTTGCCACTCAAACCAGGTCTGGGAAAATATAAGGGGTTGGCAGGTAACCTTAACAGCATCAAGCCCTGCATCTGGAAGTAGGTTCAACTTCCCCTGCAGCGTGTGAACTATTGGATAGATGCCTGAAAGTAGTCTGGTGGACACTGAGGAAGGGGTAATGGGCAGGCTGGATGCTCTGCAGGCAACTGACTGTTCCACTGTAACTCTTCCTTTTTCTAGGACCACTCCCCACAACTCTCCGAACCAAGTTCAAATGCCTTGGCAATACAACATCCATCACCATTCACCTTTGACATGCCTTTCTAGGCTCACCTCCAGCCACTCTCTGTTCCAGGTCCTCGCCTCTTAGAACTATTCAGTCTTCTCCGAGGGTGTGGCTTTGCTAATCCACTCCCTTGCTTTTTGCCTGTCCCACCCTGCACCTGGAAAGCTAGGAAGAATGGCCACTCAGGCAGGAACCCGTTTCTCAGCACCTCCCACCTCGCTCCACCAGCCAACGTGCGGCCAGAGCTGCAGTTCCCCAGGGTCTCCATCGGGGGCGCTATGAAGGGTCCGAACAGATCTTCCTCCATCCCTGCTCGGAGCCTCCCTGCCCCCATGCCCGACCTTACCCCCATCCCCGGGAGGAGGAGAGACAGAGTCAGTGTTCTGAAAGCAGGTAGTGTGACTCTAAAAAAAGATAAAGATTATAGATCAATTATACCTCAATAATTTTTTTATTAAAAAAATAAAATAAACAGTGAATGAATCCTAATGTGATATACCCTCTCAGCTCCCAAGCATTTCCTCCGAAACCCTTATCACAGTTCAAATTACATATCCAGTGATGCAATCCCATACATTTTATGGGATCTATGGCCCCATAAAAATATAAGCTCTGTGGGGGCAGGGACCGTGTCTCTTGTTCACTGGCACCTAACACGGGCGTCTGGCACATTCCATGGGTTTAATAAATATCTGTTGGATGAATACAACAGCCAGGGATTTAAAGCTGCCTAAAATCTGTTTTTTTTTTTTTTTTTTTCTTCGTCTTCTTCTTCTTCATCATATCTATTTCCTTCGTCAAGGAAATAATATGGCTCACAGGAACAGAGAAGAAATCTAGGCTTCATTCCAGACATTTTTTCACAGCTTCAATTGCTGGAAAGAGGCAAAACCCCCAAGTCACATGACCTTGTATTTAGAATATTAATTTTCCCTAGGTCATACAGAAACAGCGATACTCTCCTTAATGAAATGCTCTTGTACTAATTTCTATTTGTATGCAAAAGACGTCATCGGTTTAACACACGGAGACAATCTCCCCTGCTCGCACACACCCATATCTGCATAGCAGAAGAAGAGGGAAAGCTTCTGATTTATTATACATAAACAAAATGAACGAGATAACATTTTATTAGTTAGAAACCATTACAAAAACAGCAAGAGAATGAGACGGTACAAGTGGAAGATGCCCTTATCAATAAATTCTCGGAAGTTTAGAACCCCGTGCATGTTGCAATAATAAAAGAGATAATTAAAAGGATCGAAAGGCAGAGCTGTATCATTTCATCGAGAAAGCTGCCTCTCAACAATAGGAAACATCAGGGCAGTGATGGTCTGTGCATCTCTAACTTTGGTGGAAAAGAAAGGCATTTGAGATTCAAGTTGTTTCAGCAAATGTGAAAAGAATCCATTTTTAGGTTGTGTCATATTGAAATCATGCAAATCCAAGCAAGAAATGGCTCCCCTTTAAAGTCAGCATCGTTTTTAAGTCTTGTTTCCCGTGGTGAACAGTAAATAGCATGATGAAATTAGCCATGTCCAGCCTATCAATTACGGTTGATATTATAACTAGGTAAGAAAGACAGTTCCGTTACTCTTTTTTACAAGACAGTCTCGGTTTTTCATCCCTTGACTGAGAATCTTCATTTCATCCTAGAAAATCCTTATGACACATTGCAAATACTTTTTATATAAAAGCATCACAGGGAAACACAGAGACTTCAGAGGTTTTTTTCATTTCCTAGGGAGCCATAGCCAGTTTTTAGAAAGTAAATTGTGTCCCTACCATTCCACTCCCTCCAGGTCAAGGCTTCCCCTCCCCCACGCCGGTCAGTTTAATATAAGTCACTGCCTGGGCTTTGTTCTATGGAATAACATTTTCTCCTGGGAGTTGGTTCATGCAAAATGCTCCCCACCGAGAGATTGGAAATTTTTCCATAAGACATTCTTTCAGCAGCTAGACCCTGGAGGAAACCTGATCGGAATGTTTAAAGTCTTAACTCACCAGTTTTCCTTAACTCTCCCCACATTTCTCTGAGGAAAAAAAAAAAAAAACCTAAACCACATATTTAAGGTTTATAACACCTGGTGACAACAGACCCAATGAGATGTGGTCTAATTTAGAAGGAAAACTGAAAATGAGTAGCTAATTTCCCACACTTCTGCTACTCTACACTGCTTTCTCTTCTTGTTTTGGTTTAGAGTCACTCCGTAAGTCCCTAGGCTGCTCAATTCAGAAACTTTTTTTAAAACAGCTGCTAGATATTCAGTAAGTTATGTGAAGCCAAGTGGCAATTTTTTCACAGCATTTTTCTAAACTCAGATGCATTTTCTGTAGTGCAAGTGACATAGATTTACCACCAAATCATTCATGCGTTCCTAAGTGGCATAGATCATGAGAAAGCTTGGTTGTGGTTTCTTTATAAAAAGTCTTAAAGCAATTGTAACTGTTGTTGTTTAGTCTCTAAATTGCTTACAACTCTCTTGCCACCTCATGGATTTTAGCCCGCCAGGCTCCTTTTTCCATGGGATTCCAGACACAAATACTGGAGTGGGTTGCCATTTCCTCCTTCAGGGGATCTTCCTGACCCAGGGGTTGGAACCTGAGCCTCCTGCATTGGCAGGCAGGTTCTTTAGCACGGAACCAGCAGGAAAGCCCCTGACATTGTGACAGACACATATGACGCAGTATCTGTGTAATTGCCAACATCCGCTGGATCATAGAAAGAGCAAGAGAATTCCACAAAAACATCTGCTTCATTGACTGTACTAAAGCCTATGACTGAGTGGATCACAACAAACTGTGGAAAATACTTAAAGAGAAGGAAATACCAGACCACCTTACTGGCCTCCCGAGAAATCTGTATGCAGGTCAGGAAACAGCAGTTAGAACCGGACATGGAACAACAGACTGGTTCCAAATTGGGAAAGGAGTACTTCAAGGCTGTGTATTGTCACCCTGCTTATTCACCTTAAATGCATCATGCGAAATGCCAGGGTGAATGAAGCATAAGCTGGAATCAAGATTGCTGGGAGAAATATCAATAACCTCAGATATGCAGATGACACCACCCTCATGGCAGAAAGCAAAGAGGAACTAAAGAGCCTCTTGATGAAGGTAAAAGAGGAGAGTGAAAAAGCTGGCTTAAACTCAACATTCAAAAAACTAAGATCATGGCATCTGATCCCTTCATTTCATTGCTAATAGTTGGGGAAACGATAGAAACAGTGACAGACTTTATTCTCTTGGGCTCCAAAATCACTGCAGATGGTGACTGCAGCCACAAAATTAAAAGATGCTTGTTCCTTGGAAGAAAGACACACCTAAATAACATATTAAAAAGCAAGACATTCCTTTGCCAACAAAGATCTGTATAACAAAGTTATGATTTTTCCCATAGTCATGTTTGGATGTGAGAGTTGGACCATAAAGAAGGCTGAGTGCTGAAGAATTGATGTTTTAAGCTGAGGTGTTGGAGAAAACTCAGGAGTCCCTTGGACTGCAAAGAGATCAAACCAGTTAATCCTAAAGGAAATCAATCCTGAATATTCATTGGAAGGACTGATGCTGAAGCTAAAGCTCCAATACTTGGCCACCTAATGCAAAGAGCCAGTTCATTAGAAAAGACCCTGATACTGGGAAATCGAAGGCAGGAGGAGAAGGGGACAGAGGATGAGATGGTTGGATGGCATCACTAGCTCAATGGACTTGAGTTTGAGCAAACTCTGGGAGATGGTGAAGGACAGGGAAGCTTGGCATGCTGCAGTCCATCAGGTCGCAAAGAGTCAGACACAACTGAGTTGCTGAACAACAACACTCTATGTAACAGATAATGTAACATAAGGTAGTAGGTATGTGTGCATGTATCCCTCTCTCTCTTTTTTTTTTAAAGTTGATTAACACGGAAGCCTTGGAAAGCAGCCTTAGAAGATTTGGAAAGCCTTTGCTTTCCCCTCCTCTTTACCAGGGCTTCCCTGGTAGCTCAGCTGGTAAAGAATCTGCCTGCAATGCAGGAGACCCTGGTTCAATTCCTGGGTCAGGAAGATCCCCTGGAGAAGGAATAGGTTACCCACACCAGTAATCTTGAGCTTCCATGATGGCTCAGATGGTGAAGAATCCACTTGCAATGTGGGAGACCTGGGTTCAATCCCTAGGTTGGGAAGATCCCTTGGAGGAGGGTATGACAACCCACTCCAGAATCCTTTCACGGAGAATCCCCAGGGACAGAAAAGCCTGGCAGGCTACAGCCCATGGGGTCGCAAAGAGTCAGACATGACTGAGCAACTAAGCACAGCACAGCATCTTTACCAAGGCCTTCCCAGGTGGCTCAGTGAGTCCATCTGCCAGTGCAGGACATGCGGTTCCATCCCTGAGTTGGGAAGATCCCCTGGAGAAGGAAATGGCAACCACTCCAGTATTCTTCTCTGGGAAATCCCATGGATAGAGGAGCCTGGTGGGCTACAGTCCATAAGGTCACAGAGTTAGACACGACTGAACACTCACACATGCATCACCTTTTACCAGATGATGATGGCAGAAATCTAACATTTCACCCAAGGCAGTGCCCATCTTACAATAAACCTAGACAGCAGAAAAGAACTGGCTGACTTGAGACATCACCTGCTTGATGGCCAGGGCGCAGAGGCTTGATGGTCCTGGGCTAGGCATTTTGTCATCTTTTCTCTTTATTGTGAACATTGCTATCTAGCTTTTGAGAAGTGCACTTAAATACACTTTACTAAATAGTATGTAGACTTGCACAATGGATGCCTGTATAAAAACCCTGTGAAAAATTTCAAAGTTTGCAAACTGGAAGAATAAGTGAGTGGCTCATTTAATTTATTTTAATCAGTTACATCAGGAAAATGCAATTCTATTGAAGGGAAACCTTTGCAGAAGCAGAGAGCAATTATGTTTTGCGTGCAGAGTACTCTTTTTAAAAAAGACCATGTGTGCAGCATGAAAAAAAGCTTAGTGATGTCAATCATCTTGATTTCAAATTCCTTCAGTGCATTTCTTAAACAGTGCAAAAATTACAGAAAGCAAAATCTATTTCTCTCAAGATTCTGTGCAGCTGTTTTCTGCAATTCTTGAACACTCTTGATAGAACTGTGTTTCCAAAGGTACTGGTTTGTAAAAGTAAAAATTACTGCAGTAGTGCTCTTAGCTTTGTTTAAAATAGATATCTTCGCATGATAACTTGAAGAGAGTAACTCACCAGAGGCCCCTTGATCAGGTTAAACTTTGACTAGAGTAATGGGATTCCCCTTAATAATTAACACCAACTTATACAAAAGAGTTGCTTAAAAGTTAAGAAGTAGACGGCGGCCTATTTAAAGGGTATTTGTTAAATTGTTGAAGATGTATATAAGAGGCAGGTAAGAAAATGTTGCAGGAAGCACCACATTTCTAGACACATCAAAATGCTGTCCCTCGAGAGGACGGAGATCTCGGCTTTCACAGATTCGGGCAGTTTTAAAATGAAGTGAAAACAATCCTGTTTCCTTACCGCCTAATGCAAGTAAATCAACTGTGAGCTCAATATTGAGTTGAAATCTCTTAAGATACAGTGACTTATAACCTGTCCAGATATGATTAACAAAGACCTGTGATTAAAAATGAGAATATAGATGGCTTGTGACAGGTAAATCTCTCTAGTTTCACTGTGCAAGTTTCCACTGTTTCCTATATTCTTAGACTTGGGTCATTTTTTGGTTTATAATGTGGGAACTTGTGTAGATTTCATTATTTTAGAAATTCCACCAGCAGGTTGAAACTTGGAACAAATATGTCAAGTCTAGAAGAAATTAATAACCTCAAAGTCCAATGTCAGTTTCATAACACAGGCAGCCTCCAGCTTAGACATGGACTGCACTCCAGAAGTTCAGTGGGAAGCTAATGAGTTAGCATTCAGAACACATTCTCCCATTGAAACAGTTTCATCATTGTAGCTGCTTTCCCAAGTGAGCAAAAAATTCGATTTAACTCATCATGACTCAAAAGGTGTTAATACTAAAGTAGCACTATTTTATTATTTTAATTTCTGTTATTATTTCAGTTTATTTTAATTTTTTTGGCTGTGCCACACAGCATATGGAGTCTTACTTTCCCAACCATGATTGAACTCGCTTGCCCTCCCTGCATTGGGAGCTTGGAGTCTTAACCACTGGGCCACCAGAGAAGTCCCTAACGTAGTGTTATTTTAAATATATCATTTGACCACTTATGATACTATAATTATGAAGAAATATATGTTAATTTTTAAGTTAGACCAGTAGATATCTCCACTCTATTTCCCTAAAGGGTTAACAAATTACTGATATTAAGGAGGTATAACACATCCACTTGGGCTTCTCTCGTGGCTCAGATAGTAAGAATCTGCCTGCCAATTCAGGAGACCCGGGTTTGATCCCTGGATAAGGAAGATCCCCTGGAGAAGGGCATGGCAAACCACTCCAGTATTCCTACCTGGAGAAGTCCATGGAAAGAGGACCCTGGCCGGCTACAGTCCAGGGGGTCACAAAGAGTCAGACACGACTAAGTGACTAACACAAACAGCACGTCTACTTGGGTCCTTAGACTATGTTAAGCCATGGCAATTCTGCCATTGAAGAATAACAGACGCACTTAAAAAATGTTATTCATTACCCATTTATTTTGTATTAGAGAATACAATGATTATATACTTGACCACTCATTAGTTGTTTGATCTTGGGCAATTTATTGACTCTCTCTGACCCGCAGAGAGCTGTTGGGAAAATAAACAAAGTAATTTTTCTTGTTTATAATTTTTCTTTGCTAGTCCAGTTTCCACACCTCCAGGCTCCCCTGTCCTTCACTATCTTCCATAGTTTGCTCAAACTCATGTCCATTGAGTCGGTGATGCCATCCAACCATCTCATCCTCTGTTGCCTCCTTCTCCTGCTCTCAATCTTTCCCAGCACCAGAGTCTTTTTCAATGAGTGGACTCTTTGCATCAGGTGGCTAAAGTACTGGCGCTTCAGCTTCACCATCAGTCCTTTCTATGAATATTCAGGGTTGATTTCCTTTAGGATTGACTGGTTTGATCTCCTTGCATTTAAAGAACTCTCAAGAGTCTTCTCCAGCACCACAGTTTGAAAGTATCAATTCTTTGGCTCTCAGCATTTTTTTATGGTTTGACTCTCATTTCTGTATGTGACTAGTGGAAACACCATAGCTTTGAGTACACAGACCTTTGTTGACAAAGTGATGTCTCTGCTTTTTAATGTCTGGCAGGTTATCTTCACATATACCCTAGCAGTTCTCACTGGAGGTAAGGAAGGGGATTTAGCTTGCCTTTATCACCCACAGGACATTTGGCCATGTCTTAAGATGTTTTTGGTTGTCATCACACTCCAGTTATTCTTGCCTGGAAAATTCCATGGACAGAGGAGCCTGGCAGGTTACAGTCCATAGGGTTGCAAACAATCAGATATGACTTAGTAACTGAACAACAAGAACAAATGGAACATCATGTCTGACATACAATAGGCACCCAATATGGGGTTGCTATTTTCATAAAGGGGACAACTCACAGGACAGGGAATCCAGCATAATAACTTGTTCCCAGTGCTCATGGATGGGATGCCATCTTCGTAGGAATTACATAACAATTAGCTTCCCTGGTGGCTCAGAGGGTAAAGCGCCTGCCTGCAATGCAGGAGACCTGGGTACAATCCCTGGGTCGCGAAGATCCCCTGGAGAAGGCAATGGCACCCCACTCCAGTACTCTTGCCTGGAAAATCCCATGAACGGAGAAGCCTGGTAAGCTGCAGTCCATGCGGTCACAAAGAGTCGGGATAAGACTGAGCAACTTCATTCATTTTTTAGCTCCTAACAACACACACCTGTGCCGCCTGCTGTGTATTCAGTCCTTTCCACATTTCTGATTGGTCCTTGGAGAAAAATGCGCATTAAAAAGGTGATGCCGTTTTGGTCCAGAACCTGCAGTTTTGTCTGGTTCACAAGAAACCGGTTGACAGGAGGCTGAACAATTAAAAGAGAAAGTTGCAAATTTTGTACAGAATCACTGTCTTTCATCGAAAAATGACTACCAGTCTATCCATGTGAGCCAGGATGGCAATTTAAGTTTGCATCTTAAAGTGAGGTTTAGGGTTAAAAAAGTATCTCATTTATACTCCATATTTTTCCTTTCGGTTCTTCTTCTTTGGGATCATAATGTGAAGGTGGACCAGGGGGTACTGACTGCATCCTAAACTTACTGAAACAAAAGTCAAAGATTACTTTATTTGTTTTTGGTGTTGTCCCTTTCCCCATAGGTAGACCAAAAAATATGTATCTCTATAGCATTCCACCAACTCAAAATAATTATCACATTTCTTGATTTCGCAATTCTGTAGCTTTAAGGGCATAAGTTTCACAGCATTTTCACTCTCTTAACAGTTTGTGCATTTTCATTCCTCTGTAAGGTATGAATATATTACACTAAGAGATATTATATAAATGAGACCATTATTCAAAATGAGAATCTTCTCTACTAACAGCATCACTATTTGTAGCACATAAGACTAAATAAATGTCTCCCATGAGTGACTAAATGCAAAATAAAAAGTAACCACTCAACTTTAATAGTTTAAAAATGCTATTAAACATAATGGCTTCTTGACATTCAAGTAGCACTATGTTTTAAGTGATCTTCATTTTTTAAGAACTACTTTATTTTCATTTAAAATATTGATGGCAAATCAAGTTCTCTAGAGTCAGGAGCCAGAGAGGAGAAACTTTCTTAAGAAAATAAATGTTCATGGAGTCCAGAGTTCCAAGGTGCTATTTTTTTTATCTTTGCCTTTGTTTGGTTGTGTTTTGGTGTTCTCCTGAGGCTAGGTAATAACATCATGTAAATGAACAACTTGAAAAAACTGGCTGAACAATCTTATTTCTGGAGATTTTCTTCAATGCCTGCTGTTACATACTTTTGACCACATCCTGCCTTCCTCCCTTTAACCTTCAGGGGGAGCTCTCATCTCTATCGGGACACCCAAAGAACAACAGGGCCCCGTGGGACCATCAGAGAATGAAATAGTCTTGAAAGGGAGGAGACAGGAAGGGGAGGAAGGAGGGAGAAGCAGGGCCTTGAAGGAGGTCGTGACCCCGTTCCTTTCCTGTCCTTTGCTGATCCAGAAGACTAGCCCTGGAATTAAGCTCTAAGGGAAAAGAAGGCTAGGAGAAAGTGGCAGGTACCCCCAGACCTGCTTTTAGCCTGGAATTACGTGAAGACCACCCAAGCTGATCAAGATAAAAGGAGAAAACCCTAGCTAGGATTAGTGGGCATGGAACTGACATTCCCTATGCTGTATTGTCGGAATGTGGGGGTACATACCCAGGCAAGGATTTGGGGTGGGGGGTGATGAGGGAAACAAGGCACAGGCATGGTTCCCAAATGAGTAATGCATTGTTGCTCAGTCACTAAGCCCTGTCGGGACTCTTTGCGATCACAGGGACTGCAGCACACCAGGCTCCCCTGTCCTTCACCATTTCCTGGAGCTTGCTCAAACTCATGTCCATTGAGTTGGTGATGCCATCTAACCATCTCATCCTCTGCCATCCTTCTCTCTTTTTGCCTTCCATCTTTCCCAGCATCAGAGTCTTTTTCCAATGAGCCAGCTCTTTCATCAGGTGGCCCAAATGCTGGAGCTTCAGTTTCAGCATCAGTCCTTCCAAGGAATATTTAGGGTTGATTTTCTTTAGGATGGATTGGTTGGATCTCCTTGAAGTCCAGGGGACTCTCAACAGTCTTCTTTAGTACCACAGTTCATAAGTATCAATGCTTTGGTGCTCAGCCTTCTTTATGGTCCAATTTTCACATCCACACATGACTACTGGAAAAACCATAGCTTTGACTATACATATAAATGAATAATATGTTTAGGTGATTACAGAATGATGCCAGAGCAAAGCTCCTAACCTCTGCCTGCTTGACCCTAAGCTCTCTGAGGGCAGGGCCTGGGTCTGTCTTATTCCTGACTATGTTCCCAGTCTCTACAATAGTATTTGGTTTACAGCAAAAAGGCATCCCACCAACCATCCATTTACCACAGGAAAACATGACCAATACTTGCTTAAAGTCTTTGAGCAACTCATCTAGCTTTCCTGCATTTTAGTTTCCTTATTATCAAAAATGTAAGAGATTACTTAAATATGCCCCTAAATTAGAGAGTTTGGAATGGGCACGTACACTCTACTATACTTAAAATGCATAACCCAGAAGGTCCTACTGTATAGCAGAGGGAACTCTGCTCAATGCTATGGGGCAGCCTGGCTGGGAGGGGGTTTGCACACACATACATGTGTGCGTGTGGCTGAGTCCCTCTGTTCGTATAGTAGAGTGTACGTGCCCATTCCAAACTCTCTAATTTAGGGGCATATTTTGTAGCTTCATGGGGCTATAAGTTGCCAGGCTTCCCTCTCCTTCACCATTTTACTATAAAAAACATAGCAGTCACAAAATCTACAGATGTATGTCCAGAGATAGGACAGCCAGCCCCCCGTTTCTTAACACATCACTTGGAGTCGCAGTTGGGAAAAATAAGCAATGTGCAGGTATTTGTCAAATTACACATTTCTCTCCTATTCAGTGCAGTGCCTAGGTCCACCCCACACACCATGAAAGAGATCTGCATTTTGCCTGCCATCCACGCGGGGGTATTTTCATCTTGCTGGGGTCAGCGGCATTATTTGTCTGGAATTCTCAAAGATTTCATTCTTGGCTTAATGAACAGCATATTCGGCAGCGTGCAACAGGAAAAAACTGCCAAACCACAAAAGTCCCACGGAGAGCAAGCCCCCTTTGACAGGCGTGGCAGTGTAGCCAGATGTGCACAGCTTTCGGAGTCTGATCTGCCACAGTAAGAACTCCGATGGGATACTTGACCTCTTTGACTATATTCACCGCTCTGTAGTCTGGTAATAGTTCCCGCCCCGCTGAGCTGGAAGGATAAAATGAAACGATGTATGTGAAACGTGTGTCCATAGTTAACACTCAGTGAATGGTAGCAATTACTAAGATCCCTTCACTTGCTCAGACACATCAAGAAAGAAATGATTTAAAGGACAAGAAAGGTGGATGATGAATTGTAGTTGGCAGATGAGAAATTGAAAGAACTGAGAAAGAGACTGAATTTAGAGTCAGAAAATCAGGAAAACCTCCCATATATACTTACAGGGCATATGATCTTAGGCCAGTCACTTTATCTCTCGAACCCAGCTTCCTCTTCTGTAAAAACAAGATTTATCCCAAGCCACTAGAAAGCACTTTGTAAATTCTATGGTTCTATTCAATTGTTCAGAGTTTTACTATTATCACAGTGGACAAAAAGTTCAAGAACATGCTAATAACAGGATTACAGAGCTTTGACATACCTGTGGACAGACGGGAAGCAGTAGCTAAGGCTTTGCCACGTTGACATTCTGGAACTGGAGAGAGAGTGATTTGCTTTAGTCTCTCTTGACAGTTGAGAAGCTAGGAAAGCAGAATTAGAATTGCAACCAGTTGTAGGTTCTTCCAGAGGAGTGGCAGCCTGACCAAGATGGGGTAGAGGAAATTAAAGCATGCCTGTCTTGTGCTCTATTCAGAACTATTTCCTCAGATGTAACCGTCACCATCTTTCATTTCAGGAGAAGTGCTTTCTATGATCCCAAGGCATCTTATGCCCTACACAGATTTAAGAAAGTCACATAGCAGAAGACAAGAGAAAAAAAACCTGAACAGCAAAGAAATTTCTTGTCAGCCCCTTTAACCACATCGAGCTGAAAAGTGGAATGGCAGAAAGCGAACTTTAAGTAACTGCTAGTCACTCAGTCGTGCCCGACTCTTTGCGACCCCATGGACCTCAGCCTACCAGCTTCCTGTGTCCATGAGATTTTGCAGCAAGGATACTGGAGTGGGCTGCCATTCCCTTCTCCAGGGAGTCTTCCCCGTCTTAGGTATATACTAAGTGTATCAAAGTTCACCTCAGAGATTACTTATGAACTTTTCTTCTTTAAAGATGTTGTTATTCTTATAAAAGTTCCAAGGATCCACAAATCACTAGTCATACACCAGTCCCCCAACCAGCTTTGACAAATCCTGACACCCCCTAGCAAACCAGAGTGAGATTTGGGGTGCTTTTCAGAACAAGAATGACAAGCTGGGAGGAGCTGATGGTCCACTGGAGGGGCAGCCGAGGGCCATTAAACCTGGCTGGTCATTAATTTTCAGGAAATGCCCAGAGCCAAGGTCGGCATTGCTATTATAAATTAAAAATGAAAAGAAAAAAAAAGGGAAGGCACATAGCTCTTTTTTATGGATGATACAGTTTCAATTGGCACATATTGAACATTTCTAGAGATTTAATTAAGCAATCAGATTGCTTGAGTGGCCTCGATATTCAGTGCCTTTTATGGAGTTCTTTAATGACTATGCATAGAATTATTCTGGATACTTTATGGTCCATAGCAAGTGAAGTTTTATGCCTTCCCAGGAATGCAGTGAACCTTGCCACCAAAACTGTAGCTTAAACAAAGGTTTTTGTTGCTCTTGCTGTTGTTTAGGGGGTTGGTGGTGGGGTTCTTAAACATGTGTCTAGGAAAATGTAGCCAAAAGAATTAGTGTGAAGATCATTCACTTACGCCAAAAAGCATTTGACTTTGTCTCTAGGATCCGTTTCACTGAAATGGTAGAACCATTGTGTAATGAGGCCAGGAGAGGCAGCAGACTTAATACTGTAACCATCATTCATTTATTTTCAAGGGCACAGGGATATAAACAATATTTTCAGCATGAAGGATGTAACAATGAACAAAATCTATAAGATCCACATCTACACATAGGGCAGTCTAGCACAGTGGTTAAGGGAACCGGCTTTGGAGCTGACTCATGTCACTTCATGTGCCATATGCTCAGTCATGCCCAACTCCTTGGAACCCCATGGATTGTGGCCCACCAGGCTCCTCTATCCATAGGATTCTCCAGGCAAGAATATTGTAAAGTAATTAGCCTCCAACTAATAAAAATAAAAATAAAAAAATAAAAAAGAATACTGGAGTGGGTTGCCACTTCCTCCTCCGGGGAATCTTCCCGACGCAGGGATCAAACCCAGATCTCCTGTGTCTCCTTTATTGCAGTGGATTCTTACCCTCTGAGCCATTGGGGAACGATCTGGCTCCTTATCTTCACATGTTCACTCACCAGCTATGAGGCACTGGGCAGAGTCTTTAACATCTCTGTGCCTCAGTCTCTTAAGCTTTAAGACAGAACTAGAATAGTTCTTTCTTCAATGAAGTCCTTGTAAAGACTTCATATAAATACACATGAAAGCACTTAGAATAACACACAGAAAGTAACATGAACTACATCAGTAACCTATCACGATGACATCCTGGGGTGCGGAAACAAGACAAGATGCAAGGAAACAAATCAGTAAACAAGATATCTGTAAATAGAGATAAATGGTATCAAAAGTTACAACAATGCAATGTGACTGGTTCAGTCTAGTCGTGTCCGACTCTTTGCAGCACACCCCATGGACTGTAGCACATCAGACTTCCCTGTCCTCCAGTGTGGTTGGAGTGGGGATAAATTTGTGGGGGTATTCTTCTCTGAGGCGTGACATTTGTGACTAGCCCTGAATTAGTAGGGTCTCTCATGCTGGGATCTGGAGGAGGGCCATGCACAGTGCCTAAAAGAGCAAGCTCAAAAGGCCATGGGACTGTGTTTGGAGTGAGTGATGGAAGAAGACCAGGGTGGCTGGAATGTGGTAAGTTTCTTGAGAGTGACATAGATGAAGTGGAAGGAGTGACAGGGACCAACTCATACATGGCATCATAGACCAAGCTAAGGAGAGGAATCTGGTAACATACAAAGCATCGTCTGGGACCTCCATAGTAACTGTATGCGTATGTCTGGCCTTGGATGTACAGCTACTTCACTATGAACAATTCTAACACATAAAGAGTTTGGGTTCCATTTTTAATACATTGAAAACCACTGCAATAGGTGGAAGGAGCAGATCTCTGATAATCAAGTTTTGTGCATTTAAAAGCTAACTCCAGGGGCTATGGGGAGAATGAGCTGAGTGTTGGCAGGGGTGGAGGAGGGGAGAAGAGTATTTCTGGCCAGTCTAGACTTGTGGATTGTGTGTTACTGGTCCGCTCAATCCATTTCAGTTCATTGAATTTAACTCACATTTACTGAATAGCTATCATAGCTATTTGAAGTCTGTGTCAAGTGGGAGAAATACAGTTAAGGCCCCTGAACTAAAAAAGCCTCGATTCAGTGGGGAGATGGGCAAAAAGAGTAATAAATGTACAAGTCCTGATGATTCTTTCCAAAGGAAAAAGAGTCAAATTAGGAAAAGAAGTCAAGAAAGGCTTCGGGAAAGAGCTAGCACTAGAGATGAACCTTGAAATGCAAACAAGTAGAAATGGAAACTAATCAGAGGTTGCAGAATGAATGAAAAATGGGGGTGTGAACTCACCTGTTGAGTAGGGAAGTGAAGATTGATGAGTTGAGACAGAGGCTACTCAGGAAGAGTTATAAATGGTTCACCTGGAGAGGTTGTTGTTTCTCAGTCATGTCCAACTCTTTGTGACCCCATGGACTGTAGCACGCCAGGCTTCCCTGTCCTTCACCATGCTCAAACTCATGACCACTGAATCAGTGATGCCATTCAACCATCTCATCCTCTGCCATCCCCTTCTCCTCCTGCCTTCAATCTTTCCAAGCATCAGGGTCTTCATGAGTTGGCTCTTCACATCAGGTGGCCAAAATATTGGAGCTTCAGCATCAGTCCTTCCAATGAATATTCAGGATTGATTTCCTTTAGGATTGACTGGTTTGATCTTGCTGTCCGAGGGACTCTCAAGAGTCTTCTCCAGCACCACAGCTCAAAAGCATCAATTCTTCAGCTCTCAACTTTCTTTATAGTCCAACTCTCACATCCGTACATAACCACTGGAAAAACCATAGCTTTGACTATACAGACCTTTGTTGGCAAAGTAATGTCTCTGCTTTTTAATAATGCTGTCTATGTTTGTCACAGCTTTTCTTCCAAGGAGCAACCGTCTTTTAATTTCATGGCTGCAATCACTGTCTGCAGTGATTTTGGAGCCCAAGAAAATAAAATCTGTCACTGTTACCACTGTTTCCCATCTACTTGCTGTGAGGTGATGAGACTGGATGCCATGATCTTAGTTTTCTGAATGTTGAGTTTAAAGCCAGATTTTTCACTCTTCTCTTTCACTCTCATCAATAGGTTCTTTAGTTCCTCTTCACTTTCTGCCATTGGGGTGATGTTATCTGCATATCTGAGGATATTGATACTTTCCCCAGCACTGTTGATTCCAGTCTATGATTCACCCAGCCCAGAATGTCACATGACATACTCTGAATGTAAGTTATATAAGCCTGGTGACAGTATACAGACTTGACGTGCTCCTTTCCCAATTTGGGACCCGTCTGTTGTTACATAACTGGTTCTAACTGTTGCTTCTTGATCTGCATACAGACTGCTCAGGAGACAGTTCAGGTGGTCTGGTATTCCCATCTCTTTAAGAATTTTCCACAGTTTGTTGTGATCCACACAGTAAAAACGCTTTAGCGTAGTCAAAGCCCAAAGAGGAAAAGTAGCAATTGCTAATAATTGTCCCAAACTGAGATAATTACTATTCACATATGAGTACATATGTCCCTATTATTTTGCAAAATATAGTTTGGCTATAATTGCATGGTAGTCCTAATACAGTGTTTAATCTTTTTTTTTTAATCCAACAATAGAGCATCATTCCTGATGAAGGACCACATTTCAACTATATCATTGCTTTATATTTTGTTTCTGTTTTCAGTTTTTATTAAAGTATAGTTTATTTACAATATTGTATTAGTTTCTGCTGCACAACAAAGTAAATCAATCACATCTGTACATATACATATACACACATGTGTCCACTCTTTTTTAGATTCTTTTCCCATATAGGTCATCACAGAGTACTGAGTATGTCTTAGAGAATCTCTAGGTCCTTCCATATTGTTGCAAATGGCACTATTTCATTATTTTTTATGGTTGGACATTACTGTTGTGTTTTTTTTTAAATTGGAATGTGGCTTTATGTCATATGGATAGCCACCATATATTCAAATCAACACCTATTCCTGGAAATACCAGTTACTTCCAGTTTTGGGGGTTTTTTTCCAATTGCAATGCGTATGCTGCTGTTGCTGCTATTGTTTAGTCGCTAAGTCACATCCAGCTCTTTGCGACTCTATGGACTGTAGCCAGGCTCCTCTGTGCATGGGATTCTCCAGACAAGAACACTGGAGTGGGTTGCCATTTCCTTCTCCAAGGGATCTTCCCAACCCAGGGACCAAACCCAGGTCCATTTGAAGTATTTTGTAACATAGAGTATGTAATTTTTTTTTTAACTTTTAATACATGGAGTCCAAAATGTTGTCCCAAATTCATTCTGATCATCTGTGGTATGTCAACTTGTGTGACCAAGGAATGCCCAGATTAAACATCATTACTGGATGTGGCTGTGAGGGTGTTTCCAGATGAGACTGTCATTTGAATCAATGACTCAGTAAAGTGAATTACCCTCCCCAGTGTGTGCTGGCATCACCCAACACAGTGAGGTCCCAAATAGATCAGAAAGAAGAAAGAAGAAGTCCCTTTTTTTTTCCCCCTTGCCTCACTTTATAAGCTGGGACATTTCGTTTCATTTTCTCCAGGCCTTGGAAAGAGATTTATACTCTCATCTCCCCCAATATGTGTAGATATAAATATAGATATGGGCATAGGTATACACCACTATATATAGGTGTATATGTGTATATATGATGCAGAGGATGAGATGGTTAGACAGAATCACCAACTCAATGGACATGAATCTGAGAAAACTGCAGGTGACAGTGAAGGACAGAAGAGCCTGGTGAGCTGCAGTCCATGGGGTCACAAACAATCAGACATGACTGAGTGACTGAACAACAATATATGTGATTCATTCTTTGTTTCTAGACGTGTGTGAGTTAAAACGTGGTCTCCAAAAAGATACATTCATACTGACCCTCACTTAACTTGACTTTATTTCAAAAGGAATCTTTGCAGAGGTGATTAAGCAAAAGATTTGACATAAGGTCATGCTGAATAATGGCAAGCCCTGAATCCAAGACAAGTGTCCTTACAGGAGCAAAGAGAGAGGAGACAAACTGGAAGAGAACATACATGGCAGAAGGTCATGTGAAGTCAGAAACAGAAACGGGAGTTTGGCAGCTACAACCCAAGGAAGCCCTGGAGCCATCAACAAGCTAGAGGAAGAAAGAAGGATTAATTTAAGACAATACATTTCTATTGTTTTAAGCCACTAAATTTCTGGTAACTAGCTACAGCAGCCACATGATACTATACACAGCCCTATGAAGGAATCCTGTTCTGGTTCCCTCTCCCAGTCACCTGGAAATATTCCTTACAGGTAAGTGTCCCAGGGGCTGGCAGTCCACCTCCTTGCTGCTGCTGCTGCTGCTGCTAAGTCACTTCAGTCATGTCCGACTCTGTGCGACCCCGTAGATGGCAGCCCACCAGGCTCCCCCATCCCTGGGATTCTCCAGGCAAGAATACTGGAGTGGGTCGCCATTTCCTTCTCCAATGCATGAAAGTGAAAAGTGGAAGTGAAATTGTTCAGTCGTGTCTGACTCCTAGCGACCCCATGGACTGCAGTCTACCAGGCCCCTCCGTCCATGGGATTTTCCAGGCAGGAGTACTGGAGTGGGGTGCCATTGCCTTCATTAAAGAAACATTTATTGAGCACCTACAATATGGCAGGCCTTCTTATAGGTTCTATGTGCATGTGTGATCAGTCACTTTAGTGGTGTCCAACTCCTTGCAACCCCATGGACTGTAGCCCGCCAGGCTCCTCTGTCCATAGAATTCTCCAGGCAAGAATACTGGAGTGGGTAGCCATGCCCTCCTCTATGGGATCTTCCTGATCCATGGATCGAACCTGTGTCTCCTGCATCACAGGCAGATTATTTACCCTCTGAGCCACCTGGGAAGCCCCTCTAGGCTCTAGATGAAAACAAAAGTAAGAAGACATGGTCCTTGCTTTTGAGAGGCAAACATTAGATGAACACCTACTAGCTCTCCACAGGGTTACTATGGGTTTATTGACCAAGTTTAAAGCTTGGACTTTACACAGTGGATGACAGAGCTCTTAGAAAGTTTTAGATGACTATTACCCACACCTCAGCCTCCTCTGATACTGGGCACCTTTCCTGCCATCTCTTCTAGGGCCAACCTGGACATCTCCCTCTGGCCCACTGCGAGTCCCCCAGCTCTACACCTGCTGGCTCTGGCTTTCCCCTATGACCATGTATAACATCCCTCCATGGTCATTGCCCCAGAGTAAATATCTGGTCTCAGCTCCTAGCCTCATCTGATCTCTCAGTGGGGCCAAGGTGGAGCTACATTAATTAATTTTTTTCATTCAGTCAAGAATCATTTACTCAGCATCTATTATTTGCCAGTCCCCGGTTGTACAAAAATGAGTTGAAGTCTTCACCCTTAAGATATTTACCAGCTATATTAACCAGCTAGGGCTGCCATTACAAAATACCACAACAGGGCAGCCTAAACAGCAGACATTTATTTTCTCACAATTCTGGAGGCTGAACTTCCAAGACCAAGGTGTCAGCATGGTTGACGTCTGATGAGGCTTCTCTCCTTAGGTTGTGGGAAGCAGCCTTCTAACTGTGTCTTTATGCCTTTCCTGGGTGAGTGCATGCTCATGGTGCCTCTTCCTCTCCTTTTAAGGATACAGATCCTGTCGATCAGGACTCCACCCTTACGATGTCACTTAACCTTAATTAGCTCCTTCAAGACCCTCTTTCCATATTCAATCATTCTAGGGGTAGATTTTCAACATACAGATTTGGGGGAGGACCCAATACTGTCTCCAAGACGATCTAAGTGAAAAAGTGAAATGCAGACAGACAATTGTCATAGTGTGGCACAAATCCTATAAAAGTATGTGGTATTTCTCAGCGTGGAGCTTCTAACCAGTCTAGGTGGATCTTCAAAGAAAAGAGGGAGGGATTCATGTGGATGAGATGAGGCAGGGAATCCAGGCAAAGAGGACAGTCTTTTTAGGACCTGAACAAGAAATAGTGTGATCCACTGGGCAGAGGGCTGAAATACAAAGAGATGGTTGGGGTATCATGGACTGGGGAGTCGCGCTGTGACCTCACGGGCTGCGGAGTCGTGCTGTGAAACTTCTGTCCCCCCTGTCCTCTGTCACCGTCTTGTTTCCCAGATTACAGTTATCACACCCTCCCTCCTCACTCCAATCAAAAGATTAAATCCTGGATCTCACTCCTAGAAATATTTAAAATACAACTATAACACTTTACAGTTTACAAAGGCACCTTCACCATATCATTTAACCTTGAAAACTGACCAATGGAAGAGAACAAATATTATTATATCCATGTACACGATGAAACCAAGATTCTAACAATAATAAAAATATTAATAATAACAACTGCCTTGGCTGAGGTCAGAGGGCTGTGTTGGAGTTACTGTAGAGCTGAAATCCAGGGGGTCTGCCTGCCGATCCAGTTTCTCTTTTCAACCCTACCTATATTTTTCTCTGCTCTTTACCTCATAGTATGTCACATTTCTCCAGTAATGCATCTACATTTTGACAGACCTTTCTGGAAGTGATGTGTTAACCAAGAGAAGAAACTCTCCAAGTGGGAATGCTGGGCCCGGCAAGATTTTTTTTGGCCAGGCAGGCCTGTCAAAGTCCATCGAATCACACATGGGCCTCACAAAGGGCCAACCCAGAGTGAAGCCTTGGGGATAGTTTGCCAAAAGGAGTGAATTAAAGCACTTCCAAGTCAGGAAATGCCAGGCTAGGCTTTTCTGTGGTGTTAACTTACTGGCCCAAAGCAGACCAAACAGTAATTTACCTACAGCCTGGCTCGTTACCCACAATCCTTCACTAGACCTTTGTCAGTGTTGCCAAGGTAACGACTGCCACCACCACGGTCATTTTTAGTTTCAAATACAAACTTCCTATGGACTTGGCTGAAAGTCTGAGGCAGCAAAGCTTTAAGCCACTGAAATGTGGGAGGAATAAGTTCTTTAAGATTCCAATAAATCTGACACGTGGAGTCCTTTGAAAAACATTGCCATTTTGGATGGATGTGTCTTTCAAATTCTTTCCTGTGTCTCTGTCTTCTTGTGTGATCCATGGAGTCTAATTTAACTGAAGCTTTTCTGCCCATGGTCTTTCTAATACACCCATCTGACTCCAAGATAAAATCTAAGTTCGTCTAGCTTGGGAAGATGCCTTCACTGATCCCCCAACCTACCTTTCTGAGCTCATGTTCTCTTTCTGCAGACCCTGTAATCCAGGAATATGGAAGCAGTCATTATTTTTAGAACATTCATAGGACACACCATGTCCTATCTCATCATTGAGTATTTATATATAGAATGGCTCTTATGAGCCCTTCATTCTTTTCTCTGCTTACAAAATTTTATTCAGCCTTGACTGTCAAGCTGGTCTGCCACCTCCTACGTGAAACCTACTTCAAACCTCACAAAACCTCTCCCTTGCCATAATCCCAGAGTACTTTGCACAAACCCCTTTATCACAAGTATTCACGAGTCTGACTCCCTCACTTCATCTTTGTACTACAGTGTCTATTTAGCACAGCCTTGGCCTAACGTGGGTGCTACATGCATAGTTATTGTTGTGACCAAATAAACAAGGATGGAAATGGCAACCCACTCCAGTATTTTTGCCTAGAGAATCCCATGGACAGAGGAGCCTGGTGGGCTACAGTCCATGGGGTCGCAAAGAGTCGGACACAGCTAAGCGACTAATACTATACTATACTAAACTCTTATTCATAAATATCATTTACTTGCTGTTTACTACATGCCTGAGACTTCCGGTGTATGTCTCACTTAATTATTATAACAATCCAGTAAGTTCAGAGCTTAAAATCAAACTCCGCTCTCCTGTCTCCCAAATCCAGGCATTTCCTTTATGCTCCACAGCACAGCACATTCTGAACGAATCAACATTCTAAACCAAGGACAGACTGGGTGTTAATCAATTGGAGAGTGATGTGTGGCCTTAATGCCTCGCTGCTGCTGATAGTAAAGGGACAGAGTGGGTTGAATGAGACCAGGAGCAAGGGTTTGGATAGACAGCACGATCTGGGCAGGAAGTAGAGGTCAGAAAGGCAATATGGAGGGTCAGAGGAGAGAGCTGCTCCCGGAAAAGGCAAACAAGTATTAAAAACCCATCACATAGAGACAGACTTGTGTGTGCCACAGGGAAAGTGGTGGGGGCAGGATGGATTAGGAGGTTTGGGATTAGCAGACACAAATTAGTATATATAAAATGGATAAACAATGAGGTCTTACTCTATAGCACAGGGAACTGTATTCAATATCTTGATAAAGCATAACAGAAAAGAATATGAAAAAAAAAAATATATATGTATAATATTGGGGGCTTCCCTGGTGGCTCAGAGGTTAAAGCGTCTGCCTGGAATGCAGGAGACCTGGGTTCGATCCCTGAGTTGGGAAGATCCCCTGGAGAAGGAAATGGCAACTCACTCCAGTACTCTTGCCTGGAGAATCCCATGGAGGGAGGAGCCAGGTAGGCTACAGTCCATGGGGTCGCAGAGAGTTGGACATGACTGAGCAATTTTACTTAATGTATAACTAAATCACTTTGCTGTACAGAATAAATTAACACAACATGGCAAATCAGCTATACTTCAATAAAATAATTTTTTAAAAAGATCTAGAACTTAGAGAACAGACATACAGTTGCCATGAAGGAAAGGGATAGGGGAGGGATGGATTGAGAGTCTGGGATCAGCACACACAAACTACTATATATAAAATGGATAAGCAGCAAGTTCCTATTATATAGCACAGGGAACTATATTTAATATCCTGCAATAAGCCATAGTGGAAAAGAATATGAAAAAGAATGTCGATGTATGTGTGTGTAACTGAATCACTTTGCTGTACACCAGAAATTAGCCCATTATAAACAACTATATTTCAATAAAATAAATTTTAAAAAAGATCTAGCATCTATAGTAGGAATCAATATTCAAATATTTACAGGGCTGGGAAAGCAACATAGATGATTAAAGTAAAACTGACCACTTCCACTGAGAAATTTTTTTTTTTTTTCATTTCTATGACTCACATGGCACTCTGGGTCTAACTTTGGTCTGACTACTTTTGAAAGAAACATATGTGCAAGAAGTCTCTGACATCCAGCTGCCTGCACACCAGGAAGAGCAATAACACATGCATGATGAAAACTGGCAGCGATACTGTACCTCTGCATGGAGACTATCACCACGCGGGGCCAGGGGAAGGAAGCCCTGGCAATGTGGATTCCAGGAGGGAGGTGAAGCCCAGCATTTCCAGATAGAGTCATATGCTAAAATGTTTGAAGGATTATGGGAGGTCCAGTTAAATCTCAAGCTTTATTGGGCCTCAGTGTCAATTGGAGACTTTGTTAAAACACACTCTAGCTTCCCAAGCGACTCAGTGGTAAAGAATCCGCTTGACAATGCAATAGATTCAAGAGACTCGGGTTCAGTCCATTGGATGGGAGAAGCCCCTGGAGGAGGGCATGGTAACCCACTCTAGTATTTTTGCATGGAGAATCCCATGGACAAGAGGAGCCTGGTGGGCGGCAGTCTGTGAGGTAGCAAAGAGTCAGACATGACAATTGCAGGAAAGGAAAAAAAAGCAGATTCTAGGACCCCACCAGAAGAGCTTCTGATTCACTGGGTGTCAGTGGATCTAAAAATGTACATTTCATACAAGGTTTCAAGTAAGCTGATGCTGCCAGCCCAGGGACCACACTTAGAACAGTATTGGGTAGGGTTTGAAAGGTACCAACTCCAGTACTGGGTAGCCTATTTGGCACATCCATTCTAGAGATTTAGAGAAGGAAACTGGGAGCAGGAGACAGCCCAGGAAACTCCGGTCCCGGGACAGAGGCTACTGTGTTACAGACGCTTTAGTGCTGCTCTGGGGAATGTGCTTAAAAATAAGAGAGGGGTTAGCTATGAGACCTCCAGAGGAGTTCTTCTACCATGACTTGAGGCTAGGGAGAATTCAAGAAGCCAAAAGATGCGTGTAGAATTTATTGGAAATCAGAGACCCACAAATGGTATGAAAGAGGAGAAAGTTAAGAACCTGACATAATTTGGTTTAAGGTGGCAAAGGCCAAGAGGTGGCTCACTAGCGATTTTTTTACTGTAAGAGGGGGGTTGGGGGAAAACCTGTTTACAGCAGTTCTCTGTTCCCACTGAGGGTTGGTTAATATAACCTGAGCATCCAGAACAGCGGGATGGGCTGCAGAAGGAAAAGAATTGCAACGCCTGACAGCTGTCAAGGACAGACACAGGCTGCCCTGGGACCCGCTGGGTTCTTGCAAGTCAGGTCTTTAAAACCAGAGAAATGACAGACTGAGCACGCTGGGAAGACCCATCTCCCTGCCAGTGTTTCTCGAAGTACCTGACTCAGGCCGCTGCTAGTAGAGAAGTTTGGGTGCTGCAGAGGCAGAATTAAGTGACTGTGTCAGAAATAACAATCCCCTTTTCAGCTCCACCTCCTTGTTGTTGTTGAGTCGCTAAGCCATCTCTGACTCTGTGACCCCAGGGACTGCAGCACACCAGGCTCCTGTGTCCTCCACTATCTCCTGGAGTTTGCTCAGATTCATTCCACTGAGTCAGTGGTACTATCTGACCATCTCATCCTCTGTCGCCCTCTTTTCCTTTTGCCTTCAATCTTTCCCAGCATCAGGGTCTTTTCCAGCGAGGCAGCTTTTCGTGTCAGGTGGCCAAAGTATTGGAGCTTCAACTTCAGCATCAGTCCTTCCCCTTTCGTAACTTGGTCATTTAAAGGAGAAAGCCTTTCTGAGGTGATGTCTTTCCCACCTAACACTGGCCAATAGGTTTTTGTTTTTGTTTTTGTTTTAACTGAGAGTCCTCTTCAATGGCAGAGCACACAATAGCATGTGTGAAGGTGGATTGTTATTTTGTTTCACAGCATTTGTTTCCTCTATGATGGATAAGACTGGGTTTCCTTTTAAAGTAGCAATGAAAAGTTTCCCTCTAAATAATAAATTTAGGAACGCAGCATCCATTGAATTACAGCAGCCTAACAAGCCAAGAATACTGATGAGTGATTCTTCAGGTAGTATCTTGAGGGATGGTGTTTGGAAGTAAAAGTCAGTCATGTCCCACTCTTTGCGACCCCAAAGACTGTACAGCCCATGGAATTCTCCAGACCAGAATACTGAGGTAGGGTAGCCTTTCCCTTCGCCAGGGGATCTTCCCAACCCAGGGATCGAACCTAAATCTCCCGAATTGCAGGCAGATTCTTTACTAGCTCAGCCACAAGGGAAGCCCAAGAATACTGGAGTGGGTAGCCTTTCCCTTCTCCAGGGTATCTTCCTGACCCAGAAATCGAACTGGGGGTCTCCTGCATTACAGACAGATTCTTTACCAACTGAGCTATCAGGGAAGCCCAGTGTTTGGAAAATATTCATCAAATCTAAGCCTCTTCTTTACAAATGAGAAAACAGAAGCTGAGAAATGCAAAGGGCATTGTCAGTTTCATATAGCATTTATAAGCAGAGATGGGGTCAGAGATGGGCTTGGTCCGGATGGAGGAATGGGAAGTTGGGGACTGCATCACATGTGTCTAAAGCATCTTTTTGCCTAGAATAGTGCCTAGTCCATCCCAGCTTGTAACACACACCTGTTCCCAGTCTCCCAGTTGTATATGACTCTTTGCAACCCCATGGACTATAGCCTGCCAGGCTCCTCTGTCCATGGGATTCTCCAGGCAAGAATACTGGAGTGGGTTGACATTTTCCTCTCCAGGGGATCTTCCTGACCCAAGGCTCAAACCTGCTTCTCCAGCATTGGCGGGCAGATTCTTTACCCCTGAGCCACCTGGGAAGTTTGTAACACATATCGCCCTGGATAAAGTGCATCCTATCTCCCCAGCACTGTGGTCAGCCCTCTACGTGACTTGACAAATGAGAACCTCTCTGCCCCATCTGTAAAGTGAGCATTAATTTAGGATGCTACTTGAGCACAAAATGAAGTATTACACATGTACACTTCTCATTAAATCTAAAAGGTCTCAGAATATAGAAGAGATAGAAACCCATATCCTACTTCTTCTCTTCACAATCCCCTAATATTAATAATTTAGTGACTGAAAAGTAATATCAGTGTTTCTCATTGACCTTATCCTGTTTTGAATAAAAAGAAAATAATTAAACATAGCTTGCAAACATTGTATTATTTCCTGAATTGACCCTCCTGCATAAATTATTCTTCAGCAGTGATCTAAATTATATAATATTTTTACTAGAACTGTAGGCTTAATTTTTCAAGGTTTTCCTCATTAAAAAGGCAGGAATGATTCATAATTAGCACACTCAAACACCAGCTTTGGCGGAGATGACCTTTGATTATGTTGTTTGGGGGCAAATAGGTGTTTCTAAGGCATTAGAGCAGATTAAGTTCTTTAGGAGATGTTCATTCTCCTAGAAGTCGGGTTCAAACCATTTTATGATCTATTAATCCCATCTTTCAGAGGTCACTAAAAGATGAACTTCAGCTTTGTCTAAATAATAATAGATTCCTAATGAACATGGCCAAATTAATACATTTTTGCTGTAAATGCATTCAGCAAGATTCAGTCAACATAAATGCAGTTTGGAAACTGAGACTATTAACAAACCTTCAAGTTCAGTTCAAATAAAGAACCAAAAGAAAAAAAATGCATGTGCAATCAGCCTGCCAGAGATATTACAGAAATGAGTGATTTCTAACCTCTGGTAAGTCAAACCTGTAACATCCATCCTATTGCACAAATAGATCATTTGGAAAGGTAAAGGTTACTTTCAGAAATAATAGTTGTATAAGGGTGTTGCAATCCCCAGTAAATTACAGAGGCAGCCTCCCACTTTCCACACTGAACGGAACACTGGAAGAACCTATTAATAGCATCGTTAGTTTCAGGGAGGCAGCTTACATGGAATTTGGATCTTAATGTACAGAAATAGATACTCATCTACTCTCCCAGCAATGCAACAACTTTAATGGAATAATCTTTTCAAAATGAAAACTCTGCCTTAATGAAAGTCCCCTTTTTCACTGAAATAAGAAAGTGAGGCAACAAAAGCAAGTCTCTTAATTTACATGAATGATCTCCTGGCCTCACCAGAAATGTATACTTAAGCCTGGGAATTATTTTGTTGGAAATGTCCGTATTAAACTACCTGCAGAATACATCTAGTTTTAGATAATATAAACCAGGAGACATTAAAAAATTTTTCTTTCTGAAAATGAAACTTGTAAATATTTATTTTAAAGGATCAACAGGGTAAGTGTTCTGTTGTCTAAGCAAATTTAATACCTCCACGTAAAATAGCTGAAGTTAAAGAAAATCAGTATATTTAAACCTGTAACATGTTAGGATTGTTAGCTACATTTTAGAATAGCAGACGTTTTCTTGCCCCAGGATCCAATTTTATAGTAAACCGATCTGCCCTTGGGAACAGAGAGTGTGTGTGTGCTGGGGGTGGGGGAGGGAGCGGAATGGGGGAGAGAGATGAAGGGATGGTTTCATTGAATATCTAAAGGACATCTATTTTTTTTTTTCATCTTTGGCCTCATCACACAACATGTGCAATCTTAGTTCCCCAATCAGGGATCAAGCCCACACCCCCTGCTTTGGAAGAGTGGAAGTCTTAACCACTGGTCCACCATGGAAGTCTTGAAGGACATCTTAAGAAAGCATGATGGGGTATGTTCCCTGTGGAATAAATTTACAACGTGGCTCCTTCCCATGCCCTGAGAATTGTATTATATATAGCTTGTACAGCTAAATGTGTTGTCCCTGGTGACAGGAAGGGACAGGAATGTGTTAAGGCATGATGCTTAAAGATGGAAATTGATCACACCAACCTTCATCCATGCACCCTTGCAACGAGACTTTGTAGAATTTCCTACCAAGAGGAGGGGTCTATTTCCTCAACCTTTGAACGTGGGCTGACCTCATGATTTGCTTCCACCCACAGAATGTTTCATGGTGGTGTTGTTGTTGTGTTCACTCACTAAGTCATGTCCAGCTCTTTGAGACCCCATGGACTATAGCACACTCCCTGTCCCTCACCACCTCTCAGAGTTCATCCACATTCATGTCCATTAAATCAGTGATGCCATCCCACCATCTCATCCTCTGCTGCCCCCTTCTCCTTTTACCTTCAATCTTTCCCAGGATCAGGGGTTTTCCAATGAGTAAGGCTCTTCCCATCAGGTGGCCAAAGTATTGGAGTTTCAGCTTCAGCATCAGTCCTTCCAATGAATATTCAGGATTGATTTCCTTTAGGATTGACTGGTTTGATCACCTTGCAGTCCAAGGGACTCAAAAGTCTTCTCCAGCACCACAATTGGGAACCATCAGTTCTTTGGTGCTCAGCCTTCCTTGTGGCCCAATTCTCTTATCCGTACATGACTACTGGAGAAACCATAGGTTTGATTAGATTGACCTTTGTTGGCAAATGATGTCTCTGTTTTTTAATATGCTATCTAGATTGGTGATAGTTTTTCTTCCAAGGAGCAAGTGTCTTTTTATTTCATGGCTCCAGTCACCATCTGCAGTGATTTTGGAGCCAAAAACAATAAAGTCTCTCACTGTTTCCATTGTTTCCCCATCTATTTGCCATGAAGTGATGGAACCAGATGCCATGACCCTAGTTATCTGAATGTTGAGTTTTAAGCCAACTTTTTCACTCTCCTCT
>CM035298.1:42934251-42995071 GCA_020226075.1 Hydropotes inermis
AGTTATCTGAATGTTGAGTTTTAAGCCAACTTTTTCACTCTCCTCTTTCACTTTCATCAAGAGGCTCTTTAGTTCTTCTTCACTTTCTGACATAAGGGTGATGTCATCTGTATATCTGAGGTTATTGATATTTCTCCTAGAAATCTTGATTCCAGCTTGTGCTTCATCAAGCCCAGCATTTTGCATGATGTACTCTGCATATAAGTTAAATAAGCAGGGTGACAATATACACCCTTGACGTACTCCTTTCTCTATTTGGAACCAGTCTGTTGTTCCATGTCCAGATCTAACTGTTGCCTATTGACCTGCACACAGGTTTATCAGGAGGCAGGTCAGGGGTCAGGTATTCCCATCTCTTGAAGAATTTTGCAGTGTGTTGTGATTCACACAGTCAAAGGCTTTGGCGTAGTCAATAAAGCAGAAGTAAATATTTTTCTTGTATTTTTTTGCTTTTTCGATGATCCAGCATATGTTGGCAATTTTATCTCTGGTTCTTCTGCCTTTTCTAAAACCAGCTTGAACATTTGGAAGTTCACGGGTCATGTACTATTGAACCCTGCCTTGGAGAATTTTGAGCATTACTTTACTGGTGTGTGAGATGAGTGCAATTGTTCGGTAGTTTGAACAATCTTTGGCATTGCCTTTCTTTGGGATTGGAATGAAAACTGACCTTTTCCTGTCCTGTGGCCACTGCTGAGTTTTCCAAACTTGTTGGCATATTGAGTGCAGCACTTTCACAGCATCGTCTTTTAGGGTTTGAAATAGCTTTACTGGAATTCTGTCACCTCCACTAGTTTTGTTCATAGTGATGCTTCCTGAGGCCCACTTGACTTCACATTCCAGGATGTCTGGCTTTAGTCCAGTGATCACATTATCATGGTTATCTGGTCATCAAGATCTCTTTTGTACAGTTCTTATGCGTATTCTTGTCACCTCTTCTAAATAGCTTTTGCTTCTGTTAGGTCCCTACCATTTCTGTCCTTTATTGAGCCCATCTTTGCATGAAATCTTCTCATGGTGTCTCTAATTTTCTTGACAAGATCTCCAGGCTGTCCCATTCTATTGTTTTCCTCTATTTCTTTGTACTGATCACTGAGGAAGGCATTCTATCTCTCCTTGCTATTCTTCAGAACTCTACATTCAGATGCTTATATATTCCCTTTTCTCCTTTGCCTTTCACTTCTCTTCTTTTCTCAACTTTTTGTAAGGCCTCCTCAGACAATCATTCTGTCTTTTTGCATTTCTTTTTCTTGGGGATGGTCTTGATCACCACCTTCTGTACAATGTCACAAACCTCTGTCCATAGTTCATCAGGGTCTCTGTCAATCAGCTTGTCAATTTTACTCTGTCAATTTTACTCTGTCAATTCAATCCCTTAAATCTATTTGTCACTTCCACTGTATACTCATAAGGGGTTTGATTTAGGTCATACCTGAATGGCCTAGTGGTTTTGCCTACTTTCTTCAATTTAAGTCTGAATTTTGCAGTAAGTTCATGATATGAGCCACAGTCAGCTCCTGGTCTTGTTTTTGCTGACTGTATAGAGCTTCTCCATCTTTGGCTACAAAGAGATTTCACTATTGACCATCTGGTGATGTCCATGTGTAGATCTCACATGACGTGGGGCCAAAAGACAAAGTGAAAGTCACTCAGTCGTGTCCAAGTCTTTGCAATCCAACTCTGTATAGTCCATAGAATTCTCCAGGCCAGAATACTGGAGAGGGCAGCCTTTCCTTTCTCCAGGGGATAGTCCCAACTCAGGGATCAAACCTAGGTCTCCCACATTGTAGGCAAATTCTTTAGCAACTGGGCTATCAGGGTCCCCATAGGACAGAAGAGAAGCAATATTGTAACGAATTCAATAAAGACTTTAAAAACAACCCACATCAAAAAATATCCTAAAAAAATTAAAACAAAAATACATAATAACCAGGCTACTCAGACAGAGATGTCCTTCATCTAGAGTGGGCCTGGTGTGTCAGCTCTGAATGCTCCGTGAGAAGGTAACGTACACCCAGGGCTAAAAGTGGTGCTTCCCTGGGGGCTCAGAGAGTAAAGCGTCTGCATGCAATGTGGGAGACCTGGGCTCAATCCCTGGGTCTGGAGGATCCCCTGGAGAAGGAAATGGCAACCCACTCCAGCACTCTTGCCTGGAAAATCCCATGGATGGAGGAGCCTGGTGGGCTCCAGGCCATCGGATGGCAAAGAGTTGCACAGGACTGGCCCACTTCACTTCTCAGGTTTAAAACTGATGGTGGACAGCTCTCCCGGGGTTACCCATAGGGTACAACCTTTACTGTAGATTTATTTCTCCTCAACCACCATTTCTCCCAATTTTTGCAAAAACACCTGGAATTTTACTCTATTCAGATTTTTTTTTTTTTTAAACACTATGCTTTTTATGTTCTGGGAATCCTTTCCTTTTAATTTCAGTCTCCCTTAATGACAATTATTTAGGCATAATTATGAACTCAGCTGGTTCCTTTGCTCATTGGTACGTCTTGTATTCAACTTACTTTCAATGGAGTTAACCTGCCAGTTGAGATGCTGCCAGCCATGAGAAGCAGACCCTCACCCTCATCCCCACCCTTAGCAGTGGTCTGCAGAATGGGGGCTTTTAGTACATCATAACTAGAAGTCTAGACGTAGACCCTTCCGGGTTGGTCAGTTTAGCACCTCAGCCATGCTATAGAGGTGCCAGAGGTCCCTCATTTTCCTGCTCTGCCAGGCTCAGCATGACCAGTGAGCTCATGATGGTTTTAAAACAGTGACAGTGTTTCCCAGGGTCACCTTCAGGTAAACAGCATCTGCATCAGAAAAGATGTCTCCTCCCAGGGGACTCAAGGAAAACCTTTTCCAGGACAGCCTAGCATGTTTCCCCTCTCCCATCACTGCCAAGGAGAATGAGACCATTATGAATGGCTTAACCTAATCATGATTCAACACCTTGTGGCTGGAGAGGGGCTCACCCCCTCGGTACATGTGTCTGTCTGGTACTTGGATAAAAGAATTCTGTTAGCAAAATGAAGAGGGAATGACTGTTAATGGTGTCTCCCATAATACATTTTTATTTATTTATTTATTTAGTTTGCTGTGCTATATTTCCTCAAAAAAGATGCACAGCTGACAAACTTACTATGATTCTTTTTTTAAGTTTTAGAAAAGACCTTTGTTCTCAACATTGAGTGATAGATAAGTTATAAATACTTTTGGACAATATTTTAGTCATTGATTTAGCCTAGTCAACATCTTTAAAATGAGAGATCTATATGAAAGCAAAAGTATGTATGGAATAAAAACATCATGAGCAATGTAACAGATGAATAAGTGGAGAAAAAAAGTTGCAAATATCAGATAAGAGAATTTTTTAAAAGAGAAAAAACAGCAGTCCATATTACCACTAAGTGGTGTCTTAGTACTATTTTCCACTAATAAGAATCAATAATGCCTGGAGAAATAGCTCATTCCTGGTTTGGGACAAAAACATAAAAGATAAATAAAGAAATGTAAAGGATAAGCCTGAAACATTTGTCAAATGAGAAATTAAACAGGATACTAAAGATGACTAAGGTCATATTTGGCTCCTACTGGCCAAATATGGGGTAACTTGAATGTGAATAAGGGTAGTAAATGCAATGGATTGAAACACATCCATGTATCAAAATCTTATTTCATAATGATGCTTAAAAATAAGCAAAAATAAACAAAAACACTTTGGTTAATCATTGGAAGTAGCTAGGGCACAGACCATGTACTCTAAAATTTATAGTAAAAAAGAGATCTTAAACATGTATTTTGTCTTTTTAGTACAAATTATACTCCAGGGTAACACAAAAGTTGATGAGGGGAAGTGTCTAGTTATAGAAATATTTCTCTTAGAAAATGACGAATGATTCAGTTGGAGCATCACCAGTTTACAACACTAAGTAAAGGATCTTAACACTGACCATCAACATCTGACTCACATCACAAAGTGAAACTCAGGTATTAGTGCTTCTTGATAAAAGAGATACGATGCCATCTATGAAATAGTCTTGCAGAAAACTTGAACTTGAACCTCCAACTTCTAAAGAAGTCAAGCTTCCAAATTATAAGAAACACAGGGAACAAGGTAAATGATACCACAGGAGTGTAATCAGCAAAAAACATGCAGCGGGAAACTGCACAGGACAAACAGCCCAGTTTCTTCTACAAATAAATTGCAATGAATAAAGGAGAGATAAAGGAGGAGAGGCAGATTAAGACTTACAAGTTGTTGTTCATTCACTAAGTTGTGTTTGACTCTGCCACCCCAGGACCTTGAATTGGTGATGCCATCCAACCAGCTCATCCTCTGTTGTCCCCTTCTCCTCCTGCCTTCAATCTTCAATGGACATGAGTTTGAGCAAGCTCTGGGAGATGGTGAAGGACAGGGAAGCCTGGCGTGCTTGAGTGACGGAAACCACCACTGTGGACAGACTTCATCCAATCAGCTCGAGGATCGGATAGACCAAAACGTGACCTCTTTTAAGCAAGAAGGAACTCTGTCACCAGACTGCTTTGGACTCAAACAGAAACTCTTCCTTGGGTCTCCAGCCTGTCAGCCTATCCTAAAGATCTGGGATTTGCCAATCTATAAAATCCATCAATTGATCAGTCAATTGCTACTTTAAATAAGTAAATAACAACTAAACAAACATGCAAGCAAATGAATGAATGAATGAACAAATCAACGAAAGAGGGGGGAAAAAAGCATAAGCACTTCCTGTTGGGTCTATTTCTCTGGAGAATCCTGATTAATACAGCAATTTAGTCTTTTTTTTTTTTTCAGGAAGCTTGTAACTCTTTTTCCCCCTCCTTGGCACCCCATATTTCACCATATCTCCAGCCCAGGGACATTTTCATCTGTGAGAACCTTGCTCTGCTTCCCTTTTCTCTCCTGTTGAATTCCTCTGGGATGCGTGGACTCTGCTCACTCTGTTTCTTAAATTTTAATTAAATTAATTAAAAATCTTAATTTTTTTTACATCACTATCGTTTCCCAGTCATTCTGGAAGAATTCTTTCAGTCTTTCATGGTCTTCAGCCATGTATGTGATCATTTTATTATTAGGCTTCTCAGTGTTTTTTTTTTTTTTTTAATTTCAGCAATCCTATTTTGAAATTCTATAAACTATTTCCAGTTCAAATTACACCAGGATCCAAGAATGTACTATGTTGGTTCAAATTCTCTTAACTCCTAGAATCTGTCTTGAGCAGTGTTCCACTGCAGTCCGAAGAAGCATGTTTATTGCTGTTGTTAGGTGAGAGAAGTGTTAGTCGTCCAGTTGTGTCCAAGTCTTTGTCACCCCATGTGACCCCATGGAGCCCGCCAGGCTCCTCTGTCTATGGAATTCAGCCAGGCAAGAATACTGGAATGGGTGTCAGTTCCCTTCTCCAGGGGACCTTCTCAACCCAGGGATCAAACCCAGGGCTCCCACAGATTCTTTGCCAAGTGAGTCATCAGGGAAGCCCTGTTGTTGGGTGAAATATTTCATAAATATCAGTTCAGTCCAGTTGGTTGACAGTGGTGCTCAGTTCTATTTACTTACAATTTTTTCTCTTTACCTGTTCTACCAGTTACAGAGAGAGGCATCTCCAACTGTCATTACAGAACTATCTTTTCCTCCTTCAGTTCTGACGGTTGCTGCTTTGTATACTGTGAAGCTTTATCTTTGGTATGTATACACTTAGGACTGTTATGTCTTCTCGGCAAATTGACATTTTTGTCATTATGTCATGTTCTTCTTTATCCCTGATAATTTTCTGTAATCTGAAGTCTCTAATATAAATACACTCTGTTTTGTTTTGGTTTGTTTTGATTAGTGTTTGCATGGTATATTTTCACCCTGCACTCTTAGTATACCTATATCACTGTATTTAAAGTGAGCTTCTTGTAGACATCACATAGTCAACTACTGCTGCTGAATTTATTGTGACAGTCTCTGTCTTCAGCTAGTGTGTTTAGACCATTAACAATTAATGCAAGTGTTTATGTGTTTGGCTTTAAAATTCCATTTTATTATTTGTTTTCTTTCTGTTTTCTCTGTTTTTTTTTCCCTTTTTGTCTATTTTCTACTCCTTGCTTTCTTTTAAATCATATGAACATTTTTAGTATTTTATTTTCATTTATCTGTTGTGCTTTCAGATATCTCTTCATGTATTTTAATTATTTAGGGATGACTATATGTACTGAAGTTTAAAGTATTTTATCGTCTCATGTAGAATGTAGAAATTTTTCATCACGCGACTGAACTGAACTGAACTGAAGTCCCTTTACCCTCTTTATTTTATAATGTTGTTGGCTTATGTTTTGCAAAAATCTACACTGGATATCCTGTCAGAAAGTGTTACAATTTCTGTTTTAAATAAACAAGCATTTCAAATAATGCAAGAAGAAAACTATAGTCTATAATATTTACCCATATGTTTCCGATTTCTGTAGTGCTTTCTTTATTTCTCATGTTCCAAGTTTCTTTCTGCTATCATTTCCTTTCTCTAAAGAAATTAGACAATTTTAGCAATTCTTTTACAGCACATGTGCTGGGAACAAGTTCTCTTAGATACTCTTCATTTGAGCATGTCTTTATTTCATCTTAATTGCTGGAGAATATTTTCAGTGAATATAGAATTTTCTTTTTTTTTCCCTTCAACAGTTTAGAAATATGTCACTTCCTTCTGGACTCTGTAGTTTCCAATGAGAAGTCATCTGACATTTGAATCATCGTTCCCTTCTAAGTAATGCATCGATTTTTTTTCATTTTAATTTTTAATTTTTTATATAGTTGCTAAAGGTTCCACTCCATTTGGGCTTCCCTGGTGGCTCAGATAGTAAAGAATCCACCTGCAATTCGGGAGACCTGGGTTTGATCCCTGGGTTGGGAAGATCTCCTGGAGAAGGGAACGGCTACCCAATTCAATTTAATTCAAGCTGGTTTTAGAAAAGGCGGAGGGACCAGAGATCAAATTGCCAACATACACTGGATCATCGAAAAAGCAAGAGTTCCAGAAAAACATCTATTTCTGCTTTATTGACTATACCAAAGCCTTTGACTGTGTGGATCACAACAAACTGTGGAAAATTCTGAAAGAGATGGAAATACCAGACCACCTGACCTGCCTCCTGAGAAACCTGTATGCAGGTCAGGAAGCAACGGTTAGAACTGAACATGGAACAACAGACTGACTCCAAATTGGAAAAGGAGTACATCAAGGCTGTATATTGTCACCCTGCTTATTTAACTTATATGCAGAGTACATCATGAGAAACGCTGGGCTGGAAGAAGCACAATCTGGAATCAAGATTGCCCGGAGAAATATCAATAACCTTAGATATGTAGATGACATCACCCTTATGGCAGAAAGTGAAGAGGAACTAAAGAGCCTCTTGATGAAAGTGAAAGAGGAGAGTGAAAAAGTTCGCTTAAAGCTCAACATTCAGAAAACTAAGATCATGGCATCTGGTCCCATCACTTCATGGCAAACAGATGGGGAAACAGTGGAGACAATGTCAGACTTTATTCTTTTGGCCTCCAAAATCACTGCAGATGGTGACTGCAGCCATGAAATTAAAAGACGGTTACTCTTTGGAAGGAAAGTTATGACTAATCTAGATAGCATATTAAAAAGCAGAGACATTACTTTGCCAACAAACGTCCGCCTAGTCAAGGCTATGGTTTTTTCCAGTGGTCATGTATGGATGTGAGAGTTGGACTGTGAAGAGAGCTGAGCGCCCAAGAAATGATGCTTTTGAACTGTGGTGTTGCAGAAGACTCTTGAGAGTCCCTTGGACTGCAAGGAGATCCAACCAGTCCCTCCTAAAAGAGATCAGTCCTGGGTGTTCATTAGAAGGACTGATGCTGAAGTTGAAACTCCAATACTTCGGCCACCTCATGTGAAGGGTTGACTCTTTGGAAAAGACCCTGATGCTTGGAAGGACTGGGGTCAGGAGGAGAAGGGGATGACAGAAGATGAGATGCTTGGATGGCATCACCGACTTGATGGACATGGGTTTGAGTGGACTCCGGGAGTTGGTATGGACAGGGAGGCCTGGCGTGCTGCGATTCACAGGGTCACAAAGAGTCGGACCCGAATGAGTGACTGAAAAGAACTGAACTAAACCCAGTTTGTTTGAACTAAACTCCTGGACAGAGAAGCCTGGCGGGCTACAGTCCATGGAGTCACAAAGAATCAGACACGACTGAGCGACTTTCACTTTTTCACATTCCACTTACAGTTATTACAAAATATTGGTTATATTCTCTATGTTGTATAATACATCCTTGAGCCTATCTTACACCCAATAATTTGTACCTCCCTATTTTGCTTGCCATCCACTTCTTGGTAACCACTAGTCTCTTCTCTATATCAGTGAGCCTTCTTCTTTTTCAGTATATTCATTAGTTTGTTGTATTTTTTAAGGTTTCACATATGAGGGATTTCATATACTATTTGGCTTTCTTTGACTTATTTCACTTAGCATAATGCCCTCCAAATCCATTCATGTTGCTGCAAACAGCGATTCTGAGGGAGTTCCCTGATTATCTAGTGGTTGTGATTTGGTGCTTTCACTGTCATGACCCAAATTCAATCTCATGTCTGGGAACTGAGATCCTGAAAGCCACGAGGAGTGGCTAAAATTTTTAGGAAACTGCAACAACAACAACAAACAAACCCACAATTTTAAAAAACAAACTTTTTTCTTTCCAAATTAACACATATTTATTGTCAAAGAAATGCTTCTAAAAACTAACCAAAGAAAAAATAAAATTTCCTATCACCTAGCCAAATAGCAGTGATTATTTTCCTCCATATATATATATATAAAATCTCTATCTCTCTTAGTGATCTGAAGTTAAATTTCTACATAACTGACTTAATTTTCTAAGGTCAATCTACTTTTTACTTCCTCAAATACAGAATTTAATTTTCTGATGGCAATATTTGCTTCCTTTTAAAGATCCTTTCCTTGCCCAGTTCACCCCTCATGCTTTATTCTTGCCTTTACATCTTATCCTTTCTACTTTTGAATTTATACTGTGACATTTCTCATCATATTAGCTTTCATATCAGTTTCTATTCTCTCATAGAGACCATGGTCTCCTAATATTATTGAGGCTTTCAAGAAAATCCTCAAATATTTTTTTGGATCCAGTGGAAAGTCAGTTTGCAACAACTGTGCTTCTTCTGAGTTTTGATGTATGGTTTAGCTTACAATGGGTTTCCCTGGTGGCTCAAATGGTAAAGAATTTGCCTACAATGCTGGAGACCCAGGTTCAATCCCTGGGTCGGCAAGATCCCCTGGAGAAGGAAATAGTAATGACTCCAGGACTCTTGCCTGGAAAATCCCATGGATAGGGGAGCCTGGCAGGCTACAGTCCATGGGGTTGCAAGGAGTCAGACAGGACTGATTGACTAACACTTTAACTTCTAGCTTCATGTTCTTTTCAACTATAGTTTTTCATATGAAAATTATAATGGATTTTCTAGAATCACTGTCCATGATGTCCCTGATAGAGCAAAGTTGATAGGATATAGACTCTAAACCATTTTCAGGATCTACTAGATCTTCATATACACAGATATATAAATCTATTGTGTTTAGAAGGTGAGTGTTTTAGAAGTTAAGGGGTGAAGGTTATATCAGTGCTTTGATTTCAAGTCTATTTTGCAAAGACTAACAAATCAGCTTAATAATTGGAAATTTCAAAGATAAGTTAGGTTTCAGGTATAGTAGGATCAGGGCTCTATGTCCACTTTCTGCCTTTCTCTTAGCACTTCCCACCTCTCTGTAACCACTTTTATCTTTAGCTGGATTTTATGTGTGACTGTGAAAGTTCTATATAGTTCACTATCCAAAAAAGTTCTGAGTTTCTTTTATCAATATCATAAAATCGAAGTCTCAAGTTGTACTTATATTGGACAAAACTTACATACTCATGCCCTAGGTTATAAGGACATATGATAAGAATCTTCCAGATTTCATCTTTCACATAGTGTTAAGTGGGGTCTGCATCCCACCAAATCTAGACATATAATGGATATAATAATCTCCAGTATTCTGGCCTGGAGAATTCCATGGACCGTATAGTCCATGAGATCACAAAGAATCGGATGCAACTAAGTGACTTTCACACACTCATGGATATAATAGGAGATATCCCTAAAGAGGAAGAGAGGCTGGACATTGAATATCACCTGCACTCCCTCCCCTAAAATTCACTGTGCTGTGCTTAGCTGCTCGGTCACGTCAGACTCTTTGTGACCCCATGGACTGTAGCCCTCCAGGCTCCTCTGTCCATGGGGATCCTCCAGGCAAGAATGCTGGAGTGGGTTGCCATACCTTCCTCCAGGGGATCTTCCCAACCCAGGGATGGAACCCAGGTCTCCCACATTGCAGGTGGATTCTTTACCATCTGAGCCACTGGAGAAGCCCATACAAAGGCTATGGACACCTGAGTCTTGGTGTCCATATGAGCCAGTGGAATACATGGTCTATCAGTCACTCCTCACACATTCAGTACCTTATCTGGGGAGACTAATCTCTAACAGTGTGATAGCTGTTGCAATTTACCAGTCAGGCAGATTCCCCTGGTTTCATGTAATGAATCAAAGGTATGTCTCTAACTGTTTTCCTTAATTCAACTCAGGTGCTAACCATTTCAATCAACTTCAAGAAATTTAAGTTTCTTAAAATACTATTTTATATCCAGCTATTTTTATTTATCCATCTAGTTAATTATTCTGTAAAAAATGACCAGATGAATTACTCTTTTTTTTAATTTTTTTTCAATTATAAGATGCATTTTATTTTTTTCCATTTATTTTTATTAGTTGGAGGCTAATTACTTTACAATATTGTAGTGGTTTTTGTCAGATGAGTTTCTCTTATTCTTGTTGATAGGAATTGAATTTCTCCTAATTGAGCCTCAAAGTTTGCTTTGAGATTCCCAGCAGCCAAAGGAAAAATGGTAACATACTTATTTACATCATTCTAAATATCAATGTACACCAGTCCTTCAAAAGAACTTTGTACATGTTACTAAATGTTAAATGAGTATAAATCCTATATGCAGATTCTGAGCATTATCTTGTTTGTCAACATTCTTGGTGGAAATGCAATTGTAAGGACATCATAGCTGTTTCTTATAGTGTATATCAATGAAAAATGAAATAAAATAGAATTATAATTAAAAATTATTCAATGAAGGAGATTCTCTAAGGATCTCCTTATAATGTGTCACAAGTATGTGGCTCTCTTGTAATTTAATTTGATCTTAAGACAGTTTTAAATGTCTTGAAAAATGCTCAGATTCTAAATCCTTCAAATAATCAGTTTATTTCTTCAATCAAGCTTTTGATGTGTTTTTATGACCTTTCATTCAACTCTTTCAACAATATTCTTATTCCTCCAAATTGCATTTCAGGAAGTGGAATCTCAGAGGAGTGAAATGCTTTGTTAGAGGTCAAACAGACAGTAATCAAGGGACTCAAACATAGGTGCTCTGATTCCAGATTAACAAATTTCATTTGTTAAGTAACTACCAGGTACTAGGCAGTGCACTAGAGGCTGGAATAGATCGGTTCAGTTCAGTTCAGATCAATTCAGTTCTCAGTCGTGTCTGACTCTTTGTGACCCCACGGACTGCAGCATGCCAGGCCTCCCTGTCCATCACCAACTCCCGGAGCTTACTCAAACTCAGATCCATCGCATCGGTGATGCCATCCAACCATCTCATCCTCTGTTGTCCCCTTCTTCTCCTGCCTTCAGTTTTTCCCAGCATCAGGGTCTTTTCTAATGAGTCAGTTCTTCGTATCAGGTGGCCAAAGTATTGGAGTTGCAACTTTGGCATCAGTCCTTCCAATGAATATTCAGGAATTATTTCCTTCAGGATTGACTGGTTTGATCTCCTTGCAGTTCAAGGCACTCTCAAGAGTCTTTTCCAACACCACAGTTCAAAGCATCAGTTCTTCAGTGCTTAGCTTTCTTTATAGTCTAACTCTCACATCCATACCTGACTACTGGAAAAACCATAGCCTTAACTAAACAGACCTTTGCTGACAAAGTAATGTCTCTGCTTTTTAATATGCTGTGTAGGTTGGTCATAGCTTTTCTTCCAAGGAGCAAGTGTCTTTTAATTTCATGACTGAAGTCACCATATGCAGTGATTTTGGAGCCCCTCAAAATAAAGACTGTTAGTGTTTCCATTGTATACCCATCTGTTTGCTGTGAAGTGGTGAGACCAGATGCCATGATCTTAGCTTTTGAATGTTGAGCTTTAAGCTGGCTTTTTCACTCGCCTCTTTCACCTTCATCAAGAGGCTCTAGTTCTTCCTCACTTTCTGACATAAGGGTGATGTCATCTGTGTATGAGGTTATTGATATTTCCCCCTGCAATCTTGATTCCAGTTTGTGCTTTATCCAGTCTGCATTTTGCATGATGTACTCTGAATATAAGTTAAATAAGCAGGGTGACAGTATATAGCCTTGACAAACTCCTTTCCCTATTTGGTACCAGATTTTTGTTCCATGTCCAGTTCTAACTGTTACTTATTGACCTGCATACAAATTTCTCAGGAGGAAGGTAAGGTGGCCTAGTATTCCCATCTCTTGAAGAATTCTCCACAGTTGGTTGTGATCTACACAGTCAAAGACTTTGGTGTAATCAATAAAGCAGAAGGAGATGTTTTTCTGGAATTCAATTGCTTTTTCTATGATCCAAAGGATGTTGGCAATTCTATCTCTGGGAATAGATAGTTGAAAAAAATGTAACCCTTGCTATCAAAGAGTTGATAGAAAAAACAAATACACAAAAACATGATATTCGGGTTTCCCTGGTGGCTCAGTGGCAAAGAATCTGCCTGCCAGTGTAGGAGACTTGGGTTTGATCCCTAGTCTGGGAAGATTTCACATGCTGTGGAGCAACTAAGCCTGTGGGCCACAACTTCTGAGCCTGTGCTTTAGGGCTGAGCTGCTGTAACTACTGAAGCCTCTCCCTAGAGCCCATGCTCTGCAACAAGAGAAGCCGCTGCAATGAGAAGCCCGGGTACCACGACTAAAGAGTAACCCCTGCTTGTCACAACTAGAGAAAAAACCCAGGCAGCAACCAAGGCCCAGCATAGCCTAAATAAATAAATAAATAAAATAAAAAACCCGTGATCTTAAAGATAGTCAAAACCCTCAGCTTTTGCTCAACTGGTGCAATGCCAGTACTAGTGGAGTAGACGATTTGGGAACATAATATTGTTTGATAAGAATAAACTCTTCTGTAATGACATCATTCAAGGGGCTCCTATTCTAAAACTACCATATGACTCAGCAATCTCACTACTAAGCATATACCCTGAGGAAACCAAAATTGAAAAAGACACATGTACCCCAATGTTCAATGCAGCATTATTTACAGTAGCGAGAACATGGGAATAACCTGGATGTCCACTGACAGATGAACGGATAAAGAATCAGTGGTACAAATATACAATGCAATATTGCTGCTGCTGCTGCTAAGTCGCTTCAGTCGTGTCCGATTCTGTGCGACCCCAAAGACGGCAGCCCACCAGGCTCCCCCCATCCCTGGGATTCTCCAGGCAAGAACACTGGAGTGGGTTGCCATTTCCTTCTGCAATGCATGAAACTGAAGTCGCTCAGTCATGTCCAACTCTTAGCGACCCTACGGACTACAGTCTACCAGGCTCCTCCATCCATGGGATTTTCCAGGCAAGAGTACTGGAGTGGGTTGCCATTGCCTTCTCCGACAATGGAATATTATTCAACCATAAAAATTGATGCATTTGAGTCAGTTCTAATGAAGTAGATGAACCTAGAGCCTATTATACAGAGTGAAGTAAGTCAGAAAGAAAAAAAATATTGCATCCTAATGCATATATATGGAATCTAGAAAGATTGTACTGATGAAATTATTTGCAAGACTGCAATGGAAACACAGACATACAGAACAGATGTATGGACCTGGTGGGCTGGGGGGAGGAAGGAGATGGTGGGATGTATGGAGAGAGGAACATGGAAAACATGCACTACCGTATGTAAAATAGGTAACCAATGGGAATTTGCTATATGACTCAGGGAACTCAAACCAGGGTTCTGTAATGACCCAGAGGGGTGACAGGGTGGGAGGTGGGAAGGAGGGAACCTGCATATACCTATGGCTAATTCATGTTGATGTACGGCAGAAACCAACACAATACTATAAGGCAATTATCCTTCAAGTAAAAATAAAGTTTTACAAAAGGAAAAAAAAATGCTCCTATTCTTGTTTTTCTGCACTTGATAAAATATTCTGAGAAACATTGATATGTCTCATTACGGTTATATATTTTTTTCATCTGATTTTTGCTTCATGAATCTTTGTTGTTGGTATCTAATAAGTTATGATTCTATCCTGTGAATTGCAATTTTTATCATTAAATAGTTATCTTTGTTTCATTTAAAGATAGATAAATTAATTAATTTAATCTTTTAAAGTGAAGTCGCTCAGTCGTGTCTGACTCTTTGAGACCCCGTGGACCATAACCTACCAGGCTCCTCCATTCACGGGATTTTCCAGGCAAGAGTAAAATTTTTTAAAAATTAAACCAAAAGAGTACTTCTGGGCATCTCTTCCTAATCATGTTCTATATTATGTGATACACATGTTAGATTAAAAGGCAGCCAGTACAGAAAGAAACACAGATAAAAGAGACTCGAGGAATTATCATTTTATGGAGTTGCCGAACCTTTTTTGGAAAAATCGGAAGAGGGAAAGACATTCCACTTATCCCCAGGATTATAAAAATAACTCTTCTTGGCCATACTGTGAAAGAGCATTTGGTGGCAAAATGTGGTTCTGATGAGGAAAAGGTTTTCAAAGGTAAACGGAAATATCATGGGCCAAACTTCTCAAATCTCAAGAAAACGTTTTGGTGATGGTGAGATTGTTGCAGGAAGGCGACCCCTTGCGGGGCCTGAGAGTGGCCTCTTGTCTAACACCCGGAAATTAATTATCTGAGGAGACACACATGCTGACGAAACTAGAGACCTTATTGGGAAGAGGCAGGGGAACCCAGGAGAACTGCTCTGCTAGCTGGCTCACAGTCTCGGGTTTCAGGGTGATGCGGTCAGTTTCCAGACTGTCTCCGGCCAATCGTTCTGACTCAGGACACTTCCTGGTTGCGCACGCATTGCTCAGCCAAGATGGATGCCAGTGAGAAGGATTCTGGGAGGTGGTTGGACACGTGGTGTCTCCTTTTGACCTTTCCGCGAACTCTTCCTGTTGGTGGTTCCTTACAAGGACCTCCTGTGGTAAAATAACCTGTGCAAATGGTTGCCATGGTGACTGGCCAGGATGGGTAGTTTCAGTCAGTGTTCTTCCCCTAACAGGACTAGAGGTAGTTTCACATAGAGTGATCCAGTCATGAGTGTTTTGCCTTGGAAATGGTTCCGTAGATACCGGATGACTATCTGTGAGAAAGCCCTGGGAAGCTGACCTAGCATCTGTCCTTTTCACTCATGATTTATAAAATCATTTTTCAAATCACTCTTCATGTGAAACAATTAAAGAACTGATCAAAGCAGAACTACTCTGGTTTCCTGAATCCAGTGTGGGGTGTGAGGACCCCACCCACACTGAGTCCCCATCTCCTCACTGACAAAGGCTCCAGGTGAGCCCTGAAGCACTATTTGAAAACTGGTTCAGCTAACTCACAGGGTCACTGCTTCTAGGATTCTATAAAATAGGAGATAATGATTGCTTTCCCATGGTACTGAAGAAGACTCTTGAGAGTCCCTTGGACAGCAAGGCTATCAAACCACTCAATCCTAAAGGAAATCAACCCTGACTATTCATTGGAAGGACTAATGTTGAAGGTGAAGCTCCAAGGCCTTGTCCACCTGATGCAAAAAGCCAACTCATGGAAAAGACCCTGATGCTGGGAAAGATTGAGAGCAAAATGAGAAGGGGTGGCAGAGGATGACGTATTTATATAGCATCACCGACTCCATGGACATAGGTTTTTGAGCAAACTGGGAGATAGTGAAGGACAGGGAAGCCTGGTGTGCTGCAGTCCATGGGGTCTCAAAGAGTCAGATATGACTTAGCAACTGAACAACAACAAATGATTGCTTTCTCTCCAATGGCTGCTAAAGAATATGCCATTAGCAGTTTTTAGGGAAGTGTAATATTAATCATTTACATTCTTTCTTCTTTCCTAGTTGGTCACTTCAGTGGTTCAAATGCAAACAAAGCAGACAGATTCTGGGAGCTCTGATTAAAAAGAAAATAAAAAACAGCCCATAGTAATGACCCCTCCCAAGAAAACACCCAGCAATCTTCCAGCTACAGTAACAGTAATCCTCAACCCACTAAGGCATCTAATTGAAATATTGATTCTTCAGTTATGTCTCCAACTTAAAATTCCAGAACCGAGAGCTCCCCACTAACAGACACCCCTTTCACAGAATCACATCACAGAGCACAGAGAGTTTTCTTAACATTAAGCTTCCCCAGGCTTTCGTTTCAATTAGTCATAAAAAAAAGATCAAGAAGGAAAAGTATTGTCGGAAAGATTCCAGTCAGTATTTTATTGCCTGAAACTGTTCTCAGGATTAACCATTGCACAGCAGACAGGAAATTCTGCAGAAGGAGCAATGCTTTTCCCTTACAGATAGGAAGCAAAGAAAACAAAATTTACTTTCTTCTAAATGATTTGTCCAACTGTTTGCATTAAACAATCTCATTTGTGGCATTAATTTTTTTTTTGAATAAGCACACAATGGGTGCCAGAAATTATCACAAATCCAACTTCTGCTATCCTTATATTTTCATCTAGGTTCTAAAAGCAACAAAAATCCCTTGACATTATTATCTACTCTGAATACTAATTATGTCACTACAACTGTGTGTCTGCTAATCTTCCAGAAATAATGTGAGAATTACTGGGATGCGATAGAAGCAGAATGAAATTAGAAACATATTTTGTGAATTTGTCAAAACCACCAGCTTTCTAAGAGTGGTAAAAGCACACATTCCAAAATTCTTTCATAAAAGGACAAATTAGCACGATGACGATCAATGATAATTCTTAATACTGCACTTGGAGCACAGACCAAGTAGCTATAGCAAGTTCAGCATTCTATGGCTTCTTTTATCCTTACAAAAAATTTAGTTCACTACACCTAGGATTTTCATCTCAGAGCACCAGCTTCAACTCCAGATAAGACCGGTTTTTAATCATGCTTAATGGGCTTGGTTCCCAGGAGAATACGAATGAAGGTGAAAAGCTCCTTTCCAGCAGAGAGGAGAATAAACTTGTTCTGGGGACCAGGACCTAATCCGCCCCTCTGAGGGAAGGAAAATGTTTATTACCATACTCTTGTCTGCCACTTCATCGGTCCCACATATGTCTTGATTGAATGAATGTTGTTCAGTTGCTCAGTTGTGTCTGGTGCTTTGCGACCCCATGGATTGCAGCACGCCAGGCTTCCCTGTCCTTCACCATCTCCCAAAGCTTGCTCAAACTCACATCCATTGAGTCAGTGATGCCATCCAACCATCTCATCCTCTGTTGTCCTCTTCTCCTCCTGCCTTCAATGTTTCCCAACATTAAGGTCTTTTCCAATGAATCAGTTCTTTGCATCAAGTGGCCAAAGTATTGGAGCTTCAGCATCAGTCCTTCCAATGAGTATTCAGGGTTGATCTTTAGAATGTAATGGTTTGGAAAAAAAAAAAAAGAATGTAATGGTTTGATCTCCTTGCAGTCCAAGAGACTCTCAAGAGTCTTCACCAGGACCACAGATCAAAAGCATCAATTCTTTGTTGTTTTGTCTTCTTTTTGGTCCAACTCTCACATCCATATCTGATTATTGGAATGAAAGAATGACAATATTGGTATTCTCTGTTCATCTTGGGTGGAAAACAAGAGAGTCATGAGTTGTCCTGCTTGGAAAAAGCTTTGTCACCATCTCCTCCTGCTTGTCTCTTTTGCAGATGTGGAAACCAAGGCCTACCAGGTTGCCAGAGGCATACACAGGGCCAGTAGGGCAGAGCCAGAATGATATTCATATTTATTTCCCAAACTTCTGATCAGGGCTCTTTCCTCTGAAGGAAAGAGGTAGAGGATATTCCACATCATCTTCAAAGTTTTGAGATGCTTCGAAATCTTCTTCTCCCTGACCCTGGGCTCACTGTGATGGTCCAGAGTCATGTCAGCTCTTTCTGGATGCCAGCTGCAGGCTCCAGGGATCTCTGGGTTTCAGTCTGCCCACTCTGACATCTCCACGCTACTCTCATCTTTTCTAACTACGCTCAAAAGGCGTTTTTCTCTATCGACCCCTGGCATCCCACTGCATGCCTACAGCACTGCTGAGATGCTCACAGTGTGAGGGCATGCGTGGCAGACACACACACACACATACACACACACGTGCATGTGCGCCAAATCAGTTCACCCATGCACCACTTTATCTGAGGGATCTGATGTGGTTGATTCTCCTTCCCACCCCTCTGGCTGGTTCCATTCAGTGCCACTGTCATCTCCTATGACTGTTCTCCTTCCACACCCAACACCCTGGATTAGGATTCTCTACTCTCTGCTCCCCTGTCCCTAGGATTCCATCATAGTCCCCACACTAAGCTCAATGTGCATGGTATAAAACCCTTACACAGGCTTTCCAAAGTCATTTGGGCTTGGTTTCTCCCAACCATTTAACCAATGAGCATGCAGGCATCACGTGAAAACCTTACCTGTCAGCTTACAAATATTGACACAAAGGGGTGACAGGCAGGTAGAGAATGCATCAGTTAGTCCTCTTTTTTAGCTTTAGATTTTTAAACTTTGGATTATTTTGAATATGGTGCACCTGTGCTCTTTCTAGTCCTCTCAGAGGAGCAGTGTTACTGAACTCAGGTTTGGCTTGTCACTCAAGAATATAATGCTAAGAGACAAGTGTTGGATGGAAGGAAAGAAAGACTTGATTGAGGAAGCCAGCAGTCCTAGGGAAAAGGTGGACTCATGTCCCAAAGAACAAAATCCCTATTGCTGATCAGGGGCAAGAGTTTAAAAGAGGAATATCAGGGATATATAGGTGGAGGGAGGGGGCGACATGCAGACAGAACAGTCAGTTCTGACAGTCATCTTGAAATTGGTCATGCAGTAGTCTGATGACCATCAGATTGTTTTAAGTACAGTTAGTCTTCAGTTCTGGGGTTGGTTTGTTCCTGTTTCTTTGAGGCCAGTTCTCAGAACTCTGGCAGTTTATATCATGGCTACAGTCTGGTTCTCATATAGTTAACTTCTTCCACCTGGTGGGGTTTTCAGTATCTACAAAACAGTCAAAAGACATAGCTCAGAATATTACCTGTAGTTCATGATAGTAACTGAGTCCTTGATTCTGTTTAATGACTAAATTATTATTACTTTGACCTTCCCAGTTGGCTCAGTGGGTAAAGAATCTGCCTTCAGTGCAGGAGGTGCAGGCAGAGGCAAGTTTGATCCCCAGGTTGGGAGGATTCCCTGGAGGAGGGCATGGCAACCCACTCCATCCTTGCCTGGAGAATCCCATGGTGGGCCACAGTCACAGCGTCACAAAGAGTTGGACATAACTGAAACGAATGAGCACTCATGCATTATTATTCTGTATTTCTTGACTATTTTCCTTTGTTTATGTATTTTCTCATTTCTCTAATTAAATTTGTTATTTTTCTAAAGAGGTAGGTTGAAGACATGGAGAGAGGGCCAGATCTATCCTGGGAAAGCCTCACAGGGTCCTAGTCTGTTACAGCAAAATAAAAAGGTTTGACATAATTCTGCTTCTTGAAACTTGATATTAGTTATGAACAACTATGTTTTTCTTTAAAGGGTTCTATCACTAAGCTCACAAAATGTTCTATCTGAGAAGAATGAGATTTTTAATTGTGTTTGCAATAAAATATATGAATAAATAAATAGAGCACATTAATATTGTATTAATAGCTGACTGTCTTCTAGGTTGGGGAGTGCTATGCCAAATGCAGCTGGTTGTATTCTAAGTATCTTTTTTATATATCTGTTTCCCATACTCAATTCCAGGCTAATTGCCTGATTCAGATTGTGTGGTCAGAGCCCAGCATAGTATCTGGCACATGTTGAAAACTCAATACTTTTTGAATGAAACATTTATGTAGTCCTAAACTCTTCTCTCTGGAAAAACTTGGCTAAGGAAGATATTTTCCCATGGACCACTTTTCCTAATATTTCTTAACAAAAGTCAGCATGCATTTAAATTCAAGTCATATTACATTACCAAAAATGGTTTATTTGCTCTAGTTGCCTGTGTCTGCCCTCTAATACCAAAACAGAATAATGCTAATTGCTCTTCCAAATATTTAAAGATCATGGTTACTTCTCTGCCAAATCTGTATTTCTCAAGCCCAGCATTTCGCTATTCTTCAGTCATTTTCAAACACTATCATCAGGTTTTAACTCCTCTAAGCCTGCTCAATGAAACTAAGCCATGCCATGTGGGGCCACCCAAGATGGATGGGTCATGGTGGAGAAGCCTGATAAAATGTGGTCCACTGGAGAAGGGAATGGCAAACCACTTCAGTAATCTTGCCTTGAGAACCCCATGAACAGTATGAAAAGGCAAAAAGGTAGGACACTGAAAGATGGACTCCCCAGGTAAGTAGGTGCCCAATATGCTACTGGAGATCAGTGGAGAAATAAGTCCAGAAAGAATGAAGGGATGGAGTCAAAGCAAAAACAACACCCAGTTGTGAATGGGACTGGTGATAGAAGCAAGATTCGATGCTGTAAAGAGCAATATTGCATAGGAACCTGGAATGTTAGGTCCATGAATAAAGGCAAATGGGAAGTCGTCAAATAGGAGATGACAAGAGTAACCATCGATATTCTAGGAATCCGTGAACTAAGATGGACTGGAACGGGTGAATTTAACTCAGATGACCATTATATCTACTACTGTGGGCAGGAATCCCTTAGAAGAAATGGAGAAGCCATCATAGTCAACAAAAGAGTCTGAAATGCAATATTTGGATGCAATCTCAAAAAGGACAGAATGATCTCTGTTCGTTTTCAAGGCAAACCATTCAATGAAACGGTAATTCAAGTCCATTCCCTGACTAGTAATGCCAAAGAAGCTGAAGTTGAACAGTTCTATGAAGACCTACAAGACCTTCTAGAACTAACACCTAAAAAAGATGTCCTTTTCATTATAGGGAACTGGAAAAAATAGGAAGTCAAGAAACACCCGAAGTAACAGGCAAATTTTGCCCTGGAGTACAGAATGAAGCAGGGCAAAGGCTAATAGAGTTTTGCCAAGAGAATGCACTGGTCATAGCAAACACCTTCTTCCAACAACACAAGAGAAGACTCTACACATGGATATCACCAGATGGTTGACACTGACATCAGACTGATTATATTCTTTGCAGCAAAAGATGGAGAAGCTCTATATAGTCAGCAAAAACAAGACCGGGAGCTGACTGTGGCTCAGATCACGAACTCCTTATTGCCAAATTCAGACTGAAATTGAAGAAAATGTAGAAAACCACTAGACCATTTAGGTATGACCTAAATCAAATCCCTTATGACTATACAGTGGAAGTGAGAAATAGATTTAAGGGACTAGATCTGATAGAGTGCCAGATGAACTATGGATGGAGGTTCATAACATTGTACAGGAGACAGGAATCAAGACCATCCACAAAAAAAGAAATGCAAAAAAGCAAAATGGCTATCTGAGGAGGCCTTATAAATATCTGTGAAAAGACAGGAAGTGAAAAGCAAAGGAGAAAAGGAAAGATATTCCCATTTGAATGCAGAGTTCCAAAGAATAGCAAGGAGAGATAAGAAAGCCTTCCTCAGCGATCAATCGGAGAAGGCAAAGGCACCCCACTCCAGTACTCTTGCCTGGAGAATCCCAGGGATGGGGGAGACTGGTGGGCCGCCATCTATGGGGTCGCATAGAGTTTGACACGACTGAAGCGACTTAGCAGCAGCAGCAACAGCAATCCATACAAAGAAATAGAGGAAAACAACAGAATGGGAAAGACTAGAGATCTCTTCAAGAAAATTAGAGATACCAAGGGAACATTTCATGCAAAAATGGGCTCAATAAAGGACAGAAACGGTAGGGACCTAACAGAAGCAGAAGATACTAAGAAGAGGTGGCAAGAATACACAGAAGAACTGTACAAAAAAGATCTTCATGACCCAGATAATCACAATGGTGTGATCATTCACTTAGAGCCAGATATCCTGGAATGTGAAGTCAGTGAGCCTTAGGAAGCATCACTACGAACAAAGCTAGTGTAGATGACGGAATTCCAGTTGAGCTATTTCAAATCCTAAAAGATGATGCTGTGAAAGTGCTGCACTCAATATGCCAGCAAATTTGGAAAACTCAGCAGTGGCCAGAGGACTGGAAAAGGTCAGTTTTCATTCCAATCCCTAAGAAAGGCAATCCCAAAGAATGCTCAAACTACCGCACAATTGCACTCATCTCACACGTTAGTAAACTAATGCTCAAAATTCTCCAAGCCAGGCTTCAGCAATACATGAACCATGAACTTCCAGATGTTCAAGCTGGTTTTAGAAAAGGCAGAGGAACCAGAGATCAAATTGCCAACATCCAATGGATCATTGAAAAGGCAAGAGAGTTCCAGAAAAACATCTATTTCTGCTTTATAGACTATGCCAAAGCCTTTGACTGTGTGGATCACAATAAACTGGAAAATTCTGAAAGAGATGGAAATACCAGACCACCTGACCTGCCTCCTGAGAAACCTGTATGCAGGTCAGGAAGCAACAGTTAGAACTGAACATGGAACAACAGACTGGCTCCAAATTGGAAAAGGAGTATGTTAAGGCTGTATATTGTCACCCTGCTTATTTAACTTATATGCAGAGTATATCATGAGAAATGCTGGGCTGGAAGCACCAGCTGGAATCAAGATTGCCCGGAGAAATATCAATAATGTCAGATATGCAGATGACACCAACCTTATGGCAGAAAGTGAAGAAGGACTAAAAAGCCTCTTGATGAAAGTGAAAGAGGAGAGTGAAAAAGTTGGTTTAAAGCTCAACATTCAGAAAGCTAAGATCATGGTATCTGGCATAGTATCACTTCATGGCAGATAGATGGGGAAACAGTGGAAACAGTGGCTGACTTTATTTTGGGGGGATCCACAATCACTGCAGATGGTGATCACAGCCATGAAATTAAAAGACACTTACTCCTTGGAAGGAAAGTTATGACCAACCTAGAGAGCTTATTAAAAAGCAGAGACATTGCTTTGCCAACCAAGTTCCATCTAATCAAGGCTACGGTTTTTCCAGTGGTCATGTATGAATGTGAGAGTTGGACTATAAAGAAAGTTGAGCTCCAAAGATTTGATGCTTTTGAACTATGGTGTTGGAGAAGATTCTTGAGAATCCCTTGGACTGCAAGGAGATCCATCCAGTCCATCTTAAAGGAGATCAGTCCTGGGTGTTCATTGAAAGGACTGATGTTGAAGCTGAAACTCCAATACTTTGGCCACCTGGTGCAAAGAGCTGACTCATTGGAAAAGACCCTGATTCTGGGAAAGATTAAGGGAAGGAGGAGAAGGGGATGACAGAGGATGAGATGGTTGGATGACATCATCGACTCAATGGATGTGGGTTTGGGTGGACTCTGGGAGTTGATGATGGACAGGGAGGCCTGGTGTGCTGCAGTTCATGGGGTTGCAAAGAGTCGGACATAACTGAGCGACTGAACTGAACTGAAGCCTGCTCTTCTGGTGATCAGTCTCTGACTTAGGATATACCAGCCAGGACTATACACAGCATGCCTTGAACATCTGACCAGATAACGATTCAGAGGGGCTGTCATCTCCTATGATATTAATGCTATACTTCTGTTAATGAGGCCCCAGTGCATCAACATGTCCAGTAGCCAATAAACTATTATTATGTATCGTGATCAGTCCCACTCTTTCCCCATTTCCTATTTTAAGAAGAGATGCACCTCCCACTGTTTAAGATCAATCTCTCCCCTGAACTCATAAGCCCATGTCATTCTGCCTTTCCAACGATGTCACATCATCACCCACCACTCTCCTTACTTTCTATACAACCTCTTCCTGTCCATAGTCCTTTTCAAGCAGCTTTCACCATGCACAAGTCTCTCATCTTAAAAAAAAGAACACGTATCTTCAAAGTTGGGTCTCCACCCTCACCACTACTCTGAAATTCCCTTAGCAAGGTCACAAGTGACCTTAAATCCAGAAGGCAATTCTAGCCTTCATTTTTTTTCTTCTTTGATCCTTCTGACACTATTGAAAATCACTCCTTCTTAAGACACACCCTCCTTAGTTTCCAAGACATTCATCCTTCCAGGTTTCCCCCTATCTCTGGACACATCTCCCTCCCTCTCTTTGTGGGCAGCCCTTTTGCACCTCAGACTCCAGACGTTTGTGTGCCAGAGGGCTGTACCTTCAGCCTCTTCCCTTCTCACTGCTCCTTGAAAAGCGTTATCACTTTTTGTTACTTCAATTACCACCTAATGGATCTCAAATTCTATTGACTCCATTCCAGACCTTTTGCCTCAGCTTCAGACTTAAAAAAGAAAGTCAGAGTGTATCTCCTACTCATAAATTGTTCCTGCACATTCCATGAACTCTTGCAACTCGACATCAGCAAACTGAACCCAGCTGTCCCTACTGCTCTCTCCTCATCTCCCTGAAAGCCAGGATCAACCACCCAGTCTCCGAGAGACAGGAGGTGGGATGGGGTATAAACAGATATAAGTTGTTGAACAGGCTTCACTCATTGAGGAACAATTAGCCAATGGAGGAGGAAATGGTGACCCACTCCAGTGTTCTTGCCTGAAGAATCCCATGGACAGAGGAGCCTGGCGGGCTGCAGTCCATGGGGCCACAAAGAGTCGGACACGACTGAGTGACTAACACTAGGCAATGGTTTTACCTCTGCATCATCACTGAAATCAACCATCCTGATCAAACCTCCTACATTTGCTCTTTCTTGGAAGGTCCTTCAAGCACATTATGTGTCTGACAGATCATGTTCAGTTACAAGAATGCCCACCTTGAGCTCTCTGGGGCTCACTTTCAAGTACAATCTTTATGTTTTTAATTTCTATTTGAATTTTTAAAGTTAATTTTTGTAGAGTAGCTTTGCAATGTTGTGCTACTTTCCACTGTGCAGCAAAGTGATCAGCGACATGTGGACAAGCATCGTCTCTGTTGTGGATTCCCTTCCCACTGAGGTCACCGCAGAGCACCGAGTCGTGTTCCCTGAGCTGTGCGGCAGGCCCTTGTCAGTTTCCTATGCTGTGTGTATGTCGACCCCAACCTCCTCATTCATCCCAAACCCCATTGCTCCCCACTTATCCATAGGATTGTTCTCTACATCTGTGTTTCTATTTCTCTTTGGCAAATAAGACCCACCTATGCCATTTTACTGGCTTCCACAGTTCAGTTCAGTTCAGGCACTCAGTCGTGTCTGACTCTTTGCGACCCCATGGACTGCAACATGCCAGGCCTCCCTGTCCATCACCAACGCCCAGAGTTTACTCAAACTCAGGCCCATAGCATCGGTTGCCCCTCCAACCATCTCATCCCCTTCTCCTCCCACCTTCAATCTTTCCCAGCATCAGGGTCTTCTCTAATGAGTCAGTTCTTTGAACCAGGTGGCCAAAGTATTGGAGTTTCAGCTTCAACATCAGTCCTTCCAATGAATATTCAGGACTAGATTCCACATGTATGTGTAAATGTACAATACTTGTTTTTCTCTTTCTGACTTAACTTCACTCTGGATGATGGTCTCTAACTCCCATCCACATCGCTCCAAATGACCCAGTTTTGTTCCCTTTTATGAGGGAATAGCATTTCATTCTATGCATGGACCACACCTTCTATACCCATTCCTCTGCGGATGGACACTCAGGTTGCTTCCATGTCCTGGCTCTTGTAAATTGCTTCAGTGCCAGTCTTTTTAAAATCACAGCTTCAGCCTCTCACTGTTTCAGTCTCCTCTCCCTTGCCCACCCCAACCCCTTGCACCAGCCTTTCTACAATGGATCCTGACCCATGGACCAGGGATCTCTACCGAGGGAGGGAGACAAGCCCTATCTTCTCCTCTTACTTTACAATGTTCCCCTTTCTCTGAGACTTCCGTGTTTCACTCCGTTCATCTGTGACAAGTGCTTTCAAGTCACAGGGTGACTCTGGGCCATTAGCAGCCATCCCTGGGTTTCATTCTCCTCCCCAAGGTGAGGCAGTTGCAGGAAATGACCTCTAGGACCTCTTCCCAAACCAATATTGATATTCTCTGCTTCTCTGACACCAGTATCAACTCATTTGTCCACATTGCCTTGATAATTTTTGAACTCCTAACTGTCCTGTTCATTTATAGGCTCATAAAAACCATGGGCCCATTAGGCATGTTATCAACAAAAGCAAGACATGAAAAGGCTATGTCACTAACCCTGGGAGCTCCAAACAGGCACATCAGTGACCTGTCTTGTTAACATTCTCATCTCTGGCATCATTGCCAAGGCTCTTGTATCATTTTGTATCCCATGTCACAAGTAGATTACATATATTTTCTGAAATCATGATCACATTTCAGGAAGGTGAGTTTACATTTTTACAATGTCCTTGACAGTAATTGCTTCCTTTACTCCTGAAATGGTGACCGACGGTCTCATCGAAATTCTATTTTTTTCCTTTTAAACTTCTGGACAGTCATGTAATAGTTTGGTTGTTTTGAAGCCATCCTCCAGTCTTATAATATATTTATGCTATGGGATTACAAACATGAGAGTGATATCATTGATCAAACTTTTGTCAGCGGTTGCATGGTTTCAAATAAGTCTCCATATCTAAGTGCTTTCTCCAATACCTTAAATCACAATCTCCTTGTGAAAACATATTTCACTCAAGGTGACAGCAACCACAAATTATAAACTTCTGTGTGCATGTATGTGAGAATGAGTTACTTTAATGTCATTTAAGAGGAATACTGATGTAGCCATTTAAAAGGACAAATAGTGGTCCCCTGGTCCACCCTTCTCTATAAATTCAAGACCCCCAGTGGCAACATCTTTCATGTCTTTTAGCAATTTCTTCTGGTATTTGATTCAATATTTCTAAATAACATCTTTATAGCACTTGTTCTTGATTGTTCAAATTCAGACATTATCTTCTGGTTTCTGAGTTACGATACAGGTTTGGATGCTGTGACAGAGACTGAGATGGCAATGGCAGAGCCTTAAAATAGAAGCTTATTTTTCTCTTGGAAATGGCAGAGCACCAAGTTAAAAAGACTCGTATTCACCTGATCCAAGATGGCTTGTCACCCTGGCTGTATTTCATCCAATGGAAAGGGAGACAAGGGAATGGGAAGAGCATCTTTCTTCCCCTTAAAGACACAACCCAGAAAATGTACAAATCAATTTCATTTATGTCCCATCATCCAGAACTCAGTGTCATGGCTCCCAAAAGAAAGGCTAGAAACCCTGGTCTTTATTCTAGATAACCACACTATTGACTAAAATCCTCTCGCTATGAAAGAAAAGAATATATACTTATGGGCAGCAATCAGTTTTTTCCATGATTTCCTATACTAAAACAGACTCATATACATCAATATGCATGCTTCATCCTCATCCTCCCAACATAGCTGTTAAACCACAATTTTTGTTAAATCAATATTTGACATTTACATCATAAAATATGATGAAGACTCTTGAGAGTCCCTTGGACAGCAAGGAGATCAAATCAGTCAATCCTAAAGGAAATCCATGCTGAATATTCATTGGAGGAACTGATGCTGAAGCTGAAGCTTCAATACTTCGGCCACCTGATGCAAAGAATCAACTCATTTCTCCAGAAAAATCTACTGATGAGCCTGTGGGGGCTCTCTTGTATGTGATGGATCACTTTTTCTAGACACTTTCTTTTAACATCTTGATTATAGTATGTCTTGGAGTAATCTTTGGCTTGTGTTGCTTGAGTCCCCTGAGTTCGCTGTACCGGGATGTCCATACGTCTTCCAAGGTTCGGGATACTGTGAGCTATTATTGGCTCCCGTTGTGGCTCAGTGGTAAAGAACCCGCCTGCCAATGCGAGAGATGCAGGTGATGCAAGTTCAATCCCTGGATCGGGAGGATCCCCTAGAGTAGAAAATGGCAACCCACTCCAGTATTCTTGCCTGGGAAATCCCACGGACAGAGGAGCCTGGGGGGCTGCCGTCCATGGGGTCACAAAGGAGCTGAATGCAACTGAGCAACTGAGCATGCAGCTATCATTGCTTTAAGTGAATTTCTTCCCCTTTTCTTCCTTTTCCTTTTGGGTCTCCCATGACAGAAATGTTTGCTTACTTAATGGTGTCCCACAATTCACATACACTTGTTCATCCTTTTTTTTTTCTTTTTGCTCCTTTCGCTGCCTAATTTCAAATGATCTGTCTGTGAGTCTCCATGTTCACTGACATCCAGGTTACCTGCAGAATTTGGTTCCATGCAGCTGTAGAACCAGGGTTCTCATTTCCCTGCTGGCTGTCTCAAGGGACTGCTCCCAGCTTCGGGAGGCTGCCTACATCCCTCAGCTCATGGTCCACTTCTTTCATCTTTAGACCAGCAGCGGTGGGTCTAACCCTTGTGATGCTGCATGTTTTCTTCCCTTTTGTCTCTTCTTCTTTGCCTTATCTCTCTCACAGACTCTTTTGCCTTCTTCCTCTGATTGTAAAGGTCCACGTAATTATATTTGGCCCATCTGAATAATCCAGAACCATCTCTCAATTTTAAGGTCAGTTGATTAGTAACTTTAATTCCAACTGCAAAGTCCTTTTTGCCATGTGATCACAACAGCTTTAATAGGAGTAAAGATCATGACTCCCATCTTTTAAGGCCAGCTTGCCTCCTGAGAGGTGATTCCTAAAACCTGTTGTGAAAGCGAAAGCTCGGCTGGAGTGGTTCAGGTCTTGCATTGCTGGAAGCCTCAGGACAGTGGTCCAAAGCCCTACCCTGCCCTACCCAAAAGAGCTGAGCCTGAGCATTAAGTCTTCATGCCTTCTCCTTTTTTTCCTGCGTATTTTACAGATAGGAAGTAAAGGTTCAGAGAGACCAAGTCATCACTCAAGATTACAAATGCAGTTAATGGCAGAGCAATGAAAATAGACTTATTCGTTCATTTACCCATTTAATGACACTTGCTAAACCCTCCCATGCTAAGTGGTCCAGGGAGACAGACATGAAGGAAACCTGGTTCATTCACCTCTCAGGGATTCTTGTTTGTTTATCTGGAATACAAATGCAATAAATGTGCTTGCATGCTTGATGCTGGTTCAGTAAACATTTCCAGATATTTTCACATAGAAATTTGATTTTCCCTAAGAACATCTGCTCCAGCTCAAAGGCGGCTGTCGGGGTGATGGGACCCAATGCACACTCAGGCTGTGGGTCCTTAGGGAACTCACTTAGTAACAGTGTTTACCTTGTAAAGTTACTATGAGCAGGATTGAGGTGATACACATGAATCACTGGGAACTAGGATGTAACAAGTGCTTAATAAAGTCATTAATAAGTAATGACTGCCATCGTTTTCATTATTATGAAACTTCCTGAGTCTCAGTTTTACTGTCTATTAAGTGGGTACAGCACTAACCGTCTCCTGGCGTAGTTAGATGATCACCTGTATTTTACAGCTCTAACACATGTGGCTCACAATTTGTTCAAACTCACAACTCATCCCCTCATTCCTTTTGGAGAAATGCTATTTACAGACTGACTAATTTTGTAGCTTGTACCTTCAATAAAACATTCATGAAGGGTCTTGGGTTGAGAAGAAATGTCACAGGGGTCAGGACTTGAGAGTTCTTGGGCGGATTTGAAAATACCTTCCTGTGTGGCTTTAGGCAAAGGGTTTGACCTTTCTGATCTTCAATTTCCTCATCCATGAAGAACTGATTGTTCTAGAAAATAGTCTTTGGCCTGTTTTGTGTTATAAATTAACCACAGAGTTAAGCCATTCTCTGGGAGCACAGTCTTCTAAAGGCACTAGATTTGCAAATCTCCTTCAGCACTCAGCTTTGGACGTCAGTCTCACTGCTGACTCCACTATTTTCCTTCTGCTGATGAGGCTGGTCCCCTTGGGGGGAGATCTTGGCAAAATCAAAGGATGCCAGGAGAAACCTGAAGCCAGCTGAGACCCTGAGAGACACTAGACAAATGAGAGGAAGCCAGATCCGAGAGAGAGGCTGATCCCTCCCATCCAGAGCCGCGGCCCCAGGAGGAAGCAGCAAGCTCAGGCTATCAGAAGAAGCCGTGTGAACACAAAACCTGAAGACAGATGAGAAGGTGGGAGGAGGTGCGCTTACTATCTCCCACAGTCCTGTGATGCAGCGCCCACCCCATGAGCTTGTCGCCCCCTGTGTTACGATGCGGCAGGCCCCCCTGTTGAGAGGGGCCAGGGAGGCCAAGAACAGATCCAGAAAGAATGGAACTCAGAACCAAGCAGAGAACCAGGCCAGGCGTGGGCAGGAGGGGCAGGGTGTGTGATAGTGAGAAGCCAGCACCCCTGAAACAGGGCCAGGTCCTGACCTTCAGAAAGGGTTCCTTTGGTTTTGCTAGAAACGAAGACTGTGAAAGAGACTGGGTCACAAAGGAAGCCAGATCATTGTCTAAAATGCAAGGCATCACCAATCCTGGGGCTTTGCCATTTGTTCTCTCCTTCTGCTTGCGTCTTCCTGGTCCTCATCCCTGACAAGTTGGTTTACTTTTCAAGCAAGATGAAAGGGAGAAAGTCCAGCTGCTCTCATTAATTACCATCACCCAAAGGCTTCCCTGGTGACTCAGATGGTACAGAATCTGGTGCAGTGCAGGAGACCTGGGTTTGAACCCTGGGTCAGGAAGATCCCCTGGAGAAGAGAATGGCTACCCACTCCAGCATTCTTGCCTGGGAAATCCCATGGACAGAGGAGTCTGGCAGGCTATAGTCCATGGGGTTGCAAAGAGTCGGACACAACTGAATAACTAACACTTACTTCTCAGGCCTATCTTCATCATGACTCAGTGGCCAGCCTACAAATCGGCAGCACTCTAATCACATATTTACTACACATCCCAGAAGTAAAAACTCCTTATTCAAAGAACTATCTGTGCATAGACGCTCAATCCTGAAGGTGATGTGAAGGCAGATGCTGCGATGAGCACATGTAATGAACATCCATCAGCAAACATTAACTGAGAGGCCACACTGGGCCAGTGCCTGTTGAGCCCTGGACGCTCAGGAAGCCCTCATTCTGGCCCTCGGCGTCCAATCAATGGTGGCACCTAGAAGGATGAGGATGCTACCTAGCGTATCATGGGGACTTGAAATCTTGGTTCCATGTACAACAGTAGGGGGAAGAAAGAGGAAGTAAGTGTCAGGACTGAAAGAGAGAGAGGGTTCTGAGAGGACCCATCTCCATTATTCATTCTGGATGTGTTTCTCCTGGTCGCCCTGGGCATCCTCGCTGTGGTAACAGCCTGCGCACGCAGGTGCATCCCTTCCTCTCCTGGTGTCAGCTGATGATGCCCGACAGAACCCTCAAGCCTACAGGCTCATTGTTTGGGAATCCAGCAGACCTGAGGTCTAGCTCTGGCTCAGCTGTGTGTCCTTGCTAGATTCAACCTTGCTAGGTTATTGTCTTCTCATTTATAAAATTGCACTGAGAAAAGTCACGTCATATGTTCCTCATGCATGGACCACTACATTTGGAATCATTCTTTTCATTACTGTTGGTATGTGGTTGAATAGCATTTAACCCTTTAAAGCGGTATTCATTCTGCAGCAGAACATGGATGGGGACTTGGAACAAAGGTCATCAGGGACTTCAATGGCAGACATGTGAAGGTAGAAGGGGGATGGATTCAGGGTCCCTGAGGCCATGGGAGTCTAGACCGTCTATTGCACAGCATCCTGGGGACCAGCCAGTGCCCTCACGTGAGAGGACCAAGGGTTATAATGTCGAGGCTTTGGAAGTGCAGCTCAGAGAGTCCTTGGCTGATGTAACTCTGCAGGGGCAGAAAGGTGCTTCCTCAAATGCTACAAAAGGGCTATATCCAGTATCCTGCTAAATTCCCAGGAGCACAGCTAACACTCTGGGGAGGGTTTCCCTTTCCTCCTCTGTACCTCCTATCAGCAGTGGACTGATCTGATGTACAGAGCAGCACAGAACATTCAGGGAGAAAAGCGTGAGGCCTGGAGGACATACAGCTGGACGTGATCTTCTGTCTTCATATTGAAAGCCACATGATAGCTACAAAGGTAATGGTAGAAGAAAACAGGGGCTGAGAACGCATTTACCAATTGTCACGTTTTCTCTCCAAGAGGCATTTTGGGGCAGGGTTGGCCCTCTGGGGCTGAGTAAACCTCAAGCTTCTAGGATAATTTTCTTTTTTGGCCATGCCGTGTGACTTACAGGATCCTGGTTCCCCAACCAGGGACTGAACCAGGACCAGGGCCATGAAAGCGCAGAGTCTTAACCACTGGACTGCCAGGGAATCCCCCAGGATAATTCAAGATAAGAGAGGAAGGGATATTGACTCTTCTACTGATGCGGATATGGTGGGTGCTGTAGACAGCTTGAATCTCAAAATCAAAGTGATATGAACCTTATGCATTCCCCCCAGTAGAAGGGGCTATTGCACTATTATTCTGGGGGAGCTACAACGATGTGGGTCTGAAGGGGATGCTCCGATGGACTTGGCACCTAGCTCTCCCGTGGTTTGAAGTCCATTCAGGGGTTTGCAGATGTTTCACTGTATCAAGGGCCTGCCCCGTGGTCAGTAGTAAAGAATCTGCCTGCAATGCAGGAGCCGCAGGAGGCGTGAGTTCGATCCCTGGGTGGGAAAGATCCCCTGGAGGAGGGCATGGCAACCCACTCCGGTATTCTTGGCTGGAGAATCCCATGGACAGAGGAGCCTGCATGCTACAGTCTGTAGGACCACAGAGAGTCAGACACGACTGAAGTGACTTAGCACACACGCATGCTGTATCAAGTCCACTTAAGAGAGTGACTGGTTACCCTGCTTCATTTGGGCTGGGCTGGGGTCACCCTGATGTGGACTAACCCAGTTGTCTTAAGACTGTCAAGGAGCCTAAACTGGAGACTGCACAGCCAGCTGCATGGCTGCCTCTGGGAGTTCCGAGTTAACATGCAGCTTTGCTGCTAGCAAGATGCGACAGAGCATGCTCAGTACTGGAGCTGAGTGAGCTGTGAAGGAAACGCAGTTTCCATGCAGACGGAAAGCCGGTAACTTGCCCCCATCCTTTCTAATCTTACCTGGGTACTTAATTCATCACTTGCTCTATGTCTGAAGGTTCATCCTCCTCAAATCCTTTGCCCAAACTTAAGTATGGCAATATTCAGTCAGCAGAAAAGGAAAATCATAATGGAGTTAAAGCTCAAATTCTGTACAGTGCACAGCTGTTATTATTATCATTATTTTTTCGGCATTTTGGCCTTATTCATGAGCCACTTTACATCCTAAAGAGCATGCTGTTTGGGGTAATCATAATAAAATTCATATAAAGAAAACAGTTTAAATACCAGTCTAATTCATATTGATTAATTTAGTTCAAGTATAATTTAGTTTTCTTCAATTTGCATTGCTGAGTGGCTTGTTATTTTCCCGGTCAAATAAATTTCTTTCTCACCGTTTCCTAGCTGTATGAGAAAATGGACAAGATACGATTATTTGGAACTTCCATTGACATCCTAGAAGCTGTCAGTTAATAAAATAGTTGTAAGCAGACAGAGCAAAGGAGGAAGTGCTTTGGGAGAGATCGTTTGTAATGTGAAGTTAAAATCTGAACTGGGAATCTAAGTGAGGAAAAACACAGTCCTAATATGCTGCCCAGGCTGGTGGCGGGTTGGATTCAGCCTGTTGTTTGCATATTCACCTGAACAAAGAATATAAGGGATAAAAACCAACCATCATTTTCATCTATTATGTTCTAGGCACGGTGCACGGTGTTTTGAGTATGTTAATTTTTGAGGTCATGTGTAAAGCCAACCTCCATGTTTCCTCAAAATGATGTGAGCGTAAACGGCACTCGCATCACAGAATGGTAAGATGATGGAAGCACTGACACCTTGGTCAGGTGTTTGTCCTTGATCTACATGGACAGGAATGGATGCATAAGACAGAGGGCTTCCAGCTGGTGCTGCTGGTAAAGAGTCCACCTGCCAGTGCCGGAGATGCAGGAGAGGCAGGTTCAATCCCTGGGTCAAGAAGGTCCCCTGGAGGAAGAAATGGCAACGCATTCCAGTACTCTTGCCTGGGAAATCCCATGGACCGAGGAACCTGACAGGCTACAGTCCACAGGGTCACAAAGTATCAGAGACGACGGAGCACACACATGCGTGCAAAGCAGAAACCCACTGTTAGTGACCCCACTGTGCACATTTTGGTAGTGAAGCGGAGGCATTCGTAAAAGAAAGAATTGTCATGAGCTCCACGTAAACTTCAAAAGGAACATTCTAGAGTAAATCAGGACATGGTACTCTCAGTTTCCTCACCCTTAAAACTGGGGTGATAACAGGAACTTCTCAGGGTCATCATGAGGATTAGGTGAGAAATATAAAGCATTTTCAGATGATCGTTTTGCACAAAAAACTCCTATCAGTCACACTTCAGCCAGCCAACTTATCCACTTTTCAGGTTCCAGCTAAGCAATTGATGGGGAGGGAGGTGGGAGGGGGGATCAGGATGGGGAACACATGTAAATCCATGGCTGATTCATGTAAATGTATGGCAAAAACCACTACAATATTGTAAAGTAATTCGCCTCCTACTAATAAAAATAAATGAAAAAAAAAATCTCCCTATAACCCCAAGACTCTGGATTGGGTTCCCCAATAGTTTTTCCCACTTGAGCCTTGTCATGACCCAATAGGGGGCTTATCACTATAATATAACTGTTTGCTCAATTATTCACCTCTAGGATTAAGAGCTGAGCGCCCAAGCGCAAGAAATAAGCTTCATGCACTGTCCTATGCCCAGTGCCCAGAGCTGTGCTTAGTTGACAATATGAACTTCACAAATCTTGCTTTAATAAATAATGTTGAACCCTTAGCATTGTTTATTTCATCAACTTGTTATTATCATTTTGCAGATGAAGAAACTGAGTCTTGGAAAAGCTAAGATAACTTAACTCTAATTTACCCCTTGGGTAAATGAGGGAGCAGGATTTGAACCCAGGGTGCATGAGTCCAAAAACCATGCTTTTATCATGCTTTTTATGTCATGTTGCCTTATTAGACCAACATCTGTTGAACATCTTTGTACTGGGCACAACCTTGTGTATTTCCATAGTATCTCTTTCCCCCTTTTTTTCCTATAATTTTTATGTATTTATTTCCTAACTTGTTTTTCACTGTGATGGGTCTTTGATGCTGCCCTCAGGCTTTTCTCCAGTTGCGGTGAGTGGGGGCCACTCTGCAGAGCTCGGGCTACTCACTGCAGGGGCTTCTCTCACGGCAGAGCACAGACTCCAGTATGCCTGGCTTTGGTAGTTTCTGATCCCGGGCTATAGAGCACAAGCACAATAGTTGTGACACGTTGTTTTAGCTGCTCTGTGGCATGTAGGATCTTCCTAGACCAGGGATCAAACCTGTGTCTCCTGCATTGGCAGGAGAATTCTTTACTGCTCAGCCACCAGGGGAGCTCATAGAATCTTGTTTCGACTCTATTTGCAGTCTTTTGAGTCAATTGTACCAGTTTGCCATATGATGAAATTGTGGCTGGAAGAAAGAGTTACAAGGCCAAGGTCACAAGGCTAGCAGGTGGCAGAACTAAGATCCAGTTCTCTTTCCCTTCCTCTGCCTTTTCTAAATTGAGCTCGTACATCTGGAAGTTCACTAACTAGTGAAGCCTCACTTGAAGGATTTTGAGCATTACCTTACTAGCATGTGAAATGGGTGCAATTGTACAGTAGTTTGAACATTTTTTGGCATTGCCCTTCTTTGGGATTGGGACAAAAACCAGTCGATCCTAAAGGAAATCAACCCTGAATATTTATTGGAAGGACTGATGCTGAAGCTGAAGCTCTAATATGTTGGCCACCTGATGTGAAGAGCCAGCTTATTGGAAAAGACCCTGATGATGGGAAGGATTGAAGGCAGGCGGAGAAGAGGGAGACAAAGGATGAGGCGGTTGGATGGCATCACCGACTTGATGGACATGAGTTTGAGCAAGCTCCAGGAGATAGTGAAGGTCAGGGAAGCCTGGCGTGCTGCTGTCCATGGGGTCACAAACAGCTGGACACGACTGAGTGAAACAACAACTTCCCTTTCCTCAGAGGAACCAGCTGTGATCATGACTCTGGCTGTCAGCAAGCCCCAGCGGCCAGGCCAGAAAACCCTTAACAGTCAGAACCAACGCGAGATCACCAGACCTAAATGGATCAGACTTAGTCCTGGAATGTTCCAGCAGGCCGTGCTGATCTCAGACTTCTGCCTTGCTTCCCTGACTCCCAGCAGATACGCCATGCTGTTCTGGTGAGCTATTTATAGATCACCTGAAATATGTTTAAGAAGAGTTCATGTGTGCCTGTTGCAGACTATTGTTGGAGGAACTCCTTTTCTCACTGTGAGTGAAAACTCAAGGGGCAAAGGAAAATAAAATTGCTGAGAATAAAAGTTCGTGGCTTAGGGCATTTGAAATCTGCTTATAGATTAATATTTCTCTCTTTCCTCTTTTTAGCATCTCTTTCTAGTAACTGAATGCTCGTAAAATATTTGGCCAAAGGCAATATCTTATTTACACAACAGTCTTTTGCGTGCATCCTCAGTGGTTCAGTTGTATCTGACTCTTTACAACCACATGGACTGCAGCCTGCTAGGTTCCTCTCTCCATGGGGTTTTCCAGGCAAGAATACTGGGGCAGGTTGTCATTTCCTCCTACAGGGGATCTTCCTGACTCAGGGATCAAACCCCAATGCCCTACATTGGCAAGCTGGTTCTTAATCCACTGAGCCACCTATAATGGTCTTTAGGTGATGTGTTACTTACTTTATTTATTAATTTATTTATAATTTCTTTGGTGGCATATGTGCAGCACATGGGATCTTAGTTCCCTGACCAGGGATTGAACCCATGCCTCCTGCACTGGACACACAAAATATTAACCACTGGACCACCAGAAAAGTTGGTGATGTGTTATTTTAGAAGTATTACACAAGCTTCATTCCTAGCTTTCTCTTTTTCATTGTTAAAGGAGAAAAGATTCAGCATCATAATTTGGTAAAGAATTCAGAGTTCTGTAGCATTTCCTCAATGCTCAGTTCCTAGTATGCCAAACTCTCTTCTCTTTATCTAGTAAAATGCAACTAGAAGTTGTTAAATAATTTTTCTAAAACAATAATAACTACTGTTGTATGGAGAAAGAATGGCAACCCACTCCAGTATTCTTGCCTGGAGAATCCTGTGGACAGAGGAGCCTGGTGGGCGCCTGTATAGACAGCAGTGCAGAGTCGGACACAACTGAAGCGACTTAGCAGCAGCAGCATACTGTTGTATATCAGATATGTCATTGGATAAGAATGAAATGGTGACTCCAGCTAACAAATGCTAGAAAAATCAAGTGAAAAAAGGTTAGCCTAGAATCTAAACCATCATTTCTCTGGCATCTCATCAGGCATCATGAAGAATAAAAACAAAAGCACCCAACATAGATGTCAAATTACCCCCTCAAAAAGAAGAGGCAACCTAGAAAGGCACAGTTCATAAGAAGCACAGTGCAGAGAAAGGGACTCTAGGAGAGGGTCAGGGAGACCTGGGGTGTTGTGAGTTCAGGCTGCCATCATCAGCTGCCATAGGCTTATGGCTTAAAGAGCAGACATTACTTCTCACAGCTGTAGAAGCTGGAGGTCTGAGATCAGGGTCCCAGCATGGTCCTTCTGGTGAGAACCCAGGTCCTGGTTTGCAGATGGCTGTCTTGCTCACAAGGCAGAGAGGATAATCCTCTTTCTCATGTCTTCTCCTATAAAGGGCACTGATCCCATTCATGAGGGCTCCACCCCATAGACATAATTACCTCCCAAAGACCTCCACCTCCAAACACCATTCTGTTGGAGACTAGCCTTCCACATGTGGATTTCGAAGGGACACAGACATTCGGAGCACAGTCTCTGGGCTCTAGAACCATCTTGGATGGCCAACTTGCTCTGTCCCACCCAGCTCTGGACCACTGGTCCCTCACCTGGAAATGACCTCTTATATCTCTGATGGGAGGCTGGAGACCTGAAAGCTAAGGCAAGATGACTGACAGATGAAAGACAAGTGTGAACTCCGAGGAAGAAGGGACGGGGGCTTCCTGTACAAGCAGGGGATGACTGTGGAGCAAATGGGACTTAAGAGGGATGGAGACTCACAGCCCCCCACCCCCAGCCCTGGTGCCAGGAAGGAGGACCAGCACACGAGGGGTCGACCCAGTGAGTGTGAGGCACAGATGTCCTAGAGAGAGCGCGAGGAGGGACAGAAGGACGTGATGAGCAGAAGTTCAAAGAGAGCAACAGGGTCAGCAGGAGAGTGCGGGGGAAATCAGATTCCCTGGGCCTCCCCTCCAGCTCACCCTCTACAGAGGCTGCGGGCACATTTTCCTATCATCCACTTACTAAGGTTGTGACACTAACCTGTGCAGAGTCTTTGGCATGCCTGCTGGTCGGTTGCTCAGTCGTGTCCAACTCTTTGCAATCCCATGGACTGTAGACCACCAGGTTCCTCGGTTTTCAGGATTCTCCAAGCAAGAATACTGGAGTGGGTTGTCATTTCCTTTTCCAGGGGGTCTTCCTGACCCAGGGACAGAAACTGTGTCTCTTTTTTTCTTCTTCTTTTTTTTCTTTTTTTATTAGTTGGAGGCTAATTACTTTACAATATTGTAGCGGTTTTTGTCATACATAGACATGAATCAGCCATGGATATACATGTTTTCCCCATCCCGATCCCCCCTCCCACCTCCCTCTCCACCTGATCCTGCATTGGCAGGCAGATTCTTTACCACTGCACCACCCGGGAAGCCTGAAGAGTCTTTTAATGGCCACTTATTTCCCTCAGTACCTAAAAACAAAACAAACAAACAGAAAAAAACCTACTACCCTTCTTACCCTTGATTTCAAAATTCAGTCATCTCTGAAATCCAAAGTTTATTCATACATATTTGGCAGCAAAACTTGATCTATTTGCTTTCTTTCTTGGGTGTGACTCTTCAGTGTTAAAATAATGAATAGGATTTTCACAGGGCACTGCCCCAAGCTCACTGGGAATATGTATGATGTATACAATACAATTACCATATTACACTCTAAAATCCAGAAAATTCTAACTCCAACAGCACATCTGGCCCTAAGGTTTTTGAACAACAGATTTTGGGTTTATAGTTTCAAGATAAACATGGTCCCCAGTGGCCAGCCCCTGGCAACCCACCCTCTGCAGCCTCAAGCTCATTTCTTCCAGACACATTGAGTCCTCACCATCATCTTATGCTACAGTACCCCTCCTCCAGGGCTTGGCGCACTTTCCCCACTGAATGGAATATCTCTCTGTCACCTCTTTTTTTTTTCTTTTTAAAGTTTTTAAAAGAATTTTTATTTTCTGTTTTTTTTTTTATTGTGGTAAAAGTCACATAATATAAAATGTACTATTTTAACTATATTTAACGGTACAGTTCAGTAGCAGTAAGTACAGTCACATTGTTGTTCAGCTCTCACCACCATCCTTCTCCCGAAATTTTCGCCTTTCTCAATTGAAACTCTGTCTCCACTAAACACTAAGTCCCCAAACCTCCTCCCCAGCCCTCAGCCAGCCCCTGTCATCTACCAATGTACCTTCTGACTCTATAAATTTGACTATTCTAGGTAACTCGTGTAAGTGGAATCAAACAGTGTTTGTCTGCACCTAATGTATACTGGAATGCATTTTGAAGGTTAACTGAAGGTACAGACTGTACCTTCTATTTTCTCCCCCTGAGGGCTAGACAGTAGGCCCTCACCAGCCACCTACCTCACATATCTTCATATCTTCCCAAGCGGTACTAGTGGTAAGGAACGCACCTGCCAATGCAGGAGACATAAGAGACACAGGCTTAATCCCTGCATCGGGAAGATCTCCTGGAGGAGGGCATGGTAACCCACTCCAGCATTCTTGCCTGGAGAATCCCATGGACCGAGGGTCCTGGCGGGCTACTGTCCATAAGGTCACGAAGAGTCAGACACTACTGAGCAACTTGGCACACACAGCATATATACATCAATCCCGATTTCCCTGTTCATCCTGTCCCTACCCCCTTAATGTCCATATGTTTGTTCTCTACCCCGTGTCTCTATTTCTGCTTTGCAAATAGGTTTATCCATACCATTTTTCTAGATTCCACGCACATGCATTAATATACAATATTTGTTTTTCTCTTTCTGACTTACTTCACCCTGTATGACAGTCTCTAGGTCCATACACATCTCTGCAAATGGCACAATTTCATTTGTTTTTATGGCTGAGTAATATCTGATATGAAGAGCTGACTCATTAAAAAAGACTCTGATGCGGGCAAAGACTGAAGGCAGGCAGAGAAGGGAAAGACAGAGGATGAGATGGTTGGATGGCATCACCGACTCAATGGACATGGGTTTGAGTAAACTCCGGGAGATGGTGAAGGTCAGGGAAGCCTGGTATGCTGTAGTCCATGGGGTCACAAAGAGTCGGACACGAGTGAGTGACAACAAATAGCCCATCATATCCATAGGCCATATCTTCTTTATCCATTCCTCTGTTGGTGGACATTTAAGTTGCTCTCATGCAGGATATGGAAGTGAGACAGGTCTAACTCAACTCTTTATCCAGAAGAATACTCTGCACCTTTCAGAGCTCATGCCAAAGGCTTCTTTCTCTATAAAGCCATCTCTAACCTGTCTCTGCCCCTTCCCATATCCTAGACAAACTTAGCAACCAGCTCTTCTGTGTTCTCAACCACATGCATGTTAGAACCTAGGCCACATTGAGGGGGACCATCTGTTAACAGGTCAGGGCTCCTCCCTTGGTCTGTAGGTTCCTGACGATGAGGCCTGCCTTCCTGATCTCTGAGCTCAGCACCTGGCACTGGGGAATGCCTGATGAATTGGGGTGGGTCCTCAGTGAAGAGCAATCCACCAATCCATCACTCCACAGAAGATGAACTGACAAGGTTCTTCTGATGTAGGACAAGTAAGGAGATTAGCAAGCAAAGGCAGAGCCCTGCACCCTCCTGCCCTGGGGCCTGGGAATCACCACTCTCCTCTACACATGCTCCAGTCCTGCCCCATCCTCCTCCATCCACACCAGCAGAGTAAGCTCCGGGACACAGAACATTGAATCAAGCTCTCCCCAAAGCCACAAAGACCTTCTCCTCTCCAGGCTCTCCCAAATGAAGACAGAGGCCAGGTTGTCCTCCTTCCAATGGAGGCTGGGTGTGCAGAGGAGATAGTTCATCAGGAGTCCAGATAGTAAATATCTCTGGGATTACAATTCCAAGATACAGATGGGGTAAACAAGAGCATTCAGAACAACAGGATATTGGCCTAGAGCAGTAGGGCGTGCAAAGAATGTTTCCTTCCATTTTGTTACTTAAGTAAATTCTCAGAGTAATGATGGTAGATACTATTATTGTGCCCAGTTAGTAGAAGAGGAAACTCAGGCTCAGAGAGAATAAGCATTCACAGTAAAAGTGAGAAAGTCCATAAAGAGAGAAGCTGCCGTTAAAGGCAGGTTTATGGGCTCCCCTGGTGGCTCAGACAGTAAAGAATCTGCCCGCAGTGCAGGAGACCCAGGTTCCATCCCTGGTTTGGGAAGATCCCCTGGAGAAGGGCACGGCAACCCACTCCAGAATCCCATAAACAGAGGAGCCTGACGGACTACGGTTCATAGCGTTGGGAAGAGTTGGACATGGCTGAGAGACTAACACTTTCCTTTTGCTTACGGGAAAGCACTCAGATTGGAAGGAGAGAGTATCAGCCAAGGACGGAGACAATACAAGGACTTAAATGTGTCAGAAAAGACTCGCAAACTAATGGCAGGACAGGAGGTTATGGGACCATGCTAGGGCTAGGATTCCAAGAAAGAGAAAACCATATCTGCTCATTATGAGAACTGGCATTAGCAGAAAAGAAAAAAACAGACAAACAAAAAATGAAAACAAAACAAAACACACACACACAAACAAACAAACAAAAAAAACAACAAAGGAGGTGGCTGGGGACTCTGGCACCACACAGCTGACTCTGGTTTGGATCAACCTCAGGTTAAAAGTAATACGTGATTATTATCGAAAATTTAGAAAACCTAGAAAAGATTAAAAGAAAAAAATCTTACTTAACATTTTTAAACCACTCTAAATTTCCCCTGATATAAAGGTGTTTTTAATGCGGTTTTATTTTAAAGGACTTTTTTAACGTGAAAGTTATCCCTTCACTTTCTCCGAATCAATGAATGATTGATTGAAGGAATGAATGATTGATTGAATCAATCATCTTACTACACCCTCCTCAACACTAGGTTTCATTATTTCATTTTAAATATCAGATAATTTGATAGAGAAATTTTGAAAGGGGAAATAATCGCTCACTATAGCTTATTTATATTTATTTGGTTACTTAGGAAAGTTAAAAAAATATCCACAATTATTCATCAGCATATTTCATATTTGTCTTTGACCTATTTATGTTCTTCTCTGCATATCTGCTAGGGTCCTAGTATTTGTATTCCCAAACTTATATGAGTTTTATATTTATTAAAACCTTACTGTTCGTTAAACTTCCTGTGACATTATCTCAGTTTTATTGATAGCTTTTTAATCTTGGTGATTTTATGTATTTATTTATTTATTTTGATGTATAAAGGTTTTAAATTCTTATGTAGTCAGATCTATCCATCACATCTTTGGGGATTTATTCCATCAATTCTAAGCTTAGAAAATTCTCCCCTCTGGGAGGTTGAATAAATATTCACATCTATTTTCTTCCAGATTTTCTAATAGTTAAGATTTTTTTCAATATTTAACTCTTTAACCCATCTGCAATTTATCTTGATATTCCTAGTGAGGTAAGAAATGTTCAAAATTCTAAAACATATTAAATTCTAAAACATAATAAAACACTCAACACCTCACATGTTTAACTGATATTAGCATAAACCTCGAAGGCCAAGTGGTACTAGCTTCAAAGGCTGCAAATTTCTTAAATAGAGTTTAGGATTTCCCTTGTAACAGCGCAGGGTACAAAATATACATACTTGCCAGTCATTACCGCAACTGAGTTTATCAGCAAGGAGCACACCCAACATATGGCCTCTTTTTCATTATTAAGAAAAGTAAGTAATAAATAAGAGCTGGGGCTCCCACCAATCATTAGTAAATTCTCCAAAGAAAATTAAGCACATATTGGAATCCTTTCCCTAATGGACTTGGGCAGTCTCTCCGACTAAATCATTTCACCGAAGAAAATTTCCCTGCCTTCCAATCACCGCCTCTCGTTAAAAGCGAGGCAGTGCCTCATTTTCACTGAGCCCACGCGGAAGAAACCCGAGGACCCCGGTGTGATTTCTGGCCACGCTGGGGAAACATTTCTGCCGCTCCCGGCCTTCCAGCCCAAAGGCGGCCCCATCCGGAGCCGCGCTGAGAAAGATTTGTGGCTTAGGATCCTGATGGACTCCGGAGTGATGGAATGGCTCTGTACTACGTCCTGTAAAGGCAGGCCTGCAAGACATTGTGCTGCTGACGGCTCGCATTATAATGGAGAAATATTAGTGGGGTATTTCAACAGGCACCCGGAGGAGAAACAGTAGCTATAAGAATGCCAGAGACTGCTTCCAAGGAGAGTAAAAGGAACAATATAAAAAAAGGGAGGGGAGCGGGGAGGAGGTGGGAAATGCCTCAGGGAGAAAAAGAAAGTCCACTCAGAGAATATATGTTAATGCAAAGCCTGTTTGCTCACGGGTTCTCTAGGGAAAGGCGCGGCAGCAATCCCGCAGGTGAACTCCGCAATCACAGCATTATTAATCTATGCAGCTCTGCAGACCACACGTGGGACTTCATGGTAATTAAGTTACAGATAAAGTCAGGTTCGTTTCCCTCTGAATGTAAACAGCTGTGTTCTGTTTAACACACACTCAGGGAAAATTTGGTGGATTTTAACCAAACAATCGTCTCTGGTAAACATATATTCTATGCAGAATCTGTCATCAATATAATGTTAGGGGGAAAAGAAAGTACCGTTCAGCGGTGGATTTAGCAGAAGAGCAGGAATGATGGAGGTTCAGTCAGTCAACCACTCCCTTAGGGAGGAGGGTAGGGAGCCTGGAGACAAGAGGTTTCCTGAGACCCTCCCACGGAGTCTGCATTAGTGATTTGCAAAGGTTCAGGCAGACCCTGGAAAAGGCAAAAGTGTCAGTCGCTCAGTCCTGTGGACTCTTTGGCAATCCCACTGGACTCTTGCCCACCAGCTCCTCCATCCATGGGATTCTCCAGGCAAGAATACTGGAGAGGGTTGCCATTTCCTTCTCCAGGGGATCTTCCTGACCCAGGGATCGAACCCGGGTCTCCTGAATTGCAGGCAGAGAGTCTTTATCACTGAGCCACCATGGAAGCCTAGCAGACACTCAGGATAAGGATAAAATCCTTTATCATGGTCACCTGGAATGCTCAGAAAAGGATTAAACCAAGACATAACCCTTAAAAAGTGGCATATTGGACCCTGCAGTTTTACTTCCAGGAATTCATTATAAGTAAATAACCACCCTGATAGCTCATTTTTGTGTGTGTGTCAACCTGGTGGAACCCCAGGGTGCTCAGATATTTTGTTAATCATTTTATTGGTGTGTCTGGGTATGTTTCTGGATCCTGAATAGAGTAAAAGGCTGAGGAAGAAAGAATTCTTTCTGTGAATCTGTCTATGAGCTGAGACATTGGTCTTCTGCTATAGAGATGTTCATCACAGTAATGTTTATGATAGCAAAACTGCAACCAACTTGCCTTTTTCAACTTAACGTTTTACTGTGAACAATCTCTGTATCTGTAGATATGTTTGTGGACCTCATCTTTTTTTTTCTTATTTTTTTTTTATTCAATTGAAGCATAGTTGATTTACAATGTTGTATTAATTTCTGCTGTATAACAAAGTTATACATATAAATGCATTCATTTTTGGATACTTCATGATATACATACTTTAATGGTATATTTGTTTGGGGGTATAGCCAATTAACAACATTGTGATAGTTTCAGGTAAAGAGCAAAGAGACTCAGCCGTACATATACATGTATCCCATATTCTTTCCCATTGTGATTTATCAAAAGATTTTGAGTACAGTTCCCTGCGCTACACGGTAAGACCTTGTTGTTTATCCCTTATAGAAAAGCTTATATCTGCTAACCCCAACCTCCCATTCCATCCTTCCCCCAATGCCCTCCCCCTGGTCAACCACAGATCTGGTCTTCATGGTGACCCTCATCTTGAATGACCATGGAACCACCGCCCCCCGCTGTGCTGCTGCTAAATCGCTTGTCATGTCCGACTCTGTGTGACCCCATAGACGGCAGCCCAGCAGCCTCTGCCATCCCTGGGATTCTCCAGGCAAGAACACTAATGAGTACATCATAATTAATGTAATCAATATGTACAACAATTTAAGAATGATGCTATATAATCCATTTATATGTTCACTAAGTTGAAAGCAGCACATTTTAAACACCATGAATATTGTAAGATTCAGTTTCCGCTTGCTGAATCTCTCAGAAGTAACTTCTCCAGTAGTTCCAACAAAAGTCTTATAAATGGATTTGCTTTGTGACTGATAAAATGCCTAATCAAAAGGCATTCTTTATTGTATCTACACTGTCATTTACATAATTGAATTTTATGCCAGATTCTCTAATTCATGTCCCTGAGTAACCCACATATCAGATATATGCTTAAGGGACATTTTTCAAGATTGTGAAAAGCATGTATAGAAGGAAAGCCATGTAGAGTATACTAGTAGATCTAAAGAAAATGTTAAGACACAGTTAGTTACCTATTGCTGCATAACAAATTACCCCAAAATGTAGTTGCTGAAAGCAATAAACATTTATTATCTCAGACTATCGGTGAGTCAAGAAGCCAACCACGGCTCAGCAGGGTCCTTTGGGTCTGATCTCTTAGAGGGCTTCAACCAAGATGTGGGCCAGGCCTGCATTTACCTTAAAACTCAACTGGGAGTTGATCCATGTTTAAGTTCATTCAAGTAGCTGTTGACAGGAGTCAGTTTCTCATTAATTGTTGGCCTAAGATCGCTCTTTCTTTTTTTTCCTGACCTCTAAAGAGCAGCTCACAGCGTGGCAGCTGGTTTCACCAGAATGAGAAAGTGGGAAGGCATAAGAGAAGACGTAAGTCAAAAGTCACAAAACTTTTATAGGTAGGGTTTCTGTGTAGAACAAATAAAAATTCATGACACCCAAAGCAGTGCTAAGAGGAAAATTTATAGCTATAAATGTGTACATTAAATTGAAAATCTCAGAACTAGGAAAAAAAAAAAAGAGCTAACTAAATCCAAAGCTAATGGAAGGAAGGAAATAATAAAGATTACAGTAGAAATTAATGGAACACAAAATAGGGAAACTATAAAGAAAATCAGAAAAAACAATAGCTGATTCTTTCAGAAGATTAGTAAAATGGACAAAACTTTGGCTAAATTAATATTGAAAGAGAAAAAGACTCAAATCAGAATGAAAGATGGCAGCTGTCAACCAATTTTACTAAAATAAAAAGCATTATAAAAGAATGCCATGAGCAATTGTACTTCAACAATGCTGATGACTTAAATGAAATGGATGAAGTCCTAAAAATACATCTATCAGACTGCTTGGATTCCTTTCAGTAACTCCCTTCAGTGACTCTTTTCTGCGTTAGCGACCTTGTATGTATTAGACTATCCATATTGTGATTATTGATAAAATTTCATCCTGTGTAATAGCTGAGTAATCATCTCACTAAAGATATGTAAGACTACATTTCTGATAATAAAATACCCTTGCTCCATCAGAGCTTGGGCCCCCATGTCTGTCTGTCTGTCTGTCTGTCTTTCTCTCTTTCTCTCTCTCTCCCTCCCTTCCTTCCTTCCTTCTTTCTTTCCGGCTCTCTCTTTCACTTTCTTATCATCAACTCTGGACCACCAGGTTCTGGTACATTAAAGGACCCCAACATCTGGGCAATCTTGATTCTAGCTTGTGCTTCATCCAACCCAGCGTTTCTCACGATGTACTCTGCATATAAAAGCTAAATAAGCAAAATTACTCAACAAAATACTGGTAAATCATATTGAATAGCACATTACAGGGATTTTACACATGATTAAATGGGATTTACTACTGGAATGCAAAGATAGTTCAATGTATAAAATTAATCAATGTAATACACCACATTAACAGAATAAAAGGGGGAACACTTGATCACCTCAACTGATGCAGAAAATCATTGAACAAAATTCAACTTTTTCCATCATTGAAAAACAGTCAACAAGCTAGGAAGAGAAGAAACTTACCTCAACATTATAAAGACTGTATATGAAAAATCCACAGCTAACATCACACAAAGATAAAAACATTTTCTTTAACATTAGGAATAAGATAAGGAAGGCCCTTTTTGCCACTTGTGCTCAACACACTACTGGAAGTCCTAGCCAGAGCTGTTAGGCAAGAAAAGGAAATAAAAGGCATTCAAGTTGGTAAAGAAGAAGCAAAACAGTCTCTGCAGATGGTCCTAATTTTATGTGTAGAAAATCATAAACATTCCACACACAAAAAAAAACTGCTGGATACAAAGTCAACACAAAAGTCAGTTCTGTTTCTATCCACTGACAATGAACAATTTGGAAAGGAAATTAAGAAAATGATTTCATACAGTAGCACCAAAAAGAATAAAATTCCTAGGAATAAAATTAACCAAGGAGGTGAAAGACTTGTACACTAAAAACAGTGGAACATTGCTGAAATAACTGTAAAAGACACAGATAAATGGAAAGACATCCACACTTTGTGGATTGGAAGATTTAATATTAAAATATCACTACACAAAGCTATCTATATGTTTAATAGAATGTCTGTCACTTTCAAGTGGTATTTTTGCAGAATAGAAAATTTTCTGCCAAAAAAAAAATTCATACTAAAATTTACATTGAGTCTCAAGAAAATAGCAGATAGTCTTCTGAGAGAACAAATTTAGAGGTCTCACAATTCCTCATTTCAAATCTTATTGTGAAGCTATAGTAATCAAAGCAGTGTGGTACTGGCATAAAGACTAATATGTATACCAATTGAATAGAATAGAGCCAAGAAATACAGCTTCTTGTATATAATCAAAGAATCTTTAACAAGGATGCCAAGACTCAATGGGAAAAGTAGTCTTTTTAACAAATGGTGTTAAGAAAACTGGATATTCACATGCAACAGAATTAATTTGGACCCTAACCTTGTGCCATGTACAAAAAATTAACTCAAAGTGGATCAAGGACATAAATGTGTGAGCTGAACTACAAAACTCTTAGAAGAAAACATAGGGGAAAATCTTCATGACATTAGACTTTGCAGGGATTTCTTGGAAGTGACACCAAAAAGCACAGATGCTACTAAAAGTAAAAATAGATCACCCGGACCTCATCAAAATTCAAAACTTTTCTGTGTCAAAGGACACAATTAATAAGCAGAAAAGATAATCTACAGCATCAGAGAAAAGATTTAATAATCATCATTCAATTATTATTAAATCACTATTATCTGGAGTTAATACTCGGGATGTGCTCAGTCCTGTCTGACTCTTTGAGACCCTATAGACTACAGACTCTCTCCGTGGAATTTCCCAGGCAAGAACGCTGGAGTGAGCTGCTGTTTCCTCCTCCAGGGGATCTCCCGACCCAGGGATCAAACTCACGTCTCTTGTGTCTCCTGCATCGGCCACTGGATTCTTTAAGCTTGTGCCACCTGGGAATCCCCTATGAGGTATCTAGTGCAAATTCATAAAAACAGACAGACTGGTATTTTCCAGAGGCAGGGAGGAGAAGGAAACGGAAGTCTATTGCTTAATAAGTATATAGTTCCAGTTTTGCGGTGTGAAAAAGTTTGCAGTTTGGTTGTACAATGCTGTGAATATACCTAACATTTCTGAATTATACACTTAAAGATGGTAAAAATCATTAATTTATATTGCATATTTTTTACTAAAATTAGAAGTGAAGTATTAGTCACTCAGCTGTGTCCGACTCTGCTACACCATGGACTGTAGCCTGCCAGGCTCCTCTGTCCATGGAATTCTCCAGGCAAGAATATGGAATGGATTGCTATCCTCTTTTCCAGGGAATCTTCCTGACCCAAGGATTGAACCCAGGTCTCCTGCATTGCAGGCAAGTTTTTTTTTTACCATCTGAGCCACCAGGGAAACCCACTAAAATGAAAACTAAAAATTAAAAAACAGGTCATCCAGTTAAAATCTAATTTCAGATAAACCCTGTTTGAGTAATTTTTAGTCTAAATACAGTATGCTCTGGGGCTTCCCAGGTGACTCAATGGTAAAGGATCTGCTTGCCAAGCAGGAGACGTAGGTTTGATCCCCGGGTTGGGAAGATCCTCTGGAGAAAGAAATAGCAACCCACTCCGGGATTCTTGCCTGGAAAATCCCATGGACAGAGGAGCCTGATGGGCTACAGCTCATGTGGTCACAAAAGAGTCAGACACAACCTGCCAACTAAACAACAACAATAACAAATACAATATGTCCCAAATCTTGTATGGGACATACTTAGAGTAAAAAATGATCTGAAATTCAAATTTAACTTGTACGGGACATACTCATAATAAAAGTATCTGAAATTCAAATTTAACTCCTCCATGAGAAGCAAAATTTTATGAAATTCTATTTTCATGTGTAATGAGGAGCTAATAACTAGGTTACAAAAATTGTTTTTTTTAGCTATGGCAGCATTTTTAATTTACTGAAAACTTGAATTTGTTATTCTACCATGCCATCTGAGTACAAAATTTATAAATCTTTTCAGAGAAAGAACATATATATCAGAGGAAGAACTTATATAAATGAAATCCCTGTAAGTTATAAGGACCAATTGTCTTCATCCATGCGCTATTGGTATTGTTTCAAAATGGTTAAAACTTTCAGTTGATGCTATCATTAACTGTTAAAATGTAAATTACTATGAGCTTAAGAATTATAGTATGTTGAAGACACTTTTGCAAACCCCAGATTGTATAGCAATCCATATATCTATCAAAAATATTCTAGGATGGGTTTGAGGGTGGGGAATTATAAGAAGGTGGTCAAAAAGTACAAACTTCTAGTTATAAGTAAACATTAGATATGTAATATACAGCATGATGACTATAGTTAACACTGTTAAGTGTATTTGAACGTTATTAAGAAAGGAACACTGAAAGTTCTCATCACAAGGAGAAAAAGTTTTACATATTTTCTTTTTTTGTATCTTCACAAGGTGATGGATATTAACTAAACATCATGGTCACCATTTCACAGTACATACAAGTCAAGTCACTATGCTGTCTACCTCAAACTGATACAATGCTGTATGTCAATTGTATCTCAATAAAACTGAAATTAAAAAAAAAAGATTATTTTAGGACTCTAGCTTGTAGGAACTCTGAGTTGGCACATAGCAAATGCTCAAATATTTGTTGATGTGTTGAATAAATGTACTATGTGTTTTATGAGTACTGTCACATCCAATTAAGGTTTAGAAAGGTCAGGTTATCTGCCTCTGGTTACCTCCTGCAGAGTTAGGATTTGCGCCCAGGAGTCTCTGGTGCCGGGAACCCAGCCCCCTCTTCACCACACACCACATGGCCTTGCGTTTATGAGACCAAACACTGGAGCCAATGGCTCTGTAATTCAGCACACCCTTCTGTTGGCGTGATTCCTAGGGTGAAATCTCTGTGTCGTCATAGATTTAGTTTTTCATTGCAAAGTAGCATTAAATATGGTAAGAAGGTTTCTTAGCCTCCCTAATTCGACTATGATGAACAATGCCTGAGAACCAAATAATTAAAGGCCAGATAACTTTATGCTCAGTCACTTGGTCGTGTCCAGCTCTCTATGGCCCCATGGACTATATAGCCCACCAAACTCCTCTGTCCATGGAATTTTCCAGGCAAGAATACTGGAATGGCTTCCAATTCCTACTCCAGGTGATCTTCCCAACCCAGGGATTGAACCTGAGTCTCTTGCATCTGCTGCACTGTCAAGAAGATTCTTTACCACTAGCACCACCAGGCAATTTTGTGTATCTGGAAATCATTTCACTGTCCCCCATGCAGGTATACATTAAGTATTTGCTATACATCAGCATTGTGCTAGTGGCTGAGAAACACACCCAGAAAGATGACCCTGGCCTGGGTGACCATATATCTGGGTTTGGGGTGACTGTTTGTGTCTGTTTTATACTTGCTGGCTCTTATAGTTGTTTATGAGTGAGTGAGTGAACGAAGTCACTCAGTCATGTCCGACTCTTTGCGACCCCATAGACTATAGATTACCAGGGCCCTCTGTCTACGGGATTTTCCAGGCAAGAATACTGGAGTGGGTTGCCATTTCCTTCTCCAGGGGATATTCCTAACCGAGGGATCAAACCCGGGTCTCCCACATTGCGGGCAGATGCTTGACCATTTGAGCCACCAGGGAAGCCTGTAGTTATTTATAGCATCCCTCATTTCATGTTCTCAGAAGACTTCTGGCTTGGATGATAAGTTTTATGGTTCCTTACCTGTGCTAGAACTTCAAGAGACTTTCAAAATCATTGGTAAAAGAAGAAGTAAAGTACTAGAAAATAGAAGTCGCTAATCCTTTCTGTCTATGGCAGGCAGCTTCCATAATGCCTCCCAATCACCCCTACCTCCTGTACCCAGGTCCTTGCGTCATCTCCTCTCTGAGCATGTGGAATGAACCTAGTAACTGGCTTCTAAAGAGCAGAACGCAGTACAAGTTATAAAAAGAGAATAAAACATGGTTTTCAGGGGTCAGCCTGCAACCATTTAGTAGAATCATTCCATGTCATCACAGAGTCATGAATAAAAAGAGTATGATCATGATTGTTGATAATGCCCAGGCAGACTTTACTTTCTTGGGCTCCAAAATCACTGCAGATGGTGATTGCAGCCATGAAATTAAAAGATGCTTACTCCTTGGAAGAAAATCTATGGCCAACCTAGACAGCATATTAAAAGGCAGAGACATTACTTTGCTGATAAAGACCCGTCTAGTCAAAGCTATGGTTTTTCCAGTAGTCATATATGGATGTGAGAGTTGGACTATAAAGAAAGCTGAGCACTGAAGAATTGATGCTTTTGAACTGTGGTTTTGGAGAAGACCCTTGAGAATCTCTTGGACTGTAAGGAGATCAAAGCAGTCCATCCTAAAGAAAATCAGTCCTGAACATTCATTGGAAGGACTGATCCTGAAGTTGAAGCTCTAATACTTTGGCCACCTGATGCAAAGAGCCAACTCATTGGAAAAGACCATGATGCTGGGAAAGATTGAAGGCAGGAGGAGAAGGGGATGACAGAGGATGAGATGGTTGGATGACATCACTGACTGGATGGACATGAGTTTGAGCAAGCTCCGGGAGTTGGTGATGGACAAGAAGGCCTGGTGTGCTGCAGTCCATGGGGACGCAAAGCGTCGGACACGACTGAGCGACTGAACTGAGCTGTGGGAGCACAGTAACACATGGAGTCTGAGACACTCGAACCATTGTGTCAATTGTCTTCCACTTGCTGTAACAGATCACCACCAACTTAGTGACTTAAAACAACACAGGTATATTACAGTTCTGGAGGTCAGAAGTCTGACACAGGCCTCACTGGGCTAGCATCAGGACACGGGAAGGGCTGCATTTCCTTTCTAAGGCCCCCAGGCACTGGTTCCCAACCATTTTGGCACCAGGGACTGGTTTCGTGGGAGACAGTTTTTCCACAGACTGAGGGAGGGGGAATAATTTCAGGATGATTCAAGTCCCTTGTCCATATTGTGCACTTTTTCTCTGTTATTACTACATCAGCTCCACCTCAGATTACCAGGCATTAAATCCTTGAGGTTGGAGGGCCCTGCTCTAGGGGACAATCCATTATCATGCAGATGCATGCATGTCTTGTGGCCCCTTCCTCCACTTTCAAAACCCAGAGTGATGGACTGAGCACTCCCCACGTTGCATCGCTCTGACCTCCTCTTCTGCTTTCTTCTTTTTCCTTTAAGAGGGGTTTCCCCAGTGGCTCGGTGATAAAGAATCTGCCTGCCAATACAGAGATACAGGTTCGATCCCTGGGTTGGGAAGATCCCCTAGAGGAGGGCATGGCAACCCACTCTAATATTCTTGCCTGGAGAATCCCATGGGCAGAGGAGCCTGATTGGCTACAGTTCATGGGGGTTTGAAGAGTCAGATATGACTCAGCAACTTAGCACATGTACACACACTGGGCCCACCCAGATAATCCAGGATAATCTTGCATTTTAAGGTGAGCTGATTATCTAATTTAATTCCATCTAACACCTTAATTCCCCCTTTGTCCAGTAACATAGCATATTTACAGTTTCTGGGGATTGTAACTTGAACATTTGGGTGGGGGGATCATTATTCTGCTTACCATAACTGTACTTTCCAAAGTGTGTTTTGGGGAACATCAGTTGAGTGAGATGGTTTGAGGAACAGGTTCCATGGGGAAACATGTTTGGGAAATGCTGCCTACCATCACTTAGTTTTGGAACTTCACAGGAGAGTTTTATGGTGAAGAAACCAGGTCAACTAACTGGAAGATACAGCACATTTGTTTTCTTCAAAGAAACTGATAACATGCAGGTGTTCCACTGAGGGTTACATCCTCGGACTGCTATGGGACCTTCTGGATTCTGGTCTCTGCTTACCACCAACTCGCTGTGAGATCTTGATCGCTCGGCTCCATCGGCTAAATGAGGAGTGGATGGGCCACAGATGTTATTGGCTCTACTATTCTATGCTTCCTAGAATGATGGGGAAGTTTCCTTCCAAACCTGAGAGTCTGATCCAATTCAGCAAATGTGCAAAACACAGTACTCTGCAAATAGGAACAGAGTTCACTTTGGGGAATCAAATGACACAGAAATGAGGTTCTCCCTTTTCCAGTGAGGGACACAAGAATGAAAACAAAAATCTCTAATATGCATGACCGGGGCCCTAACAGAAGTCCACACAGAGTGCCGAAGCATCATGGAAGATGGGTGGGCAGCTCCATGGAGGTGGGGAGGGGATGGAATTTGCATTTAAAGTGTGGCAGGGTTAGATGAGACAGAGATGTGAGAGAGTATAAATGAGGGAGTTTTTACTGTAATGTGGAAACTACACCTGCCATGCACTTCCAGTGTAGTCAACTGAATCCTTCAAGCCAAATGAGTGGCCCTGGATTCAGATCCATAAGAAATTACCCTTTCCCATCATGGACTGTGACTGCAGCCAAGAGATTAAAAGACCCTTGCTCCTTGGAAGAAAAGCTGTGACATAGTGAGATAGCATATTAAAAAGCAGAGACATCATTTTTCCCACAAAAGTCTATATATATATATACAGTCAGAGCTATGGTTTTTCCAGTGGTCATGTACAGATATGAGAGTTGGACTATAAAAAAGGCTGAGTGCTGAAGAATTGATGTTTTCGAACTGTGGTGCTGGAGAAGACTCTTCAGAGGTGCAAGATGATCAAACCAGTCAATCCTAAAGGAAATCAACCCTAAATATTCATGGGAAGGACTGCTGCCGAAACTGAAGCTCCAATACTTTGGTCACCTGATGTGAAGAGCTGACTCATTGGAAAAGATCCTGATGCTGGGAAAGACTGAGGACAGGAGGAGGAGGAGACAGAGGATGAGATGGTTACATGGCATCACCAGCTCATTGAACATGAGTCTGAGCAAACCCTGGGAGATAGATAGTGAAGAAAAGAGGAGCCTGGCATGCTGCAGTTGGGGTCACAAAGAATTGGACATAACTTGGTGACTCAACAACAACATCAAATCATGAGTATTCACTGGATGATTTATGCCTGACCTTCTCACAGAGCGCACTACCTTCTAACATCATCACGTGCATTTTGGAAACAGGTAGAAAGGGTCATCCCCTCCCAGGGGCAGTCTCTCCTTGCTTTGGCTCTAAGAAAATAACAGGCATGATTTATTCAGACTAAAAAATGTGCACCAAATTATAGACCTTGCTTTATATGTCTTAAGGGCTTTATTCATGTTTATTCTCAACAAATGTGTATTATGGTTTTTTTTTCTCTGAGCCTTTTGTCAACAGTGGTACAAAGACAGCATGAGTGTTTCTAAATTACCCTTGCCTCTTGCACGACTGGGAGAGAAAATAATGCAGGTTGGGCATGTGTGCATTAACAAGAAGACAAGGAAGACGTTAATCGCTTTAATCTGGACACATTTTAAAAATCCAGTTTCATTTACAGTTGTGGGATTGTAATGGAAGCCCACCATATTTAGTTGTTATTGCTGTTGTTTCTAAGAACAACAGAAGGGGCTCAAAAGGACAATACAAAAATGTGTTCTTGCACAGAAAACTCAGCAAAATAAATAAATAGGAGCATAACAATGGTAACACTTACCCAAATAGTTAGACCTCAGAAGAAGACCTCATATATCTCCATGGAGATGGGAATAAAAATAAAACACGAGGGAGCTCATGATTATAAAACTGCTGCCTTGTGCCAAGTATTGGGCTAGATGCTTTCCTTGCTGTATTTAATCCTAAAGCAATTCTCTGCAGTTGGCCAAACTCCTGTAAATCTACCCCCAGCAAGAACATCACACAAGCCTATAAATGCAAATAGGCTCAAACCACTATGCTTATAATGCGAACCACCCAGGCCCACCTGCACCCTTGTTGCCTCCTCTCTCAGATGCTGGAGTGTTTCCTCCAAGCTCACAGCATCCTTCTCAAGCTCCAGGCTCTCCAGGAAGCCTGTGAAAACATTCGAAGTCAGTGCCTCCCTCAAACCCCCTCTACTAGCTCCCACTTGGGAGTTAGCTGGTATTTCTGCCAAGCATCTCCTCTGGGGAGCTCCCAAAGTTATCAGCTCTTAAATTGCCCAAGTGGGCCTTGTTTGTTGCTGTGCTTACTACACCACAGCCGTGCTAAGCTCTACACAGGAGTATGCGGACGATCCACAGTGGTCTACCCACTATGTGAATCACTTTGACTCCTGGGCCCCAACAGTAAACCTTCAGGGCCATAATGAGAGGAGATACTCAGCTTCTGGCCAACATCACTTCCAGTCTAGACACAACCTTCAGGCTGAGACCTGAGACTTAGAAGCCATCATCCATCACAGGCGCCAAAGAATCCTCACCTTCCCCTCCCCACGCCGAGACACAGGCATAAAGCTTGGCTCTCATTCCCCTGGGATCAAACTTCCTCACGTCAAGTGAGTCCTAGCAGGACAGGTCTTTGGATTTGGTGGATCACAAAGGCATCGCTGAATGCCAGCTTGGGCTCATGTGGGACTCCAGTTATATACAAATAAGACCCCTGAGTTTTAGAAAGGCTAGTAAGTTGACCCAGCTGGTAAAGGTGGGGCTGACATTGGAACCCTTGTTCTGTGCTGTGCTTAGTCACTCAGTTGTGTCGCACTTTCTGCAACCCCGTGGACTGCAGCCCGCCAGGCCCCTCTGTCCAGGGGGCTCCTCCAGGCAAGAACACTGGAGTGGGCTGCTATGCTCTCCTCCAGGGGAATCTTCCCGACCCAGGGCTTGAACCCAGCTCTCCCAAATTGTAAGTGGATTCTTTACCGTCTGAGTCAGCAGGGAGACTCAAGAGCACTGGAATAGACAGCCTCTCCCGTCTCCAGGGGAGCTTCCTGACCCAGGAATCAAGCCGGGCTCTCCTGCATTGCGGGCAGATCCTTCACCAGCTGAGCTACCTGGGAAGCCGACACTGGAGCCCGAGTCTGCCTAACTCTAAATGACACCGCCCCAGAAAGCTCTAAGCATGGCCCATGTGGCCCCCTGCAAAGAGCCTTTGGTTTTATCAAAGTGCAAGTCTTCTTGTTTTATTTCTGATGGTCAGGGTGCATCTCAGGGTTGAATATCTAGGTCCTCCATTTAAGATTTGGAGGTCTGAAGCCCAGATACTTCAAGACAAGTGTTCTTTCTTTACATTACTGCAGTATAGTTGATTTGCAATATTGGATTAGTTTCAGGTATACAACAAATTACTTCAGTTATATAGATAGAGATATTCTTTTTCAGATCATTTTCCTGTATAGGTCATTGCAAAATATTTAGTACAGTTCTATATGCTATACAGTAAGCCCTTGTTGCTTATCTATTGTGTCTTATACATGGTAGCATGTACACGCTAATCCAAAACTCCCAATTTACCCTCCTCCCCTTTCCCCTTTGATAGATTTTTTTCCCTATGTCTGTGCATTTATTAATGTTTTGTATGTAAATTCATTTGTATCATTTTTTTTGGACTCCACATGTAAACGATATCATAGGATATTTGTTTTTGGCTTACTTCACTTAGTATGATAATAATAAAATAATACATGCAAATGGCATTATTTTTATGGATGAGTACTATTCCACTGTGTATATACCACATCTCTATCCATTCACCAGTTGATGGACACAGGTTGCTTCCTTGGCTTAGCTTTTGTAAATAAGTGCTGCAGTGAACGTTGCGGTGCATGTACTTGTTTGATTTATGGTTTGCTCCAGATATCTGCCCAGGAGTGGGATTATAGGATCATACGGTAGCTCTATTTTAGAGGATAAGTGTCTTTAATGATTTCTTGCTTTACATATCATCAGTTAAGTAGAGTCTTCCCCTGGAGATAATTTGCCTGTGCACCATTTTGGAGGGCTCTTCACTTTCTCCTCTAGTGTTTATGTGGAAGTTCTACAGTGTTGGAATTCACATCATCCTTGACCAAAGGCTCAAGCTGTGCTTGTTCATAAATGTTCACATCTTTTGTACCTTCTAGGCAAAGTACAAGATGCCTATAACACACAAAGACATCTCCTGGGTGACGAAGAAAACCAGCATCAACCAGCTGGCCTAGCCTATGACTCCTAAGAATGCCGATACCTGTTTAGTTGGTGTCATGTTTGATTCTTTGCAAGTGCATGGACTGTAGCCCACCAGGCTCCTCTGTCCATGGAATTCTCCAGGCAAGAATCCTGGAGTGGATTGCCATTCCCTTCTCTAGGGGATCGTCCCCACCCAGGGGCTGAACCCATGTCTCCTGCATCGGCAGGCAAATTTGTTACCACTGGAGATCTAATTTTCAGCTTATGCAGGACTTAGGAACAAGAAAACTAACACCATGTGGAAGCAATTAGACAATTTAGAAAGATAGACTGGCAGAACAGCAGCCTCGGTTTCTCTGAAATGTTCAAGTCAATGCCATAAAAAGAAATGGAGGGAGAATGTGTGAGATTAAAAGAGACTTGAGACATAACAATTAAACGTGTTGCACATACAGACAGTGATCAGATTCTGCTTTAAATAAGCCAGCTATAATATCTGGGGGACCGCTGGAGAAATTTGAGTATGAATTCATTATTTGTAGATTTGAAGAAACTATCGGTTGTGGTAGATGTGAAAATCATGTGACATATAGAAAAATGGCCTTTATTTTTTAGAAATGTAGCTTTTATGGCTGAAATACATCGTGTCTGTAATTTGCTTTAAATTTCAGGACAAAGTTAGATGTACTATCAATATGGGAAAATGTAAACAGTTGTGAAATCTGCCTGATGGGTATATGAGTTCTTAATATTCTCCTCTCTACTATTTGACATTGGTTCTAATTATTTTTAAAGCTTTGTATGCCCAGCATGGCTTTGGGGTCTGGAGGAGAGGGAGCCTGAGTGTTCAGGGTGCCTCGTCTTTCTTGGTTGACTTAAAAACTCAGCATAACCCTCAGGGTATCCTGGAAACTCACTGCTGCGAGAGCATCTCACATCATCAAGGCCACCTCCTGCTCATCTTGTAGAGAAGCAATGGAATTCCAGAGAGGCCCCATGGCATTTCCTAAATCCCACAGCTTATAGGTCTGCAATCCAGAAGCAGAAATCTGATCTAACTGTTTATCCAGGACCTTTCTGCTAGACCCAGTGCTCAGTAGCTCTTCAGACTCTGGGCTTCAGACCAATGGTGGAAATGGAGCCAGATCTGCAGAAAGTTTTGCCCTTCGCCCCACTTAGACTGACTGGTTCAAGGCAGGGTTGGGTAGGGTGCAAACATTTTCCAAGATACGGTGTGACAGCACAAAAGGACACACACAATGTGTGAGAGTGTGCACTTGAGTGAGGGAAAGCAGCTTGGAAGGACCGCGTTGGATTTCTTCTTCCTAATGAGAGAGGGAAGAGAGGCAGGCCAAACATGCCTCCCTCTTTCTACCAGAGCCACTTAGCTTCCCTGATTGTCAGTTTCTTCATCTATAAAATGGAAATACAAAAGGGGGACCAGCTTCTTCTTTCAAAAGAAGCTGCCTGTCCCAAGCGGTTGCACATAGTCGGTGTTAAATAAATGCATTTCTGTCCATTTGCCTTTCCCTTATCCAAACGATGCCATCGACTTAGGCTGAAAAGAAGATGCTGAACCTGGCATCATGTGTCTTATCTATTGTGTGGCTGTTTAATAACTTCTCTTCGGCTGCGCACATTTTCTCTGCCCACAGAAACGTCTGGTTATCAAAATATGCACCTTATATGAACTGAGGGAACCAAAAAGGGGGCAAAAAAGATCTTCATTCTGTTGCCGCAATAAAGGTTTCCTTCTCTAGCGATAATGAACTCTGCATAATTAAAATCGCTCAGACGGCTGAACTAATTTTCAGACTGGAGGTTTCTTCCTGTAGCAACACTTACAAGCAAAGTTTCTACTTTGAATGAATTTAATCGTGAGTCTAATTACAATTTTAATGAATATCTCCAGCCCTGCATGTAAACTTGCTCTCTAAGGCTCTGCTATCTGTTAGGGTATTTTAAGGTCTTTTCATTTTTAATATAAAGGAATGGGTTGGCGCAATGAATGTGCAGTAAAGAAATGTTCCTTCTGGTTTAGTTTGGTTTTGTTTTGATGATCAAGTGAAAAAATGTAAAATATCTGATATTTGAAAGAGCCTGTTCAGTTTGGGTATTTCACCTTTCGTTTTTGTGCAAAGTGTCTTCTTTTCTTGAGAACGAAGAGAACAGGAAGCAGCACCTGCATTCTATTTGCAATTTAGCATGATTATTTCATTTCATGAATGTCCAGAAAATTCAGAATTCCAATTCGCCTTAGGGCTCAATCTTTTCTGGAAATACAAGGACATTTTATAAAGAGGTAGAAAAGAGGGAATGTAAACATTCCTTCCTTTAAAATACATTGAAAAGGAATGGGAGAAACTAATAGCAAATGAAGCAACTGACAAAGAATTCATCTCAAAAATATATAAGCAGCTCATGCAGCTCAATTCCAGAAAAATAAACGACCCAGTCAAAAAATGGGCCAAAGAACTAAACAGACATTTCTCCAAAGAAGACATACAGATGGCTAACAAACACATGAAAAGATGCTCAACATTACTCATTATCAGAGAAATGCAAATCAAAACCACAATGAGGTACCATCTCATGCCAGTCAGAATGGCTGCTATCAAAAAGTCTACAAACAATAAATCTCCTGGAGAGGATGTGGAGAAAAGGGAACCCTCTTACACTG
>CM035298.1:42995171-43226266 GCA_020226075.1 Hydropotes inermis
TCCAGAAAAATAAACGACCCAGTCAAAAAATGGGCCAAAGAACTAAACAGACATTTCTCCAAAGAAGACATACAGATGGCTAACAAACACATGAAAAGATGCTCAACATTACTCATTATCAGAGAAATGCAAATCAAAACCACAATGAGGTACCATCTCATGCCAGTCAGAATGGCTGCTATCAAAAAGTCTACAAACAATAAATGCTGGAGAGAGTGTGGAGAAAAGGGAACCCTCTTAACACGGTTGGTGGGAATGCAAACTAGTACAGCCACTATGGAGAACAGTGTGAAGATTCCTTAAAATACTGGAAATAGAACTGCCATATGACCCAGCAATCCCCCTGCTGGGCATACACACCAAGGAAACCAGAACTGAAAGAGACACGTGCACCCCAATGTTCATCGCAGCTCTGTTTATAATAGCCAGGACATGGAAGCAACCTAGATGCCCATCAGCAGATGAATGGATAAGAAAGCTGTGGTACATATACACCATGGAATATTACTCAGCTACTAAAAATAATGCATTTGAATCAGTTCTAATGAGATGGATGAAACTGGAGCCCATTATACAGAGTGAAGTAAGTCAGAAAGAAAAACACCAATACAGTATATTAACTCATATCTATGGAATTTAGAAAGATGGTAACGATAACCCTATATGCGAGAGAGCAAAAGAGACACAGATGTAAGGAACAGACTTTTGGATTCTGTGGGAGAAGGCGAGAGTGGGATGATTTGAGAGGATAGCATTGAAACATGTATATTATCATATGTGGAATGAAGCGCCAGTCCAGGTTGGATGTATGAGACAGGGTGCTCGGGGCTGGTGCACTGGGATGACCCTGAGGGGTGGGATGGGAAGGGATGTGGGAGGGGGATTCAGGATGGGGAGCACATGTGCACCCATGGCTGATTCATGTCAACATATGGCAAAAACCATTACAATACTGTAAAGTAATTAGCCTCCAATTGAAATAAATTAATTTTTAAAAAATTTTTAAAAAATAAATGAAATGCATTGAAAAGGAAGGACAAGAGCAAAATTAAAAATAGCTGCATTAAGCCACTCAAGTATTCAAAGATGCCTTTCTAACAAAAACACAAATAAACAAACTTTACCTGAATAAGGGCAGTTACTTTGTTACAATGAGGAAAAACTAGAAATCACCTAATATTCAACAATAATTAGTCAAATAAATCATCCTGTGTTTGAAGAATATACGTCAGTGACACAATGCTTTTTCTCTTTTTTTAATTTGCATTGCAAAAATAATATCTGTTCATTAAAAAAATCAGATACATGCAATTTAAAAGATTGCTAAAAATACATCACTCATGATCTCAGAACCTATAATTAGGTATTGTTAAAACTGATGTATCCTCTCCTGGATGTTTATGTGTATCTACGTGTGTTTATGGGCTTCCCAGGTGCTTCAGTGGTAAAGAATCCACCTGTTAATGCAGGAGATACAGGACATGCAGGTTGGATCCCTGGGTTGGGAAGATGCCTTGGAGGAGGGCATGGCAGCCCACTCCAGTACTCTTGCCTGGAGAATCCCATCGACAGAGGAGCCTGGTGGGCTACACTCCATGGGGTCGCAAAGAGCTGGGCGTGAGTGGGTGACTGAGGCGCACACAGGTCTACCACTTCAGGAAAAGTCCTGAAGAGCTCATCTTCCAGAAAAGACGACTTTGTCTGTTTTCAAGACAGGTGCTCCCTCAGAGTGAAGACAAGTGCATCCTAAATGGATCGCTGTCTCTAAGTTGCCTAAGTCTCTAAGATCTGGGGGAGTTTTAGTCTAGAAAATCAAGACTTCAACTTTAAGCTCTATCTACCTCTCTTCCGGACTTCAGGCATCCCCAACTCCTGCTTGGTAGCTTCTTTGTATAACCTGATTATGTGTTAGGGAGAAAAATAACCTTCTCCACATCCTCCCACGCCTTCCTCCTTGTGTTTATCTTGACCCTGACTTTCCCTCACCACTCCCCAGCATGGCCATATGTGAGGGATTATTCTAGAACACGAGGAAGGAATACAGGCCACCCTAAATCCTGGGCAGGGCATGGGAAACTTCTTCCTAGAAGCAGCTGTCCTCCTAGGGCCCTAAAACACACAAAATGAAACTGGGGGTTCAAACCCAGGTCTACCCGGGGTTCATGCTACAGTTTGAGGGAAAATAAATTTAAAAAAATTTTTTTCAAATTAAACATATACTCACATATGGAATATGGGAACTGAGCTGGACAAAGGAAAAAAATCACAAAGGAACTTATAATATTTTATTTAATCAGTTTACTGCTCTCCCTAAAACCACAGATTCTAGGAAGAAGTCAGCAAGCTGTTTCTGGATGAGAACTTGATTCTTTTAAGGGTGACTATAAGCCTAATAAAATGGAGAAGGGAATAAAATTAAGCTTTCACAATCTAGGAAGTCTGGGGAAAGCGAATAACACAGCAAAAATGCAGAATAATTTGATGCCAGCCAAAAGTTTTAGATGTGATTTAAAAATACAATCAGGACAAAAAGCACCAAACATTACAACTATTGCAAAGTTCCAAGCTACTGAAATCTTTTTTTTTAATGTGTATATATTTTTCAAAGTCTGAAATTGTCATGTGCATGAATAATAAGAGACGACCAATAATTTATTTCAGCTGTGGAGAAACGGAGGCAAGGGCCATCACGGAGGAGCTGAACAGAGACCAATCAAGAGGTCCAGATGGCAAGAATCTTTGAGTCTTGAAGGAATTAGATAATGAACTTTGTGAATCATTGCCATTATATTTCTAAATCAAAGAGCAGGAGATGCTCTAAATGCCTTTTATCTGAAGGGATTTTGTTTTGCCTTTTTCTCTAGTTTCTTTTTTTTTTTTTTTTTTTTAATATAACCAGCATCCATTCAAGATTCAGATCCAGAAAAATTATACAACTTAAAATGCGGTCGGGGTAAAGCTTTGAAAAGTGCTAATGAGATGCCTCCAAGTTGGACCAGTTTCCGAGTTCTCAGGAGAGGCATCTTGGCCAGGCCTTAGAATCTACTGCTGGCTCAGGTGGAGGACTGTGCTCATGACCACAAAGCTTGGCTAGAAACGGGCTCCCTGTCAGGAGAGCCTGGGTCAGTCCCCTCTTCCTGTCCATCAGCCACATGACCTGGAGTGGGCAAACTAACCTTTCTGGGTATTGTAATCCTGAACTATGAAACCTGGAAAAGAGGCCTCGTAGGCCACTGACTTCAAATTTAGAAGTTAAAAAGTGCCATCAGTATATAAGCTAGTGGTTGCCTGGGGGGCAGGGGCAGTTAGGGAGTTTGGGATGGTCCTGTGCACACGCTCATATTTAAGTGGATCACCAACAAGGACCTACTGTACTGCACGGGGAACTCTGCTCCATGTAATGTGGCAGCCTGGGTGAATGGATACCTGCACATGTATGGCTGAGTTCCTTCACTCACCTGAAACTGTCACAACACTGCCAATCGGCTACTGTTGCTGTGCTCAGTCGCTCAGTCTTGTCTGACTCTTAGCCAGCCTATGGACTGTAGCTTCTCTGTCCGTGGGATTTCCCAACAAGAATACTGGAGTGGGTGGCCATTTCCTTCTCCAGCCAATCGGCTATACTCCAATACAAAAGTTCAAAAGAAAAAAAAAAAAAAAATATATATATATATATATATATGATGTTATCATTTTAACTGCTATTATTCTGAGAAAACTCCTAAAGATTTGGGGAGCAATGAAAGTGATTGCTATGCCAGGCAATCCATGGGGTCAGAAAGCGTTGAACATGAGTGAGCGCCTGAAAGGAACTGATGGCAGGCCATCTGAAATACACGCTGCAAAATGTTTTGAAATGTTTAAAGATGATACAAATTGTGTTTAGGGTAAATCTAAGATATCAGAGTGGGGAAACCATCATTGTTGAGTTTTCACAGTGTATCTGATGCTATGCTTAGGGCTTTGCATACGTTATCTGAGTTTAAATCTGACGAAATCAAGTGATATCTCAGCCCCATCCTTCCAACGGGAGAACTGAAGCCCCAAGAGACTGAACTATAACTCCAGGGTCTCCTTAGAGGGTGGTAGACAAGCTATAGTCCAACTCGGGAAGTTTGAATTCAGAAACTACCTATCTGACTGACACCAGGTCCTGGCATAAAGACAGAAAGATAAATGCTGACAAGAGGAGGCAGTGACAAGAGTCTTATGCAAACCATCAAGATCTGTAATGGTTTCATAAACGGGAAGTCAGTTAGAGCGCATGCAAGTTCAGTCATGTCTGACTCTTTGTGACCCCCTGACTGCAGCCCAAGAGGCTCCCTCTGTCCATGGAATTTTCCAGGCAAGAATATTGGAGTGTGTTGTCATTTCCTCCTCCAGGGGATCTTCCTCACTCAGGGATCGAACCTGTATGTCCTGCGTCTTCTCCCTGGGCAGGTGGCTACTTCATCACTAAGCCACCTGGGAAGTTAAACCAGAAAATCATAAAAATGATCCATGTAAACTTTTAATGTTTTGCTTTAATTTAAACTATATAGCTATTCATCCGTTTATTATCTGGAAGTTGTTTAGGAAAAGACACATGGTTCTTGAAACATATTTTTGAAGCATGTGCATTTCATAACACAGTTGACTACCAATTCAATAGAACAGAATTCCACCCAGGGCAACTTTGGCTTCTGCTTGATGAGAAGATTGGGCTCTGATTTTACACTTCCTTTTCCCTGTCTTCCTCATTTTTTGATTTGTCTATTTCTGTTATGGCCTGAAGGATTTCATCCCCGACGCTAAGTATATATTGCAACAAGTAGGAATCATTAGTTCATTGTTATACAATGTCTTTCTGTAAATCATTGGCCCCTCCAATTTGTCTGGGGTCAGTTACTAAACCGTGTTCTTAATTATTCTCTTGTAGTTCAGAATTTTTCCAATGTTGTCAGCCTCAGGCAACATTTTTCTCGTCCCTGAGATTTAGTCAGTATCGAACTAGGAAGCAAAATCTCCTTTAATGCCAATTATTTTTAATGATTATATACAGTCTATATATACTTTCATGTCTTTTATTTCTGAAATGAAACTCCAAATTTATCTTTAAAACATTTTATAACCCTATGATCCATAACTTGGAACAAAGGAGTTGCATTATGTTATAAAAATCTGGCATTTATTTAAATCACTTTCTTTACATTATATATAACTAAAACATGAAGAAGCATATATTAGACCAAAGGTCTTCAAAGTTAGGGCCAGAAATGAAAGGTAAGAGAAATTTTACATCACAGCTAGAAATTTTATATCACATATATACACATACCACACACATACACACATGTATAATAAAAAATTTTCATGACATGCACTTACAACCTATAATTCACACCGTTATTTTCTATTATATTTTATTGTTTCATTTTATTTTTTAAAAAAATTCTTTTCCCAACTCAGTAAATGTATATCACGACCCACCAAGAGTCAAAACCCATAATTTAAAAAACATTGATAAAGCATAGACTTTGTAGGTGTCTATTTTCTTCGAGTGTTTCTTCATGGAATGTGTATGTTCACAGGGGAAAAAAATCAATTTATAGAATAATTCAGAGTCTGTCTGTGCTGATTTTTGTGAAAAGTACTTACCTTGTAAAAACAACCAATTTATATGTCTTAAATCTCCGAGATTTTTCTCTTGCCCTCAATAAGAAGTCGGAGTTTGGAATTCCACCTGCATTACTACTAGCAGCTGCTGAAAAGCATGGCTTGAATTTTGTGTATTTCCGTAGTGCTTGCTCTATTACCATTTGCACCACGACTTTCTAGAAAACATCTTACAGTTCTATCAACCTTATCGGAGAGTTATTCCCTAATAAAGTTCTTCATTGATAAGTGACTCTAGCTCTTCTGTAGATTTTTAAGCAGCAAATTGATCAGTGGGTAACGTGTGCCCTCCAGGGCTCACTGTCTGGGCACTGTGGCTTTTTTATACATTTAAATCATCCAGTTGTGGCTGTAAAGCTTCCAATGCTGCCAATTTTCTGGTGTAGAGTCAAGACCTTTTCTATAACTACTGGTCCACAGATTGGTATTCTGTGTATTCTTTCTTGCATAAGCATATCAGTAATATATCTGATAAGTTTGTTTTATTTAGAGTAGAATAAGAATTTAAATGCATTTGGGAAGCCATGTGATTATAAAATCCCTTTAGATGTTACAATTTTCTCCCAAATATTTATAACTATCTTATCATGTCTAATTTGCCACTTGATCTTAGCCAAAAGGTCTAAAAGTGATGACTCTAGTTCCGTTTAAAGCATGCATACATGCTGAGTCACTTCAGTTGTGTTCCTCTTTGCGACCTCATGGACTGTAGCCCTCCAGGCTCCTCTGTCCAAGGGATTCTGCAGACAAGAATACCAGAGTGGGTTGCCATGCCCTCCTCCAAGGGATCTTCCCAACCCGGAGATGGAACCCATGCCTCTTATGTCTCCTGCATGGCAGGCGGGTTCTTTACCCCTAGAGCCGCCTGGGAAGCCTCTTTTTAAAGCAGCATCCCCCATATCTAAACCACTCAACTAGATTTCCATAAGAACAGCTCTACTGTTTTCACATCCATAAAGTATTGGCTTATGTAACATCTAACTATCTGATTATAAACACAAGGGAACACTGCATACTCAACATTGGAGAAAATATAAGTGACTGTGGATGAGTGTGCGATTCAGGTGGAAGCGTGAGTGCATATGAGACTGCAGCAAGGAGCCCGCTGGTGATGAGCATTCAGAGCACAGAAGGGATGGAGAGCGCCGCACAATCCAAGAGCTGGGAAGACGAGCTGGGTTAAGAGAGCTTCTGTTGTCCCACAGTAGTTCTCGTTCAGTCGCTAAGTTGTGTCCGACTCTTTGTGACCTCATGGGCTGCAGCACACCAGGCTTCCCTGTCCTTCGCTATCTCCCAGAGTCTGCTCAAACCGATGTCCATTGAGCAGGTGATGCCATCCAACCATCTCATCCTCTGTCGCCCTCTTCTCCTCCTGCCTTCAACCTTTCCCAGCATCAGGGTCTCTTCCAATGGGTTGGCTCTTCGCATCAAGTGGCTGAAGTATTAGAGCATCGGCTTCAGCATCAGCCCTTCCAGTGAATATTCAGGGTCATAGAAGTATGGGCAAAGCCCAGGGGGAAGCATCAGGAAGGTCCCAAGACAAGAATTAAAGTGTTGCCACTTTAATAAGCCCAGGGACATAAGGGTTGTGGAAAAGGGGGAAATGAAGTAAAGAAAGATACGGAACAACCCAACGGAATGCAGCAGCTACCACTTCACAATATGCAGCAAAGAGACACAGCCAACAATTCAAGGCATGTTTCCTCAGCCTCTGGAAAATTAGCAAAGAGAAACTACACTTCTGAGCAACCCCAGTGGGGGCAAAAGAAGTTGGAATTTATCAGCCTAGCTTCCCTCTCTCCTGTGCTGACTTCCACTGGTGAAGGGTCATCCCACAGACAGTTGATTTCTCTACACTTTTTATTACATCTTCAGCATCTAATCAAGGGCCGAGATCCCAAAGTGGGGACTTCTAAGTCTCAGTCTGAAAAGCCTGAGAGGCTTGGCCTGTGAGGCACGAAGGAAATGTAGGTTCAGGGCTTTGTTTCAAATTTTAGTCAGCTCACAGCATTCATAAGGATACTGGCAAAGGAGGGAACAGCATTATTTAGGAGATGTGCTGAGCAGCCTGAAAAAGAAATAGATGGGAATTTGAGAAGGCACACAGAGTTCATACCCACCACAGAACGTTTAGAGGTTTAATGGATGGAGAAGTGGAGTAAGGACATTCCAGGTGCATTTTAAAGGACCCAATGGGCACTCCCAAAGACCTGACTCATTGGAAAAGACCCTGAAGCCAGGAAAGACTGAGGGCAGGAGGAGAAGGGAGTGACCGAGGTTGACACGGTTGGATGGCATCACTGACTCGATGGACCTGAGCTGGAGCAAACTCCAGGAGATAGGAGAGGACAGGGAAGCCTTGCGTGCTGCGGTTCACGAGGTCACAGAGTCCAACAGGACTTGGCACCTGAGCAACAACAAATGGGGACTTCCCTGGTGGTCCAGTGGTTAAGATGCTGCACTTTCCCTGCAGGTGGCACAGGTTCAATCCCTGGTTGGGGAACTAAGATCCCACACGCCAGGTGGTGAGGACAAAAAAGAAAAAAGAAGATAAAAAATAAAAGACCCTTCAGGATCCTTCAGGAGAGCCCCAACAGTAACACATGGCTGGCAGATGGGGCTTACTAGAATATATGAGAAGAAATAGAGGAGAAAGCTCGTTACACTTGATGACGGCAGCTCCCCACACTACTGACTCCCACAGAACACACAGTCCACTAAACCTCCCTGAGTCATTATCGTTCTCTCCCCTCCAGGCTCCACCAGCAGGATACCAGCAGGTATCCTGATTTCCACTTCTCATCCACTACACCACATGGCCACCAGGAGACATCCTCCTCATGTGAGTGGGGCTTAAGGGAAAGGAGGAAATACAGATAGAGTTTAGAGAGAATAAAACTGTTCATTTCTCCCAAATAATGCAGCCTGCATACTTCGCAGAATTAATGTTGACAGAATTCACAGAGTTTAGGGGAAAGCAAGCACCAGAGCTCCCGCGATTCCTCCCAGCCATTTCAAAGCTCTCAATTTCTTTGCCATTGGTAACCTACCGTGGAGAATTCATTTCATGCCTGTCTACTCTGGTAAAACCTTGGAATGAATTGAATTGTTACAAAAAGGTGAAAATTAGGAATGCCAAGAGTCATTTGATGCAGCTAATTAAGAGTCATCATCTCTGCAGCTTTGCATGTGCTTCTGACTTTACCTGTAAACTTAGTTTCTGAAGTTGTGTCTGATAAAAAGAAGCGTGAGAAAACCTTCTGCCTGTTGTCAAGGAGAAGGTTACCTCTTTACACTGGAACGTTAGAAGGAAATATTCACTTTCAAATGATCTTTCTATTATTGGAATTGATCAGACTGAAAACCTGTAAGCTAAGAATTTAGTTCAGCTACGTGCTGGGTTAGGGGATCAAAAAACGAAAGAGATGGACGTACTTCATCCATGACTTCCACCATATTTAGATTAAAATCCAAGCTTCTCTATTTTACTACAGTTGAAAAGAATCTCAGCTCCTTTCTTATTAATAGGTTGGCACTGTCCTACCCTTCTGACCTCTCTTTTCCCCAAACATGTCATGTTTGCTCCCATGTTTGGGCATCTGAGGCTGGCTGATTCTGCTGCCTGGAATGCATTCTCTCCCCAGCTCTCTATGGAACCCGGCACCTTCATGACATTCATACATCAACTTGAAAGTCACCATCTCAACAGGTCCTCCCCGAACTACACACACCAGTCAGGATGCCTTCAGCAGCAAGCAATAAAGAGGACCCAACTAGATAGAGCCAGAACGAAGCTTTGGTAATTCACGCAACACAAACCACAGTGGAAGGAGAATTCTGACATTGGATATTCAGCAGCATTAGGACTTCCAGCTTTTCACCCTGCCGTCCGCAGCAGGTCAGCAATCCTCCCCTCAGAGTCACAAGGGGATTGCGATTGCTCTAGCCATCACAGGAGGGCACAGTGGTGTCTTGTGAAGAAGACAGGCATTTCCCTCCATGCACCTTTTATTAGCAGGAAAACCTTTACCAGAGGTCCCACAGCTGGCAGCTCTTCCACCCCATTGGCCACAACCTGCTTTACTGAAACCAGTCACTAGTAAAAAGGAAGAAACGACCATGATCAATATTAAAGGGGAGTCTGGAGAAGAGTCACATTCTCTAAGGTGACCGGAGGGTAAGCACCCCAGGAAAACTGAAGTTGTACCAGCTAGTACAGACCAGGCTTGGGGAAGAGATTATTATTGAAAGATAAGCAGAAGCAGTGACCACAAAATCCAATCCAAGATAGCCCCCATCACGCTCTAGAACAAAATGGACCTTTCAATCTTAGCACAGAACAGAGCTCAGCCTCTTGTTTCTCTTGTTCGTTTACTTGCCTGTTGTCTGATGTCTGAGCTCCAGGAGGGCAAGGCCCTTGTGCATTGCTTCACCAGGCTGTTCTTCGGGACCAGAACAACGCCTGACCAGAGCGGGCACGCAGTGAATATTTCTGAATGAATGCATGCCTGCACACACCCACATCTGGCCCATTTTTCCTTTGCACGCTCTGTGGCAGGGTGCCACATTCAACTCGGCAAGCAGAAAAATCCACCAAGACTAAACTATCCCCACTTCTATGACCAGAACCTTGGGAGACAGCCACTGAGCTCATAGAAGACATCTTATGTGATTTTTAGCTTCCAGGGCATTTAAACAGGATGCAACACTTTCTTCCTAAATTTTGCTCCTCCTCCAGCATTTCCTGATTCCATGATTATACCCAGATGCCCAAGATAAAATTTCACTCTCCTCCCCATTCCCCCTTCTCCTTTAGAGAACCCCACACCCAACAGTCAAGTCCTGAAGAACTCAAAACCCTGTCCCCTCATCTCAATTTTCACTGTCACTGCTTTAGTTAGATTATGTTAAATTAATTCCAAAATGCTGGTCAACTTTCTATCATACTTTGACTCGTATTTTCTTATTTCACAAGACCCAGCTTTAAAACTCAGCTATAAGAAAAGGATCAGGTTCATTATTAGTTTGAATTACTGTAATATCCAGGACATACTCCATTTCTGCTTTTTTCCATCCTCAGTAAGGTTACACTTGAGGAGACAAGGAGAGAGAAAAGACAGTTTAAGCTTCTACTTTAAATGGCCATTTCTTACCAGTGGAAGAAAAAGCAAGAGCATAACTCAGGATTTTCAGCTTGATACTCAGCCAATTGTACAGAGTTCAATCTTGTAAAAATCCATCAGTATAGAAAATAAATGAAACAAAGGTAGTCCAACATCTTTTATAATTCTGGGATGTTAGCCATGGAGAGTAGGCTGAGTGCCAAAGAACTGATGCTTTTGAATTGTGGTGTTGGAGAAGACTCTTGGACAGCAAGGAGATCAAACCAGTCAATCCTAAAGGAAACCAACCCTGAATATTCATTTGAAGGATTGCTGCTGAAGCTGAAGCTCCAATACTTTGACTACCTGATGTGAGGAGCCAGCTCATTGGAAAGGACCCCAATGCTGGGAAAGGTTGAAAGCAAAATGAGAAAGGTGCAGCAGAGGATGAGATGGCTAGATAGCACTAGTGACTCACTGGACACAAATTTGAGCAAACTCTGGGAGACAGTGGAGGAAGCGGGAGCCTGGTGTGCTGCACTCCGTGGGGTCACAGAGTTGGAACACGACTAAGCACAAGATTGCAAAGATCACCAAACAGTGTTCCATGAAGCCTGTACGGGTGTTTTTTATGTCCCTGTGTCCTTCTCCTGATTCTCATCAAGACTGTTCCATTTTGATGGGCTTTACAGGCTAGGGTCCAGGAAAGATTCTATTTGAAAAGAGTTTCATGGTTTGTTCATTTAAAAAGCCATTGTTTTACTATATTTTGTCCCTATTTTTTAATAAAAATCAGGATAAATTGGAATAGTAAAAGCTTTGACACAAGCAATAGGAAACTTAAGCCTCATATATGTTGTTATCTAAATTAAGATGGAGTTTTTCAAGCACACGCAGAACAGCAAAGCTTTGCTTCAATCCAGTGCTTAATGAACTTAGCTTGGCTCAACCAAACATGCAAATAACTGTGAAGGAAAAGAAATGAAAGATTATATACAAAATATCATTAATAATATACCATTGAAGATGGTGACTAGAAGTGAAGATAGTGTTTTAGACCCTCTGCAATGGAGCTCCCATACTAACCTGAGTGTACCTTTGACACATCTGAGGTTAGCACATCCCTGTTTTCAGTAATGTGTGTGTACAAAGGGCTTCCCTGGTGGCTCAGCTGGTAAAGAATCTGCCTGCAATGCAGGAGACCCAGGTTCAGCCCCTGGGTCGGGAAGATCCGCTGGAGGAGAGCAGGAAATCCTCCGGAGTACTCTTGCCTAGAGGGTCCCACGGACAGAGGAGTCTGGCGGGCGACAGTCCGTGGGATCACAGAGCGTTGGACGTGACTGAGCGACTAGCACGTGCACAAAAAACGAGAGTGTCTGCAAAACCAAGACTGCTTTTATTAAATAAAGTCATGGGTTAATGACTGCCCCCGAGTAATGCATCTTGAGTCTGTTATAGTCAACATACACACCACACAGCATAAGCTCTCTTCGGGTTTTCCTTTCACTTTCAATATTCATCTCACTTGGGTTCAGTTTCGTCCCATATCTGCTGTCTTTTGTTAATCCCGGCCTTTGCTTTCACCACGAATTCTAATCATTTTGTTCATATGATAACACTCCCTCCAAAAAAGCTTAAGAGGATCATAACAAATATTTCTTAGACTGGTTCTGCTCTCCCTTCCTACTTGCTTCATTTCAGATTATTCAAAGTATAAAGAGATTCTGATCACCGCAGTAAGAGGCCAACAACAAAGCAGGGCTTTGTTTTCAGGAAATACATCTTATGGAGATCCACTTGGCCTTGGCAATGATGCAAACAAATATTAGAGCGAACAGAATCACCCTGCGGGAACACGATCTCCCCCTTTGAACATTACAGCAATAAGAAATCTAAGAAGCATTAATGACCAAGTACTTCCATGGGCAGTGCTTAAACCTACTTTCCAGACTCTCACTGTCTTCCTAGCCCCTCTCAGGCTGCATTTCTTTGCTTCCTGAATCCTTGTAACGAATAGTCTTCCTCTCTGCAAACATTAGGCAATACAACAAACAAACATAAACCACCTATCAGGAACACTGCACAACCCTAAGTGCTATGGAAGAGATGCAGAGGTGAGCTTACCTGGGAATTTATTGCTTAGCAGGGGAGCTAATTCTTGTAATCTAGCAAAAATATAAAAACAAACCCGTGCTTAAAGAGAGAAAAAGATGAGGTTTTTTTAGACAAGGTAGCATGTGAGCTGGTTTAAAAAGATGGGTAAGATTTAGACATGCAAGGATGAAGGCATCCGTAGTAAAGGAACTCATGAATAAACATGAAAAAATGATAAAGCACAAAATAGTTCGGAAAATGAAGCCTAGAACTTCAGCTTTGGAGCCTGAAAAGCTCAGTTTCAAATCCTAGCTGATTAAGCCAGCTCAGACATCTTGGAAGGCACAAAGGTTGTTTTTCTCTGTGAAAGTGATAGTCCCTCAGTCATGTCTGACTCCTTGCAACCTCATCTTTTTCTCTCTTTAAGCTTTGGTTTGTTTTTATATTGAATCTGCATCTCCTGCACTGCAGGCAGATTCTTTACCATCTGAGTCACCTGATGTTGAGATGTAGACAGGGCTTTGGTCCTTTGAGGAAACACAGTTCCTCCAATACTGCCCCATTCTTTCCTCCCCTCCAGCACTCATGCCATGGCTAAGATCAGTTACTCGGATTTATAAAGCCACCCGCCCAAGGACACACACTTTTCAGAGCCTGGATTCAACCTGAAATCTCTTGAATTTCAAAACTCCCACTCCGCCAAGATCTGCTGCCTACACCCCTTCACCTCCTGCACTAGAATCTGTCTCCTCTAGTTTTAACCATCCTGGGAGCTCAGAGTACACGCATGCCACCCACACCTTGCTAGGCAACCAGCAGCACAGGGAAAACAGAAGTTTAATGTCACCAAGTGACCTTTGTTCTTCTCTGCACCATTTTAGGTAACAAACAAATTAGTAGCCACTGCATGCATTCCCTGGTCTAAGCTCATCACATGTTTCAGTTTATAATAGCACACAGAATATACCAACTGAACACCCACCATCTTCGGCACAATAAACTAAGGAAAAATATGCTTAGTACTACAATAATCTACATTACTATGATACATCAAGATATTTTCAAGCACCATTTCAAGCTTCCATCTGTTTTTTTCTAGATTGGGTGGGGAAGAGAAAACAAAGATCCCAATTAAATCAACCCCCCCTGTAAATAAGCAGTAAGTCACTGCAGAGTGAAAGAAGGAATCTTCTATGAAAATGTGTGAAGCCATGAATGCTGGCTCTTCCGAGGCATCATTAACATGTCATCTTAACTCAAGCTGCTGGGTGACTTAAACAGTAAACATTTATTTCTAACTGTTCTAGAGGTTGGGAACCCCAAGATCAAGGTGCTGGCTGATGTGGTATCTGATGAGTGCTCTCTTCCTGGTTTGCAAATAGTATCTTCTTAATACTTATTCACATGGTGGAGAGAGAAGAGAGAGCAACAGAGAGAGAGAGAGAACGGTGGGTGTGGGGAGAGAGAGAGACAGAGAGGGGTAGGGGTATTTCCTGTCTCTTACTCATGATCTAATTACCTCCCAAAGACCCCTACTTCTTAAGACTATTATATCAGAGGTTAGGATCTTAGCATATGAATTTTGAGGGGACCCAAACATTCAGTCCATAATGTATGGTCATTACAATCACTCTACAGGAAGGTATTTTTAAAATCTTGCTTACATGTGAAGGTTCTAGCTCAGAGAGGTTAAGCAATATGCCTAAGGTCACACTAAATTGGTCACTAGGCAGGAAATTTTAACTTGGATGTGTTGAGCCCTAGATCCTAACTTCTTGTAGAGCTGCCTTCCCAATGCCTGTTTCTTTAGCATCTATCCCACTTCATGTCTCCTTTCTGACCTCTCCTTTTTAAACTGTGTCCTTGTTCTCCCCTAAACCTGCTGATTTGCCAAGATTTACTGGGTGCCTCCAAGGTGCTAAGCACTGTTCTACCTGATTTGTAAGTACAATCTCACTTGGTTTTCAGAACAGCCTAAGGAAGTGGGCACAGCTGGCCCTCAGAATGGCCATCCTGACTGTTTAGAGATAGCATCCATCTTGCCTGGTCAGTGCCAAGCCAACCAGTTATTAAATCCCTTTAATACTATTCCAAGACTTTCCTAGTAAAGAATCTGCTTGTAGTACAGGAGATGCAGGAGACACAGGTTTGATCCCTGGATCAGGAAGATCCCCTGGTGAAGGAAATGGCAACCCACTTTAGTGTTCTAGACTGGAGAAGCCCATGGACAGAGGAGCCTGGCGGGCTGCAGTCCATGGGGTCGCACAGAGTTGGACACGACTGAGTGACTGAGCACAAGCAGTGAGCGCCTGGATACACACAGCAAATACTCCTAAGACACGAGGGGATCGACGCTTTGAAAGGGGCGGTGACACACTCAAGGTCACATGGCTGGAAGGTAGCATCAGCCAGATTCAAATCCAGGTCACTTTGCTGGCGAAGACCATTCCCACTCCAAGCTCCTCTTTTCTCTGAGGCCTCTGCCTACCGCAAAGAGGTCTAGAATCAAATAGTTCATCTGCCTGTCATCAGTTCAGTCCAGTTGCTCAATCGTATCTGACTCTATGCGACCCCATGGGCTGCAGCACGCCAGGCTTTCCTGTCCATCACCAACTCCTGGAGCTTGCTCAAACTCATGTCCATTTAGCTGGTGATGCCATCCAACCACCTGATCTTCTGTCACGCCCTTTTCGTCCTGCCTTCAATCTTTCCCAGCATCAGGGTCTTTTCCAATGAGTCAGTTCTTCACATCAGGTGGCCAAAGTATCACCTGTCATGTACTTAAACAGGTAACCTCTGTGAGCCTGGAGTTCCTCATCTGAAATATGAAGCTCTGACATCCAACTCAAATATTTGTCATGAACTCTAAATCTAAAAAACTATGATTGGTTTGGCTGGCAAGTAATGGGTACTGAATTATCAGTATGAATATGAGTATGAGTCTCTTGATGAGGGTGAAAGAGGAGAGTGATAAAGCTGGCTTGAAACTCAACATTCAAAAGACTAACATCATGACAGCTGGTCCCATCATTTCATGGCGAATAAAAGAGGAAAAGTGGAAGCAGTGACAGATTTTATTTTCTTGGGCTCTAAAACCACTGGATGGCGACTGCAGCCATGAAATTAAAAGACGCATGCTCCCTGGAAGGAAAACTATTACAAACCTAGACAGTGTACTAAAAAGCAGAGACATCACTTTGCCAACAAAGGTCTGTATAGTCAAAGTTACAGTTTCTCCAGTAGTCATGTACGGATGTGAGAGTTGAACCGTAAAGAAGGCTGAGTGCTGAAGAATTTATGCTTTTAAATAGTGGTGTTGGAGAAGACTCTTGAGAGTCCTTTGCACTGCAAGATCAAACCAGTCAATCCTAAAGGAAATCAACCCTGAATATTCACTGGAAGGACCCTGATGCTGGGAAAGATTGAGGGCAAGAGGAGAAGGGGGTGATAGAGGATGAAATGGTTACCGACTCAATGAACATGAGTTTGAGCAAAGTCCAAGGGATAGTGAAGGATTAGGAAGCCTGGCATGCTGCACTCCATGGGGTCAGAAAGAGTCAGACATGACCTAGTGCCTGAACATCAGAGTTAATCACCTTAAACTACACAGTGATTTTACCACTGATGAAAAATTTCTTTTTTCTGCCTTTTTTTTTTCATTTGGTATTATTTATCCACCCCTCTTAAGAACTAGGAGCTCTTTGACCCATGTCAGCATCCCCCATGGTACCCAACCAAATGCATGGAAAAGAAGACGGTGAAGAGGAGCAGAATGTAGAGGGGGGATGATCCAGATCTCCTGATACGAGACAAGATAGGGGGATGTGGGGCCAAAACTCCAAACACTGGATGTGTCACCAGTATCCTGGGTGTCCTGCCTCAGGACAAAATGGTGGGCTCTAGACTCCCGTGTGAACGCTAATTAGCTGGGTGATTTTAGTCAAGTTGGTCTGCCTCTCTGGGCCTCAGCATCCTTGCCTATGAAATGAAAGAAATGCACTAAACCCAAGGGTCTCTTCCAATCCTGGATTCCATGCCTTTTTGTTCCACCTCCAGACACACCACTGTCACCCTAAGCTTGCAGTGATCACAGGGTGATGTCTCTGCCTGGCTCCTCCATCAAACCTTGAGCTCCTCCAAGACAAGTACCATGCACTGGGTTTTGTCAGCTGCTGCCTCCTTTACACTTCCCACTGGGCCTGGCATTATTTTGCTTAACAAACAAATGAAAGACCTGAAGGAGGGAAGAGTTCTGAGAGCCCCAGAGCAAAAGTCTGGGCCCAGACAGAGCTGATGGAACAGCAATATGAGCACTTCTGCTAAGAGTGGGTTTGAACAGACTGCTGGGCTGTCCCAGTGTTCTGGGACAGTCCTGGTTTTCACTTGTCCTGGTCTAATCATTAGAACATCTCCTTTCAGTCTTACAAATGTCCCCATTGGATGATAAATGTAATGGTCACCTTGGAAACGAGGGAACCCAGGGTCCGTGATACTGACCACATACCAGTTGTATTGACCAGCTCTTTTAATACATGTTCTTTGTCAATATACCTCAAAACTCTTAATATAGCAGTTATTATCCCCATTTTACAGATAAAAACATTGAGGTTCAGCAAGTTTATGTAAAGGCTGAGAACCTCAGAGCAACTAATAGGTAGTGGCCAAATTAACCTCCTGGACCACCAGGATTCAAAGTTCTGCTCTTTCTGTTCTGCCCCGTGGTTGGATCACAGGGGTCAATGGAGAGAAGGAAGGGTCAGGGTCCTCTAGACTCAGGGTGAGAGCTCTCCCCCCACTCATCTCTCCCGCTACATTCCCTCAACTCCTAATTGTTCTTTGCTTGATCCTCTCCACTCTCCAAACCCTAGGGTGGCCACGGTGTCCATTTTAGTGAGGTGGGCATGACTCTCCGTGCTCCATCCCTCTTCCCCTGCTACCTCCAGAAACTAAGTCTGCAAGAGAAGAACTGTGCTAGCAACTCAGACAGAAGGAATCACAGACTCCTCGAGCGTCACAGATCAGGAGTCAGTCTTCATGGTCCAAGGGAGGATTCTCCACAGACACTATGGGGATGGAGAAGGTTGTGGACTTTTTGAGTCCCCCTGCCTTGGTTTGAGTCCTGATCAGCCATCTCCAACTACTTGACATGGAGCTAATAATTTAACCCCCGACAGAGTCTGCTTCTTCATGTGAGCAGTCATCACATCAAAAGACCTGTTTTTAACCAGTTGCTGGCTGGGAGTGGCACAGTGCAGGCTAGACCTTGGGGTCTTCAGACCCCATCTCTCCATAGACAGGGGTTTCCCAGGGGGCGCTAGTGGTAAAGAACGCAACTGCCAATGCAAGTGGATATGAGACATGGGTTCGATCCCTGGGTCAGAAAGATCCCCTGGAGAAGGGCATGGCAAACCCACATCACTCTTCTTGCCTGGAGAATCCCGTGGACAGAGAAGCCTGGGGGGCTACACCCATAGCGTCGCAAAGAGACAGACACGACTGAAACGACTGAGCGTGCACACACGCACTCCACAGACAGGTCCCCTGCACAAACTCCTCTTCCGTCTCCCCACCCTCCAGCGTGCCCTCTGGATGGAACCTGGGGACCCCCCTTTCCTCCCCCCGACTTCCCCCCCCACCACTCATTCCACCCTCTCGCTCTGAGGTCGCAGCAATGGCCTCTGCTTTGCCCCGCCCCCTTCCATCTACCAATTTATTCTCCACTCTGATTCCAGATGGATTTCTTTTAAAGTGCAAATCTATTCATGTCACTTGACTACTTAAAATTCTTCAATCGTTTCCTCTCGCCCTCAGAATCAGCTCAAACTCCTGGGAGAGAATTACACAGCCGGGGCGCCAAGCTGTCCTCACCCCATCCTTTCCTGGTCTTCGCCACAGGGACCAGCTCTTGGTCCCAGGCGGGGGCCACACGCTCTCCAGCCTCAGGAATCTCACGATGCTTTTTTCTGCTCCTAGAATGGTCCTCTCCCCTGCCCACCCTCCACCCCACCCCGCCCCCCACTCACTCCTCATCTAGTTAATTTTGTCATGCCATTTAAACCATGGCCTGAACCTTACTTTCATACCCCATGCCAACCTAGGTCACTGCTTACAGATGTTGAAGCCCCGTGTAACTCTAACCCTTCTAAAATTCAATCTGCTTGGAATGACTCATTCAGCACCAGCCCAGAAGCCTCGTGGCAGAAGGGACCACGTCCGACTCTGTGTGTGCATGTGTGTGTGTTTGTGCCTGAGCACACAAAGTCACTTCACTCGTATCTGACTCCGTGCGATCCTATGGACTGTAGCCCGCCAGGCTCCTCTGTCCATGGGATTTCCCAGGCAAGAATACTTGAGTGGGTTGCCACGCCCTCCTGCAGGGAATCTTCCTGACCCAGGGATTGAATCCGCATCTCTTATGCCTCCTGCTTTGGCAGGCAGGTTCTTTACCACCAGTGCCACCTGGGAAGCCCACATCTTACTTTGCATCTCCCTCAATTCCTGCACAATGAGGAACCAGAGACAAGGCAAGAACTCCATTTATTCACCTGCCCCCTCATCTGTTATCCATCAGTGCTCTCCACTGTGGTGGAGTGGACATTTCTCCCCTCTTCCCATCATCTTTTCTCTGCTATCCCAGCAACTAAGCCTGTCAGAGAGGACTGTGCTTTGCAGTTCAGAGAAGAGAAAGGCTCACAAACTCTTCGAAGGTGCTGCACAGAGGTGCTGACTCTAACAGTGCAAGAGGTGAAATGCTGGGACTTCCCTGGTGGTCCAGTGGTTAAGACTGTGCACTTCCACTGCAGGGGGGTGTGAGTTCAATCCCTGGTCAAGGAACTAAGATCTCACATGCTGAGAGACATGGCCAAAAATTTAAAAATAAGATTTTAAAAATTTGTGTCAATAAAGAAAGAGGTGATGTATCTTAGACTGCCGCCCCCCTTGCTCTGAAGCCAGGCTTTGGTGAGGACCTCTGCCCTCTCCCTTGTTCTCAGGGCAGGATATGAAGCCCCTCACTCTCTCCCCCAGCCATTACCATCAGTGGGACCAGACAGACCAGAGGCTAAGAACACAAATTCAAGGCAAGATACTGGGAGAGGGAAGAGGCTGAAAGAAAGATGCAACAGGATGAAAATGGCCAAGGGTGTGTGTGGGAGAAGAGGGGAGAAAAAGGAAGAAACTCTGGATGGGTCCTGAGAGACTAAGACTGGAGTTTCCCACCCATAACTGGACTAGAGAAGCTGTCCAACCTCTACCATCCCATGGATTCCAGACGATTTAGAACATGTGTATTCCTTCAGCCTGCAGTAGAGGACCGATCCAGTGTTTGCCCGAATTCCCTGGATAAGCTTCAGAAGAGGCACGCCTTATATCCATCCCCCATGCAAATGACTGACCTAAATTCCCATAATGTCAGAGCCCTGGAGCCTGGTTATCTGAGAGACAGAACCAGACAATGTATCCAGAAACCTAATGACCCCTCCAATTAAGCCGTTATGGATTCGAATTTCCCATAACAATTCTCCCCAGAGTTTATCCTATTAGAATGAAAGTGATATTAAATATGCCCGGATGATCCTCAGTGGTCTGGGTTAAATATGCAAGAACCAAAACTTTATATAAACTAAGAGCACAGGGACCTAAAGGAGGCCAAATATATTCCGAGGACAGTGTCCTGACCTAATTTCAAAAGGCAAAGAAGTCAGCTACAGCTCAGAACAAACAAAGAACAACATAATCTTCAACCATGTTAAGGGAGAAGGGTACCTCAGCTAAGATGATACACGATGCTTCACTAGTTTTTAAAAAATAAAGCATGTTGCGAAATTAGAATCTACCATTTGATTACAAGTATGTTAAGAAATAAAGAACATCCCAGGTGGCATGGTGGTAAAGAAACTGCTAGCCAAAGCAGGAGATGTGAGTTTGATCCCTGGGTCAGGAAGATTCCCTGGAGAAGGGAATGGCAACCTACTCCAGTGTTCTTGCCTGCAGAATTCCATGGAGAGAGGAGCCTGGTGGGCTACAGTCCACGGGGCTGCAAAGAGTTGGACACGACTAGATGACTGAACACACACACATAAAAGTAAACAGTTCTCAGATTTTACCAATATTCTGACATCTTAAACAATGGTTATTTTTCTCTATCCCCTGCAACTTTTTATGTGCGTGTTTTATTTTGCCTAGAGAAAGAGGGTGGAGGGAGACAGAGAAAGAAAGAAAAAGAGGTATTTAAGCATCCTAAGCAACATTAAAGAGGAAGGGATACAACAAGAAACATATAACCCATATAAAGAGCATAAGAATGTGTTCTTAAAGGGAAGCCTTCATCTTTGAGCCAAGATGAAGGTCACCCGGTGAATCCTATGGAGCCCTTCTCAGAATAAAGTTCTAAAATACATAAATAAAATGCATATGTGTACAAAAGAAACCAATTATATCACAATGCAGTTGCCAACACATTAAAACCCACAAATTTGAGATTAAGTAATGCCTGTCCTTCTTTGTGGAAGCCTTAAATAATAAATGGTGAGCCTAATTGAAGTAGCAAATAAGCATACACGCTGCTGCAGGCTCTCTGCCACCGTTGTAACAGAATATGAGAGTATCTCTAGTGGCAAAGGCAGGCGGGTCGCTGACACTGCTGTGGTTTGCTACTCACACATGCTGTTAAAAGACATCCTACATTTCAGTCAGAAATAGTGGAAATAATGAAGTTCTCTTCCATCCACACTTGTGGACTGAGGTTAGAGTTTCTGCTTCAGAATCTGTAGAGAGATCATCCTTTAGGACAGTATCTAGGAGAACTGACTTGTGTTAAGTGCCTACCAGGCACTGTGCACTGGTCCCTACAAAGTTCTATATTCATCTATTTTCCCCTTCACCTTAGCTAGAGGAGAAGGGCAACAGAGGATGAGGTGGTTGGATGGCATCACCAACTCAATGGACATGAGTTTGAACAAACTCCGGGAGATGGGGAAGGACAGGGAAGCCTGGCGTGCTGCAGTCCATGGGGTCAAAGAGTCAGACATGACTTAGTGACTAAACTACAACTATCTAGAGGGTATTGAGAGGGAAAGTTTTAAAAAATAGGCTTCTCTGTTATCTTGTGGCAATATTTAATAGGCAGAGAATAACCAGCTGAAAGTCTTATCCTTTATTAAGGTTAAATTCTACTGATCAACTCACTCCTGAATTCCCGGAGTCGACTCCCATCGGAATCCAAAAGTTGAAAACAAGAATTCCAAGCTTTTGGACTTTTTTCAAACCCGAAGTATCTATGAGTTAAAAGGTAGAGATATCAAACAGATGTCTGGCACAGAGTCAGGGCAGCAAGCGTGGGGAAGCAGCCCACAGCAAACCCTAGGTGGGAGGAGTCCGCAAGGCTGATGGATAGACCAGGACAGAGGGAAGAGGATCAGGGCCTTGGATTCTGAGAACTGGGTGAGGAACGGGGCAGGTGATGGAAGGTTTAGGGAGAGTGTTCTGTTGTCTTTTGTTTTTTGTTTCACTTACGTTGCAGCTGATCACTTCACTGTTATATTTACAGGAGATGCTTTGAGCGGAGAAGAAGGACTCCCAAGGTGAAGAGGACTTCATAAGCCTTGACCTTCTGCCCATCAATGAGGTGCCAGAGCATGGGATCTCTCATCTTCCCCCAGGAGCTCTATTCCTGCAGCAGAAAACCCGCACATGCACCCGGCTTTACAACAGGCTGAGATGAGCCTCTGTGGGTAGACTCTGGATTCTCTCTTATTCGAGCCTTTTCCCTGAGTCATGTTAAGGTATTTAAGAAAGACTTCATCTTGTGAAATGTCTTCAATCTGAAAGCAAATGTTTTAATTGCAGAGTCAGAGAAAACCAAAGATTCTGCACCCATCCCCCTGAAAAAAAGACTAAATCAAAAATGCAAATTCCATTAAAATAAACAACAACAAAAAAAGCAACTGGCTAGGGAGGGTCGTGAAGACAGATGGAAGTTTGTTATCTCATTGTTTTGTTTATTTGCTTATTTATGTGGACATCTTGATGCAAGACAGGTTTTGAGGAAGAATCTGTGTATCTGCAGGGGAATCTTGCACAGGACATGGACATACAGTAGGGGGCTCAACAAATAGTTGCTGAATCCAAACAGATTTTCCTTAGAGTGAACTCTCTCCCTCTGACCCTGCTCTAACGCATCCTGCATTTTTGAGTTCACTGTGCAAGCTTAGCTTGAGGTTACAGAGAGAACAAGGTCAGGGTTAATTAGGAACAGGCAACATTCCCACAGTGACAGGAATCAGGACTTCTAAGGACAAATCCTCAGGGCTCATTACTCCATAGCTCTTATTCCATGAAAGAGGGAACAGGAGCCTCTGGGGAAATGCTAGGACTTGCCCACTGGCTTGGAGAAAGCAGGGAGGAATTTAACCCAGGAAGTCACCCAGGTTTCTTAGGGAACTTTAGATGCATTCCAAAGCGTAGAATATTTACCTGGATCCTAAGACAGGAGCAAATCAAGAAACGACGCTGTAACCGCAGTTTCTTCTCAAACTCCAGGAGTCTCCTCTCCAGTTCGGCATTTCCTTCTCCCCCTGGATTGGCAGCAAGAGATCATCTGAGACAGTGACAGGAATGGTCTCCTTGGCAATTAGCAGGGGATTTCCCCCTGCAAGGGGCTGGGAACAGGCTGCAAAGATGCAGGTTCTATCCAGTCAAGATTGCCTACTGGATCAATAGGATCATTAGCAGGAGTCCTGGAAGGCAAATCTGGCAATTTGTCTGCCTCAGGAGGCCCCACGTGCACATGTAAAGTCAGATCCAAAGACAACGGGGCCGGGAAGAGAGGGGGGCATCCCAGCCTGGGCAGAGGGGAGGGGAAACCAAGGAGCAAATTCTGCCTGTGGGAATCATAGTAGCCCCCAGGCCAGGCAAGGGGACTTCAGAAACCTAAGGGAAGATGCAGACAGGGCCACCAACAGTGCCTCTGCAGCCATCAATTCTAATCCTACGAGAACAATAGCTGCCATGAGTAGTGTTCCCAGAGCTTGGGAAAGGGTGGGAAAGAGTGCAGATTTGGGAAGGCAGAGCGAGGGGTGATCCCAGTAGCAGCTCTGCCCTGAATTGGTCCAATAACCCGCAGAGCAGGGTGAGGCTGCAGAGGCTAAGTGATTGGACTTTCTCCTGAGGGCAGTGGAGACCCAGGGAAGGTCCAAAGCCTGGGAGTCCCTGGTTTGAGGTGCTTTCTCTGCAGGCTGTGTAGCTAGCACGTTAGCACAGTGATTCCCCAAGAACAGCCAGCAGTATCAGACACCTGAGAACCTGTTGGAAGTGCAGATTCTCAAGCTCAGTGAATCAGAATCAGGCAGGAACCTAGCAGCCTCCGTTTTAATGATGTGGGAAGCGCTGGATTAGACACTGCTCTCATTGGCTGGAACACCCCACAGGATGCTGCTGGAGGGGCCCTGGAGAGTGCTGAGGGGACCTGAGGTGGGTGGTGGCGGTCACTGCCAGGGAAGGGTGCAGGCAGCATTAAGAGGCCAGAGGAATAAGGCCTGGTGCTAGAGGGACTGAGGACAGAAGAGGACAGGAAATTCACAGGCTGTTTAAGTCCTAAACTGTTGCGAGGAGGTGCCATTTGCTTCAGGTGAGAAGGAATAAAAGAAGGTTTGCTTAAGTGGCAAGGGGGGCTTCCCCATTCCTTCCTTCCATCCCCCATCCCCCATCTTCCCAGGCCCTCATTCAGTTTCATCCCTGAGCCATTCTAGATGACCTCGGAGGAGCCAAGACAGCAGACGTCAGTGTCCTAGCGTGTAGTCGCCCCACGCAGACTTCGATCAGTGGAATCTCAGGAGACAAGTCTGCCCTGGAGATCAGCCTTGGGGAATCACCAGACAGTATGGTGTTGACGAGACTGAGCCCTGGAGCTGCCTACCTGGACTCACCACTTCTAGTCCACCGTTTATTAGCACTGTGACCTCAGGCAAGTTTCTCAGCCTCTGTTTCCTCATCTGTGAAACAGGGGTGATGAGACCAGGATGCACATTTTAATTTTACGGTTATTAAGAGGACAAAATGAGTTAGTAAAAGCACAACATTTAGGACACTTCCTGCAAGGTGACGTCAGTATCAATCACTCAACCTACTGTCATTGTGGTTATTGCTTTCATTACTCCTGGAAGTGGGAGCTTTGAAAAAAGCAGGTCCTCCGGGATGGGAAGACTGAAGGGGACTCTACCCTCTGATTCTATTTCAGCAGCATTCACTCAGTCCTGACTCCTGGGGCCACACGCCACTACCCTCCTCCATCTAGCCTGTTGCTTCCTTCACAGCTTCCTCCCCCGCAGTGTGGCTCTTCCCAACTGGAATCATTGAAATCACCCAGGGTCTCAGGACATATTCAGTGGGTGGCCCAACTTAAAGACAAATTTTCAGGAGGAGAAAATGATCTTTAATCAACATACATGTTGATCAACTATTGGGCCGGCAGATCTGGAAGACAGGAGTCCTCCAAGCCTTCTGGCTGGTGGGTAAAGCATAGTCCTTTAAACGGATCATATCAATACAGAGTGAGAATAGCTAGGAGTGGGTACAGGGCAGCAAGAGGCCTCAAAGGAAAGCCTTATCTCCAGCTAGAACTCTCCGGCACAATCCACTGAGCAATTTGTGTTCTCACATTGGAATTAACAGAGTGTCAGAGCTCTGCTAAGGCCTTCCCAGGTGACCCAGTGGTAAAGAATCCACTTGCAATGCAGGAGACCCAGGTTTGATCCCTGGGTAGCGAAGATCCCCTGGAGGAGGAAATGGCAACCCACTCCAGTATTCTTGTCTGGGAAATCCCACGGACAGAGGAGGCTTGCAGGCTACAGTCCATGGGTGTCACAGTCTCACAAGACTGAGCACACACCACACATACGCAAGAACTCTGCTTTTGGAAAAGGAAATGCTGAGATAGTACAAACTCATCTTTGCTAAATGTCCCATCTTTTCTAATCTGGGTTTGGGGAGCAGGGCTCCTTGGCAGCAGCAGAGGCAGCACCACGCAAGCTCTAAGTAGGCAGGTTTCCTGGACCATCGCGGGAAACAGAAAACATCACTGGACGCGGGGCACAACCAAAGCTGCCACCTCCAGCTGCTGGGACTGATCACGCGCCCAGCTTGAACCGAGGTCAGCTGGAGAGATGGATGGACTGAAATAGAATCCCAGAATGGGTTCTGAGAATGAAATAGAAAGAGAGAGGCCCAGAGGCACAGACAGAACTCTCCAGGGGTGAAAAGGTTGTGGAGAGAGGAGAAGAAACACGGAGAGGAAGTGATAAAAGGATTCCCAAATAAGGAAACTTCCAAGGACGAAGGGCCTGAGAGATTGGCAAATGATGGAGAGAGCTCATAACTTCTCTTCCTCTGGTCCACAGGCGCAGAGAGAGCTGATGATAAAAACTTGTACAGAGAGCTCGGAGAAGTGTTGGGAGAAGACAGTGTAACCGATGACCCAGCCCTAGGCTTGATATTGGATGATGGTTCTCCCCAGCACAGCAGAGTGAGTGACCCACTGATTAGGAAAGATGTGTTCTGTCATCCCTGCAGAGCAAATGGTGTTTTGTTTTTTTTTTTCTTTTTCCAAACTCTGAGAAAGGATCCCCTCTTTCCACAGATCCGGTCATCCTCAGAAGTCTCATGGGCAACACATGAGACGCATCTTGGCAAACCAGAGTCCTCGACAGCAACTCATAACAGCACAGGCTCTTTATGTGGGAGAAATAATGAAACACCTTATCAGCAAAACAAAAGGCAATGTGCAAAAGGACTGGTGGAAAATGGAGGGAAATTGCTTCCTTCTGCATCCAACCCACAAGCATAAGCCCTTTCCAAACTGGGTGGGATTTTTTTTGGCTGTCCTTTTTGTTTCTGTTTAAAGTTTAATATATCAGATCATTGTTGCATTTCAAAAGGAATATATATATATATGATATTAATATTATGATATTAACAAAGAGATATATGATATGGATGTAGAGTAACTAGTGAATATGGGCTTCCCCAGTGGCTCAAGTAGTAAAGAATCTGCCTGAAATGCAGGAAACATGGGAGATGAGGCTTCTATCCTTGGGTTGGGGAGATTCCCTGGAGAAAGAAATAGCAACCCACTCCAGTATTCTTGCCTGGAAAATCCGATGGACAGAGGAGCCTGGTGGGCTACAGTCCATGGGGTCACAAAGAGCTGGACATGACTGAGCATTCATACAGAGTGACTATGTCCTCAGACCATCAAAAGGGCCACACCTCCCTCACTTGATTTATCCTAAAATATAAAGTTTACTTTTTATTTTAAAAAGTCATAAATACACATTAACAGGAAAAAATAACAGAAGAAAAAAAGTGGAACCATCCTGTCCACAATAAAAAAATTACTTACATCCTATAAATCTTTCTAGTCTTTTCATCCCTATATACACACTCTTCCATTGTTAATTGCTTTTTCCTGAAAAAAATAAGCAATCATAGTAGCTACTAGGATTTTTTTAAGGATACAGTTAAGTGAACATCACTCTGTTGTGTCTGACTCTTTGCACTCCCATGGACTGTAACCCGCCAATCTCCTCTGCCCATGGAATTCTCCAGGCCACAGCACTGGAGTGGGTAGATGTTCCCTTCTCCAGGGGATCTTCCCAACCCAGGAATCAAACCCAGGTCTCCTGCATTGCAGGCAGATTCTTTACCAGCTGAGCTACCAGGGAAGGATATACTGGATGTAGGCTATTCCTGGCTGCCCAGCATCTGTTTCACCTTCCTTTTTTAACAGTGACATATTATCTGTGGGGTATGATTCCCAACTGAATATGTCTTATAGGAATGCCACTTGGAATGTCCTGTGCCTTGCTAATCATCGGGGAGGGAATCTGATGGAGTTAGGCTAGTTGAATGCCCCTTTGCTGAAATTTGCACCTTGAATAAAGAGAGAGAGAAGGAAGGAAGGAGAGAGGGAGGAAGGAAAAAGGAAAGACAAGGAAAAGACAGAGAAGGGAAGGAAGGAAGGGTTGAAGTTCATACATTCCAGTGTAACTTCCAAATAAGACAGCTGCACTGTTCCTGCCACCTCTATGCCCCCACTCTCCTTCATAAATGCCATGACTCCCGAGCCCACTTCTCTGAACTGACAGTCAATCCTATGAACGCTCCCATGTCCTTTCGGCAAATTTCATCTTTGCTTAAGGCAAGAAGAGTCCTTTTCTGTTCAGTTCAGCTCAGTTCAGTTCAGTCACTCAGTCGTGTCCGACTCTTTGTGACCCCATGAATCGCAGCATGCCAGGCCTCCCTGTCCATCACCAACTCCCAGAGTTTACTCAAACTCATGCCCATCGAGTCGTTGATGCCATCCAGCCATCTCATCCTCTGTCGTCCCCTTCTCCTCCTGCCCTCAATCCCTCCTAGCATCAGGGTCTTTTCCAATGAGGCAACTCTTCGCATGAGGTGGCCAAAGTATTGGAGTTTCAGCTTCAGCGTCAGTCCTTCCAATGAACACCCAGGATTGATCTCCTTTGGGATGGACTGGTTGGATCTCCTTGCAGTCCCAGGGACTCTCAAGAGTCTTCTCCAACACCACAGTTCAAAAGCATCAATTTTTTGGCGCTCAGCTTTCTTCACAGTCCAACTCTCACATCCATACAGGACCACTGGAAAAACAATAGCCTTGACCAGACGGACCTTTGCTGGCAAAGTAATGTCTCTGCTTTTTAATATGCTATGTAGGTTGGTCATAACTTTCCTTCCAAGGAGTAAGTGCCTTTTAATTTCATGGCTGCAGTCACCATCTGCAGTGATTTTAGAGCCCCCCAAAATAAAGTCTGACACTGTTTCCACTGTCTCCCCATCTATTTCCCATGAGGTGATGGAACCAGATGCCATGATCTTAGTTTTCTGAATGTTAAGCTTTAAGCACTCGTAACCAAAGAATCCAGAGTGAAAATATGGCTAAAAAACAGCTTATGGACAGAACACAACAGGAAAAATCTGCCAGCCACTTTGGTATCACTCACCAAGCACTGCCACCCTCACCTTCAGTCAAGTTGTTCTGACTCAGAAGAATCAGTTCTGTTATGTCAAGATGCTAGTGTGGTAGACTGATTGTTTTAAAGACTTTAATTTTCAACCTCGACATGTAAACAGGTTCTTGACAATGTGAAATCTTAGCACCTCTTCAAAAAAGGTAGTCTATCTCTCCACCCTTGAAATTAGGCTGGCGACTAACTTTGGCCAACAAAATGCAGCAGAAATAAAGGCATGCCTTTTGGACACCAAGAGGACTTGGGTGCTTCTACTTGCTCTCTTGGATCCCAGCTTGATCCAGGAGAATAAGGTGGGGTGCTCTGCTGGACTGAAGAGTCAGACAAGAGATATCCTGCCTGACGTCACACTGGACTGAGGCTCCTGGATAACCCACCGACTGAGATCAGCCCTGGGTGTTCATTGGAAGGACTGATGCTGAAGCTGAAACTCCAGTACTTTGGCCACCTCATGCGAAGAGTTGACTCACTGGAAAAGACCCTGATGCTGGGAGGGATTGGTCGCAGGAGGAGAAGGGGACGACAGAGGATGAGATGGCTGGATGGCATCACAGACTCGATGGGCATGGGTTTGGGTAGACTCCAGGAGTTGGTGATGGACAGGGAGGCCTGGCATGCTGCGATTCATGGGGTCTCAAAGAGTCGGACACAATTGAGCGACTGGACTGAACTGAACTGACCCTCCTCCTGACTGCAGATCCACAAGCTAGTGTAGCCAAGATCAGCCAAGTCCCTCCCAGAGCAGCAGGACTACTCGGGTGGTTTGTCGACTTCTGAGAGCGAGAGACACTGTTTTGGAGAGGGTGAGACGTATGGAGAGTAACAGGGAAACTCACATCACCATATGCAAAATAGACAGCCAGTGGGAACTTGCTGTGTGGCTCAGGAAACTCAAACAAGGGCTCTGCATCAATCTAGGAGAGCAGGATGGGGCAGGAGATGGGAGGGAGGTTCAAAACGGAGGGGATGTATGTAAACCCATGGCTGATCCATGTTGAGGTTTGACAGAAAACAACAAAATTGAAGATGGCAGAAGAATAGGACGGGGAGATCACTTTCTCTTCTACAAATTCATCGAAAGAACAACAGAATGGTAAACAAAGTTTACAAAACAACTTCTGATCGCTAGCAGCGGACATCAGGTGCCCAGAAAAGCAGCCCATTGTCTTCGAAGGGAGGGAAAAAAATTTGTTTTTCTTTTTTCTTTCTTTCTTTTTGTTGTTTTTCTTTTTTTCTTTTTTCTTTTCTTTCTTTTCTTTTGCTTGTTTTTCTCTCCTATTTCCTTTTAAAGTCCTCTAATACTCCTCTATTATTCCTTAATTTTCATTTTCATCTCAATATAACCTTGGGAAAAAAAAGGAAAAAAATAAAAAGAAGAAGAGAGAGAGAGAAGCCCTATTTATAAACTGAACTACATACATATTTCTAAATTTTGGGTTTTTGTTTTTAAATATTTCAAACAGTCTAACGTCTATGCTAAATCTTTTAATCTTTGTCTATCAGTATGTGATATAAATGTTGGACATTTAAGAATCCAATATTCAATTCCCACTTCTATTCAGGAGTGTGTTGATTACTCTCTTCCACTTTTGACTCTCTGTTTTCTACCTCAGAACAACTCTATTTCCTCCTTTCCCCTTCTCTTCCCAATCCAATTCAGTGAATCTTTGTGGGTGTCTGGGCTACGGAGAACACTTTGAAAACAGATAACAGTGTAGATCTGTCTCTTTCCTCTTGAGTCCCCCTTTCTCCTCGCCTACTCACCTCTATCTCCTTCCTCCCTCTCCTATTTTTCATGTGACTCTGTGAACCTCTTTGGTGGTCCCTCATGGTGGTAAATCTTTTCACCATTAACCTAGAAGTTTTATTACCAGTGCTGCATAGTTGGAGAAGTCTTGAGACTATTGGTAGAATAAAACTGAAATTCAGAGGCAGGAGACTTAAGCCCCAAACCGGAGAAAACCATAAAACTCCTGACTACACAGAACATTAAGGAATAAGAGTCCATCCAAAAGCCCCCATACCTACACCAAATCCAACCACCACCCAAGAACCAAGAAGCTCCAGGACAAGACATACTGCATAATTTCTATAGTAACGCAGGAACATAGACATAAGTGTCAACATATAGGCTGCCCAAAGTCACACCTAACACATAGACCCATTGCAAAACTCATCACTGGGCACTCCATTGCACTCCAGAGAGAAGAAATCCATCTCCATGCACCAGAACACTGACACAAGCTTCCCTAACTAGGAAACCTTAACAAGCCAATCGTCCAACACCACCCACTGGGTAAAATCTTCACAATAAAAAGGAACCACAGACCAGCAGAATACAGAAAGCCCACCCCAGGCACAGCAATCTAAACAAGATGAAAAGGCAGAGAAATACCCAACAAGTAAAGGAACATGAAAAATGCCCACCAAATCAAACAAAAGAGGAGGAGATAGGGAATCTATCTGAAAAAGAATTTCGAATAATGATAGTGAAAATGATCCAAAATCTTGAAAGCAAAATGGAGTTACAAATAAATAGCCTGGAGACAAAGATTGAGAAGATGCAAGAAATGTTTAACAAGGACCTAGAAGAAATAAAAAAGAGTCAATTAAAAATGAATAATGCAATAAATGAGATCAAAATCACTCTGGAGGGAACCATGAGTAGAATAACAGAGACAGAAGATAGGATAAGTGAGGTAGAAGATAAAATGGTGGAAATAAATGAAGCAGAGAGGAAAAAAGAAAAAAGAATCAAAAGAAATGAGGACAACCTCAGGGACCTCTGGGACAATGTGAAACGCCCCAACATTCGAATCATAGGAGTCCCAGAAGAAGAAGACAAAAAGAAAGGCCATGAGAAGTTACTCAAGGAGATAATAGCTGAAAACTTCCCTAAAATGGGGAAGGAAATAGTCACCCAAGTCCAAGAAACCCAGAGAGTTCCAAACAGGATAAACCCAAGGCGAAATACCCCAAGACACATATTAATCAAATTAACAAACATCAAACACAAAGAACAACTATTAAAAGCAGCAAGGGAGAAACAACAAATAACACATAAAGGGATTCCCATAAGGATCACAGCTGATCTATCAATAGAAACCCTTCAGGCCAGAAGGGAATGGCAGGACATACTTAGAGTAATGAAAGAGAATAACCTACAACCAAGATTACTGTACCCAGCAAGGATCTCATTCAGATATGAAGGAGAATTCAGAAGCTTTACAGACAAGCAAAAGCTGAGAGAATTCAGCACCACCAAACCAGCTCTTCAACAAATGCTAAAGGATCTTCTCTAGACAGAAAACACAGAAAGGTTGTATAAACGTGAACCCCAAAACAGCAAACTAAATGGCAATGGGACCATACCTATCAATAATTACCCTAAATGTAAATGGATTGAATGCCCCAACCAAAAGACAAAGACTGGCTGAATGGATACAAAAACAAGACCCCTATATATGCTGTCTACAAGAGACCCACTTCAAATCAAGGGACACATACAGACTAAAAGTGAAGGGCTGGAAAAAAATATTTCATGCAAACGGAGACCAAAAGAAAGCAGGAGTTGCAATACTCATATCAGATAAAATAGACTTTCAAATAAAGGCTGTGAAAAGAGACAAAGAAGGACACTACATAATGATCAAAGGATCAATTCAAGAAGAAGACATAACAATTATAAATATATATGTACCCAACATAGGAGCACCGCAATATGTAAGGCAAATACTAACGAGGATGAAAGAGGAAATTAATAGTAACACAATAATAGTGGGAGACTTTAATACCCCACTCACAACTATGGATAGATCAACTAAACAGAAAATTAACAAGAAAACACAAACTTTAAAGGACACAATGGACCAACTAGACCTTACTGACATCTATAGGACGTTTCACCCCAAAACAATCAACTTCACGTTTTTCGCAAGTGCACACGGAAACTTCTCCAGAATAGATCACATCCTGGGCCATAAATCTAGTCTTGGTAAATTCAAAAAAATTGAAATCATTCCAGTCATCTTTCCTGACCACAGTGCAGTAAGATTAGATCTCAATGACAGGAAAAAAATTATTAAAAATTAAAACATATGGAGGCTAAACAACATGCTTCTGAATAACCAACAAATCATAGAAGAAATCAAAAAAGAAATCAAAATATGCATAGAAACGAATGAAAATGAAAACACAACAACCCAAAACCTATGGGACACTGTAAAAGCAGTGCTAAGGGGAAGATTCATAGCATTACAGGCCTACCTCAAGAAACAAGAAAAAAGTCAAATAAATAACCTAACCCTACACCTAAGGCAACTAGAGAAGGAAGAAATGAAGAACCCCAGGGTTAGTAGAAGGAAAGAAATCTTAAAAATTAGGGCAGAAATAAAAGCAAAAGAAATTAAAGAGACCATAGCAAAAATCAACAAAGTTAAAAGCTGGTTTTTTGAAAAAATAAACAAAATTGACAAACCATTAGCAAGACTCATTAAGAAACAGAGAGAAGAACCAAATTAACAAAATTAGAAACGAAAATGGAGAGATCACAACAGACAACACTGAAATACAAAGGATCATAAGAGACTACTACCAGCAGCTCTATGCCAATAAAATGGACAACTTGGAAGAAATGGACAAGTTCTTAGAGAAGTATAACTTTCCAAAACTGAACCAGGAAGAAATAGAAGATCTTAACAAACCCATCACAAGCAAGGAAATCGGAACTGTAATCAGAAATCTTCCAGCAAACAAAAGCCCAGGACCAGATGGCTTCACAGCGGAATTCTACCAAAAATTTAGAGAAGAGCTAACACCTATCTTACTTAAACTCTTCCAGAAAATAGCAGAAGAAGGTAAACTTCCAAACTCATTCTATGAGGCCACCATCACCTTAATTCCAAAACCAGAAAAAGATGCCACAAAAAAAGCAAACTACAGGCCAATATCACTGATGAACATAGATGCAGAAATCCTTAACAAAATTCTAGCAAATAGAATCCAACAACATATTAAAAAAATTATACACCATGACCAAGTGGGCTTTATCCCAGGAATGCAAGGATTCTTTAATATCTGCAAATCAATCAATGTGATACACCACATTAACAAATTGAAAGATAAAAACATATGATTATCTCAGTAGATGCAGAAAAAGCCTTTGACAAAATTCAACATCCATTTATGATCAAAACTCTCCAGAAAGCAGGAATAGAAGGAACATACCTCAACATAATAAAAGCTATATATGACAAACCCACAGCAAGCATTACCCTCAATGGTGAAAAATTGAAAGCATTTCCCTTAAAATCAGGAACAAGACAAGGGTGCCCACTCTCACCACTTCTATTCAACATAGTTTTGGAAGTGTTGGCCACAGCAATCAGGGAAGAAAAAGAAGTAAAAGGAAACCAGATAGGAAAAGAAGAAGTGAAACTCTCATTGTTTGCAGATGACATGATCCTCTACATAGAAAACCCTAAAGACTCTAGCAGAAAATTACTAGAGCTAATCAATGAATACAGTAAAGTTGCAGGATATAAAATTAACACACAGAAATCTCTTGCATTCTTATACACCAACAATGACAAAGCAGAAAGAGAAATTAAGGAAACAATACCATTCACCATTGCAACAAAAAGAATAAAATACTTAGGAATATATCTACCTAAAGAAACAAAAGACTTATATATAGAAAACTATAAATCACTGATGAAAGAAATCAAAGAGGACACAAACAGATGGAGAAATATACCGTGTTCATGGATTAGAAGAATCAACATTGTCAAAATGGCCATACTACCCAAAGCAATCTACAGATTCGATGCAATCCCTATCAAGCTACCAACAGTATTTTTCACAGAACTAGAACAAATAATTTCACAATTTGTATGGAAACACAAAAAAACCTCGAATAGCCAAAGTAATCTTGAGAAAGAAGAATGGAACTGGAGGAATCAACCTGCCTGACTTCAAACTATACTACAAAACCACAGTCATCAAGACAGTATGGTATTGGCACAAAGACAGATATATAGATCAATGGATCAGAATAGAAAGCCCAGAGATAAATCCACGAGCATATGGTTACCTTATCTTCAACAAAGGAGGCAAGGATATACAATGGAAAAAAGACAGCCTATTTAACAAGTGGTGCTGGGAAAATTGGTCAACCACTTGTAAAAGAATGAAACTAGAACACTTTCTAACACCATACACAAAAATAAACTCAAAATAGATTAAAGATCTAAATGTAAGACCAGAAACTATAAAACTCCTAGAGGACTTTTATGTCTCCGACATAAATCACAGCAGGATCCTCTATGACCCACATCCCAGAATATTAGAAACAAAAGCAAAAATAAACAAATGGGACCTAATGAAACTTAAAAGCTTTTGCACAGCAAAGGAAACTATAAGCAAGGTGAAAAGACAGCCCTCAGACTGGGAGAAAATAATAGCAAATGAAACAACAGACAAATGATTAATCTCAAAAATATACAAGCAACTCCTCCAGCTCAACTCCAGAAAAATAAATGATCCAATCAAAAAATGGGCCAAAGAACTAAACAGACACTTCTCCAAGGAAGACATACAGATGGCTAAGAAACACATGAAAAGATGCTCAACATCCCTCATTATCAGAGAAATGCAAATCAAAACCACAATGAGGTACCATTACACGCCAGTCAGGATGGCTGCTATCCAAAAGTCTACAAGCAATAAATTCTGGAGAGGGTGTGGAGAAAAGGGAACCCTCTTACACTGTTGGTGGGAATGCAAACTAGTACAGCCGCTAAGGAAAACAGTGTGGAGATTTCTTAAAAAACTGGAAATAGAACTTCCATATGACCCGGCAATCCCACTTCTGGGCATACACACCAAGGAAACCAGATCTGAAAGAGACATGTGCACCCCAATGTTCATCGCAGCACTGTTTATCATAGCCAGGACATGGAAGCAACCTAGATGCCCATCAGCAGACAAATGGATGGGGAAGCTGTGGTACATATACACCATGGAATATTACTCAGCCATTAAAAAGAATTCATTTGAATCAATTCTAATGAGATGGATGAAACTGGAGCCCATTATACAGAGTGAAGTAAGCCAGAAAGATAAAGACCATTACAATATACTAACACATATATATGGAATTTAGAAAGATGTTAATGATAACCCTATATGCAGAACAGGAAAAAAAAAAGACACAGATTTATAGAACAGTCTTTTAGACTCTGTGGGAGAAGGCGAGGGTGGGATGTTTCAAGAGAACAGCATCGAAACATGTATATTATCTAGGGTGAAACAGATCACCAGCCCAGGTTGGATGCATGAGACAAGCCCTCGGACCTGGTGTACTGGGAAAACCTAGAGGGATCGGGTGGAGAGCGAGGTGGGAGGGGGGATCGGGATGGGGAACACATGTAAATCCATGGCTGTTTCATTTCAATGTATGACAAAATCCACCACAAATAAAAAAAAATAAGAAAAAAAAGAAAACAACAAAATTCTGTAAAGCAATTAGCCCTCAATAAAAAAATAAAGTAAAAAGAAAAAAATGCTATTTTTAAAAAAAAAAAAATAAGGATAGGGACAATAGGGGCTCTTATATATTATCTGAACTAAATATAAGGAAATACATTCTGAAAATATTATTAAATTACTTGTGGGGAAAATACCATCAGTTGAGACTCCCAGAAATGCCATAAAACACAGAATAGTCCAAATATCTCAACTGCTTTAGCAGTTGGATAAGAACATGAGCCCTGGGGTCAGAGGCCCTCATCCTGCCATGCACTAGTCATGTGACATTAAGCAAGTGTGTCTCTGTTTCCTCTCCTACAAGAAGATGAAAATAGTAGGATCAACCCCAAGGGTTAAATGACAAAGAGAAATTACCCATTGTAACGTTAGCCGTTATAAACAGTATTCTTCCATGGCTGTCTGCTCTTCAGAATCAGGAGGTTTAAAAGGAGTCAGTTTTTTTTTTTTTTTAACTCATTTTGACCAACTTTGCTTTCTAATGGGAATAGTAGATTTCATTTAATATTTACTGATCTAGTCAGGGTTAATTGTATCATACTCTTATATTTTTTATTTCTTTTAAATTCCTGCCTCCTTTTAGATATACTAAGTGTTCAATTTCTTCCTTTGTTAAATATATATATTTATATATGTACAAAATATAAATATCTACTCTAAGTGTGCATAATTTAAATATATTGTTTATAATATATATTTTATACATATGTACATACCATCATTCTTTCAGTGGTTATTCTAAAGACTACCACACACATTCATTGGATCATGGAGAAAGCAAAGGAGTTCCAGAAATCATTGATGACACTAAAGCCTTTTACTTGGTGGATCACAACAAACTACAGAAAACTCTTAAAGAGGTGGGAATACCAGACCACCTTATCTGTCTCCTGAGAAACCAGTATGTGGGTCAAGAAGCAATGGTTAGAACCAGACATGGAACAACTGACTGGCTCAAAATTGTTCAAGGAGTATGTCAAAGCTGTATAGTGTCACTCTGCTTACTTAACATATATTCAGAGTACATCACGCAAAATGCCAGGCTGGATGAATCACAAGCTGGAATCAAAATTGCCAGGAGAAATATCAACAACCTCAGCTATGCAGATGATACAACTCTAATGGCAGAAAGTGAAGAGGAACTAAAGAACCTCTTGGTGACGATGAAAGAAGAGATTGAAAAAACTGGCTTAAAATTTAACATTCAAAAACTGAAATCACGGCATACAGTCTTATCACTTTAAGGCAAATAGAAAGGGGAAACATGAAAGTAGTGACAGATTTTGCTTTCATGGGCTCTAAAATCTCTGTGGACATTGACTTCAGTCAGCTCCTTGCAAGAAAAACTATGACAAACCTAGACAGTGTATTAAAAAGCAGAGACACCACTTTGCTGGCAAAGGTCCATATAGTCAAAGTTATGGTTTTTCCAATAGTCATGTATGGATGTGAGAGTTGGACCATAAAGAAGACTGAGTGTCAAAGAACTGATGCTTCTGAACTGTGATGCTGGAGAACACTCTCAAGAGTCTCTCGGACAACAAGGAGATCAAACCAGTCAATCTTAAAGGAAATTGACTCTGAATATTCATTGGAAGGACTGATGTTGAAGTTGAAGCTTCAAAACTGGCTGCCTGATGTGAAGAGTGATTCAACAGAAAAGACCCTGATGCTGGGAAAGATGCAGGGCAGGAGGAGAAGGGGATGACAGAGGATTAGATGGTTGGATGGCATCACTAACTCAGTGGACATGAGTTTGAGCAAACTCCAGGATATGGTGAAGGACAGGGAAGCCTAGAGTGCTGCATTCATGGGTTGCAAAGAGTTGAATAGGACTTAGCGACTGAACAACAATAACAACAAAATAAACTCATCTCCCCAAGAGAAAAATTTTGCCTTTAACTTACGGTACAGTTTAAAAGGTCTTCTCTTATGGAGGATAAACAAGTTTGATTACCAAGAGAGAGGATGGGCGGGGCAGGGAGGGATAAATCAGGAGTTTGGCAGATATTAACACTGTTCAGAAACTGAATCACTTTGTTGTACACCAGAAACTCACATGACATCATAAATCAACTATATTCAATAAAATAAATATATACATACCAGGTCGTCTCAGACACTGGGATTCCATGATTCTGTGGTTTTACTCAAATGACTAAAAGCTTAAAAGACAAGGATCATAAAACCTCACTACCAGCCTTCAGGGTCATGTATGGGAGGGTTAAGTTTCACAAATTGTGTGGACCAAAGCTTTCTAGAATATAGTGATGACTGTTGTGCATTTGCAAATCTCCTTTCTTCGTGCATTTGTACAAACCTGAATGGACTCTCATTCATGTTCAATGAACAAAAGATTCACATCCAGAGGAAGCACAAAGCAGTGACAGAGGATGAAACAGAGTAAAAATGATCTGGAGGAAAAAAAATACAGGCAATTATCTAGAGCCCAAGGAACTAAAATGTCTTCTCCAAAAAAAACTAAATGAAATTAGGGACTTGGGCCCCCAGATACCCCCCTCCCCTCTTCCTCCCACTTTGGTGCTGGAGGGAGCCATGCGGGCACCGGCAGATCCTGGTTGCCCTGGGCATTCCCGCTGGGGAGCGGGGAGGTGGAGGCACCAAGGCAGATGCTTGAGGAAGTGTGGGTGAGCTTGCCGTCAAGTTTATGAGCCAAAGGGCACCTGCCGAGTTCCACCTCTCCAAATCCCATCCAGAAAGGACCCATGAACTCAAGCCATGCCCACCTTTGAAGGCTCTCCTGGCCCCCTGATCACAGTCATCTTTTCTTCCTCTAATGGGAATGAAAGACTTTTGGAGGCTCAGCCTGGGCTGTCCTACGAGATGTTGTGACTCAGGCTTCATCTCTGACACACGCAGCTCCGCAAAGGCCTCAAGAGGTTCTTCTCTGTGAGTCCAGCTGTGTCCCTGCCCCCCTCTGTGAGTCCAGCTGTGTCCCTGCCCCCGACCCCAGGCTTGGAGCAGCCAGCGCACAGCAGGCTCTGGACGGGCTGCGGCCAAGGACGGGACTCCCCCGGCTGGTCACACTCCCCGCACACGTGCATCCCGAGCTGGCTCCTTCATTCCCACGTCTCCCTCTCCCAGGCTTTGGGCAGAGGTCTTCAGGCACCTCTGCCAAAACCTCCGTATGGGAGGGGAATGAAAAGGAAACCTTGGAGACAAGTTTTTCCATTGTGAGTACCCAATGTTTTTCCACTTTCAGCTCTCCGCCCCCTCCTTACTCTCCTCCTCCACCCCAGGTCCATAAAACTGCTGGAGCCTCTTATTCAAAGCTCCCTCATCTACCAGATGCCCACCCACATCTGTGCTGATCTGCCCAATCTTCCAACAGGAGCCACTGCAAGGTGGGAGAACAGGAGAGGGCCTTCACTTCCTCCAGGTCAGCCTTTCCCGTATGCAACCATTGCATGCTCCCCTGTACTTTCATTTTGGCTCCTTGAAGCTTTAATCTGCAGCTCCTATACCCGGCAGCTCAGCACTCTCTGCAGCTCTGCTGAGCTCCTACCATAAATAAATGAGTAAAATAATTACCCGGGATGAAATAAAATATCAAACAGAATTTCTGGTGTTGTCTTAGAATCGGGCTGAAGCCTCAGGGTGAGAACAATAGGTGATAAGGAAAACACACTCCACATCCCTGCAAACTCGAACAAAAGATGGGAGTGAACTGCCCAGTCGCCACGTCCTAAGAGGCGGCCAGACCAGGGTGTGGTCCCAGTCACCACGTCTTAAGAGGCAGCCAGACCAGGGTGTGGTCCTGTGACCACGGTCCACCTGCGTCCCCAGCCTGGAGAGAAGGTGCAGAGTTGCAGGCAGGGGATGAGGGACTCTGGTCCCAAGCGTTGCCATGGCACCAGAGCAGAGCGTGATGACAGACTGCCTGGGGGAGACTTCCAGCATCCACAGCAGAGACCAGAGGAAGGATCCAAAGGTGAGAGGCTGGCTGGAGCTGCCAGTGATGGAGGAGCAAAGGGAGGGCCTGCCCTTCTGGGGTGTCACAGGCAAGACGCCAGATGCTCCCAGGGGGACCAGAGCCACCTGGCCTTCGTCTTGAAAGGCCCACTCTGTGGAGTGAGACCAGCCCGGCAGGCAGAGATGATGTGCGCTACAGCCTCACAGAAGGAGCTGCGGGGTCAGGACTCTCAGCGGCACGCCTGGAGCAGAGGAGGGCAGAAGGGCGGCCTCCAGCAGGAGGTCTGGTCCGGAGGAGGAACCAGCAAGTGTCCGTCAAGGCAGAACCACTAGCAGCACCAACTCCCCAAAGAGGGCTTCTTACACCTCTCATTCCTTCCCCATCCCCTTCTTCAGCCTGACTCAGAACGAGCAGTACCGGTCCAGTGGGAGTAGAGAAGGAAGGTGAGGAGTGGGAGACCAGAGCACAGGACTCCTGCCTGCTTCTGGTCAGTAGGGCCTCACGTCAAGCCTGAGCCTAGAAGGACAGAAAACGCCTAAAACTGGACGAGAAATGGAAATTTCGACATTAAATTGGACTGGACTATTTCTTACCTGAACTCAAGGTGATTTTAAGACTCAAAACTTATCATAAAAGCCATAGAATCTGCTTGCAGTGTCTTCCTCCGGAAGCCTCCCCAAGCAGGTTTGAAGTTGTGGTAGATGAAAAATAAAGCTGTTTTCTGATCTTCTCTTACTCAGTATAGCTTTTTCCAACGCCCATTAGAGAAGCAAAAAAGAAGCAGAGAGGGAAACGACAGAGCTGGAATCTGCTTCGGGAACCGCCAGCCATGGAGGCTGAGGAGCACGTGGAGGGGAGAAGGAGCCACCTCTGGGAAGAGGGGAAGATCATTCCAGGCTGAGGGAGGGTTGTGTGCAAAGGCTCTGGGGCCGGAACAGAGGAATCATGGAACCTCGGGCAGGACAGAGCACAGCGATGATGCTGGAGTCAGGCTGTGGGTGATGTGGTCCACGGTGAAGAGTTTGGTTCAATCCCCAGGGCATTCAGAGTTTAAGCCACAAAATCACTTAGTCCAAACTTAGAAGCTTAAGATTACTTTTTACGTTGCTTGAGGAATAGACTGAGGGCAGGAGTATAAGCCCAGGCCTGCAGGAAATCAGCCCTGAATATTCATTGGGAGGACTGATGCTGAAGCTGAAGGTCCAATACTTTGGCCACCTGATGCGAAGAACCGTCTCACTAGAAAAGACCCTGATGCTGGGAAAGATTGAGGGCAGGAGGAGAAGGGGAGGACAGAGGATAAGATGGTTGGATGGCATCACCAACTCAATGGATATGAGTTTTGGCAACTCCAGGAGATGGAGAAGGGCAGGGAAGCCTGGTGTGCTGCAGTCCATGGGGTCACAAAGAGTCGGACATGACTGAGCAACTGAACAACAACATTAGAAGGACACAATGCACTTCATAGGAAAGGCACAGTAAATTCTCAGTGGTTGCTTTTCTCAAGTTTACAGACTCAGAAGATCAGAGAGACTAGTAGTCTACAGTCTACTACAGTCTAGTGTTTCTACAGGCTCCCATTGACTAAAATAATCTACTGAAATTTAATGACCAACAAAAACAAAAAATGGAAAACATATGCCCATGATGGTCCACTAGTTAAGACTTAACCTTCTAATGCAGGAGGTGTGAGTTCAATCCCTAGTCAGGGAGCCAAGATCCCACATACCTCAAGGCCAAAATATTCAAAACCATAAAACGAAAGCAGGACTTCCCTGGTGGAACAGTGGATAAGAATCTGCCTGCCAATGCAGGGAACATGGGTTTAATCCTTAGTCCGGGAAGATCCCATATGCCACAGAGCAACTAAACCTGAGCACCACAGCTACTGAACCCATGGGTTGCAACTACTGAAGCCTATGTGTCTACAGCCTGTGCTCCAAAAGAGAAGCCACTGCAACAAGAAGCCCCCACACCACAACCAAAGGTCACCCATATCGCCACAACTAGAGAAAGCCCATGCAAAGCAATGAAGACACAGTGCAACCAAAACACAAACAAAAAAGTCCTCCACTTAAAAAAAAAAAAAGCAATATTGTAACAAAGTCAATAAAGACTCTAAAGATGGTTCACATAAAAAAAAAATCTTAAATAAAAAGAGTCTCTTGCATGAAGAGCTGCCATGTGTGACGAGTGCTATGCAACGCATTACACACTTGCACATGGCCATCCTCTCTAAAGTGAAAGTCGCTCAGTCGTGTCGGACTCTTTGTGACCCCATGGACTATACAGTCCATGAACTCTTCAGGCAAGAACACTGGAGTGGGTAGCCTTTCCCTTCATCAGGAGATCTTCCCATCCCAGGGATTGAATACAGGTCTCCCTCATTGCAGGTGGATTATTTACCAGCTGAGCCACAAGGGAAGGCCAAGAATCCTGGAATGGCCAAGAATCCCTTCTCCAGTGGATCTTCTGACCCAGCAATCGAGCCAGGGTCTCCTGCATTGCAGGCAGATTCTTTACCAACTGGGCCACCAGGGAAGCCCTCAGAACTAGATATTAGGTGCAACAGTTTTCTCCCCTCTTCTCCCTTTTCATACATATAGTTTCCAATCTCTCCTTAAACAATTTCAGCATGAGAATGCACTCTGGTTTCTCACAGAGCTACTTAAACCCACTTTAAAGATGTGTTTACACAATTTGTTGCAAAAGAAAGAATGAGACTTCTTTCTTAAATAAAAAACGTTACCAATTAGCAAAAACAAATGTTGTGATGCTTCTTCTCACCAACAGTCACAGTGAACAATTCACCTCTGGCCTGACACTTGTTGTCAGGTGACCCACACAGCCCCACCGCCAGCCCCTGAGAATGATTTACAAGTACCTCTGGTATTCGAGACAATTCCCCGGGAAGGCCCTCCCATTCTTACACACTCCAGCCTAATAGCTTCTATACAACTCCGGGGAGCTGGCAATGGACAGGGAAACCTGGCGTGCTGCCGACCATGGGGTCGCAAAGAATCAGACAGGACTGAGCGACTGAACTGAGTGTGCATCGAAAACTCGCCTTGCGCAGGGCAGCACGCTGAGCACTTTACAGGTATCATAATAATCCGTCTTCACAAAAACTCCTTAAAGTTAAGACTTGCTATTATATATCCCTACTTTAGAGCTAAAGAAACAGAAGCATGGAGAATTTCAGTAGCATATTCAGGGTCACCAGATGGTCAATGGTGACACCTGTGTTTCCTCTCCAAGTCCATCTGCTTCTGGTGCTCGACTTTTGAGTTTGAGACCCCTCCCTTGACTCCCAGTGCAGTGCCCACCCAGGTCCACCGTATGGGATGTTTACCTTTGTACACCCTAGCTCATAGGCCTCATCTGTCTGCCACAGGCACCAGCTTGGCCCTTGGCCTCACTGCCTACCATCATCTCCCATGGGAAGCCTTAGGACTGGCTCAGGGCCTAAGCCACCCTCTGTGTCCTTGTAGGGGCTAGTGGTGATGGAAGAGTCTGTGTCCATGTAGGGCCAGTGGGAACGGAAGAGTCTGTATCCATGTAAGGCTAGTGGGGACGGAAGAGTCTGTCCATGTAGGGCTAGTGGGAACGGGAGAGTCTGTGCTATGCTAGGTCATCTTATCATGGCTTAGACAGCCCTGTCACATGTATCATCTCTCTATTATACAGGCAATGACATCATGCTGCTAGCTTTAAATTAGCCCCCACCATAGTATTTATACCACTGCCGCTGCTGCTGGTAAGTCGTTTCAGTCATGTCCGACTCTGTGCGACCCATAGACGGCAGCCTATCAGGCTCCTCCGTCCCTGGGATTCTCCAGGCAAGAATACTGGAGTGGGTTGCCATTTCCTTCTCCAAATTGCACCACAGAAATTGGCAGACACAACAAACCAGAGCTTTGTTGGAGGGAAAGAACACCAGCAGCTGCTTAGGACGGACAGTTGGGGTCATAACAAAACCATCTCTTAAGACAGTCTTTTTTTCATAGACTTTGACAGACAAATCAACCCTAATTCCTAGGATTCCCTCAAAAGAAGTCCAAGTGAAACTCTGTGTGTGGGAGCCAGGTCTTCTTGTTCAGAAGCAAATATCCTTCCTCAACCTGAGCTGCTCTCCTTGCGGCATTAAGAGAAAAGGGTTTGGAAACTTTTTCATGCTTTCCTACATTCTGTCGAGCTTGCAGTCTTGCTGGAAGGAGGGAGCCAATCTCAGGTGCTAAACGTCAAATTGCTTATGGGAACAGCTGCAGCTTTCAGCTGAGTAAGCAGGACTTTCCAAGGGTGGTATTTTCCAGCTATGGTGCTGCAGCCAATTAAAAATTAGTGATAGGAAAAAAATAAATAAATAAAATTAAAAATATAAATGCTAGGGATAGAAAATAAGAAACAAAAGGAAAACCATCTGATGGTTTGATAAGAGCCACAGCCAGCCACCTCCGTTACACTTATAAACACACAGTAGAGTGAAGGACAGGATGGGAATGAAGAAATAAGAAAGGCTACTTCTGAACCTTGGCTCTTTCACTGGCACATGTTCTGATGGGACAAAAAGGTAGGAGAGAAAGAAAAGATATAATGGGTACAAAGGCACAAACTCACGTCTGAAGAAAAGACCCTTCTCTGTGTCAGGAATCCAATGATGATTTCAGTCCAACGTTCACTTAGTCCGTGTTCACTGAGCACCTACTATGTGCTAAGCAATAAGTAAAATAGAATCGTGACCAGCAGAGGCACAGTTGCAGCCCTCACGGAGCCATCACAATCTAGTGGTGAACAAAAACACTTAACGTGCAGAACGGATCAGGTGTGATGCTTGTTATGATAAAGAAGGTAAATGAGCCATGGGAACAAAACAGGGAGGAATCGTGGCTGCTTCTGATGCAGGGAAAGACTGAAGGCAAAAGGAGCAGGGGATGGTTAAGGATGAGATGTATTAAAGATTAACAGTATCACCGGCTCAGTGGACATGATTTTGAGCAAACTCTAGGAAGAGAATGGAGGAGAGAGGAGCCTGGAGTGTTGCAGCCCATGGGGTCTCAAAGAGTCAGACACGATTCAGTGACTGAACAACAACCGATGCAGGAGGGGCCACAGAATAAAGTCCTGCTGACAGAGTGGGGAGGCAAATGGCTGGAAAGCCAGAGCAGACAGCTTGACAGCATGACCAAGACGCATCTGAATCACTCTTGCGAGGGTCTTGTAACAGCCCTGCAATGGACCAGACACCACGGATTTGGAAGTCAGAGACCTGAGTTCAAATCCTTACTCTCTCTCCAATAGTTGAGTAAGTTACTGAACTTCCTTGAGTTTGGTACCTTCTTCACATAGAAGGACATGGTATTTATCTTCCAAGCTTACTATTTGGGTTAAGTTACTGTTGGGTATAGGAGGATTCAGCCTGGCACAGGGCCTATCACAGATTCTCAATTAGTGATAGCTAGATATAAAGATCAATCAATGAGAATTTTTTAAATTAAGGGTCTCTCAAACTGCACACACAGGCCGCTTGCTGAGTAAGCGCCGAAATATCTATGAGCAGAAAGACTTAATGAGGCTTAGCAGTCCTGCTCTGTAAGGTTACTGGAGAGTTTGCACAGCAAGAGGCTTTGAACGTGCCTGCATCAACCACACCCTCAGTTGTCAGCATGTTTGCGGCTGCAGCCGCAGCAGTGGGGCCATGCACTGTCTTTTGCCAGCTACCTCATCTTGCTTTACCATCTTGCAGGTGGGAATGTCGTTCCCACCTGCAGGGACTCTTCCCAGATTTTCCCATGTGAGTTTCCATTTCCTTCTTTTCGATAAAAGGCAATTGGATTGATGTGTTTCCCTTTGTTTACAAAACCCTTCTTTTAAATGAATTCATGAACTGGGAGGGAACAAAAAAATCCATTGTCTGAAGACGTGTGCCAGCTTTCTATTAGGGAAAACATGGTCACGACAGAGACTTTGTTCAGATGCTAGGCTGTGTCTGACTCTTTGCAGCCCCGTGGACTGCATCATGCCAGGTTCCTCTGTCCTCCACTGTCTCCTGGAGTTGGCTCAAACTCGTGTCCATTGAGTCAGTGATGCTATCCGAGTCGGTGGTACTCATTCTCTGCTGCCTTAAACCCTCCTAAAAGTTTGAGTCGGAATAGATGAATTCAATAGCTTTCATGAAATCTGCCACCTCATTTTTCATCCCTCTGGCGATATATGTAAACATTAAAAGAGTCTATAATACTTCTATCTGCTGGACTCGCAGCAGGGCTAATAGACTGAGATGCACTGTCTCCTTTTTACCTCTGCTTACCTTTAGCATCAATTATCAAAGATGATAACAAAATGCAAGTTGATCAATCTCCCCACTTTAATTTAGCAAGACAGGTCATAATGGCTTTGTTCCTTGGCTGACATGCCAGGGAGCTGTTTTCACATATTAATGTGACATGACTTGGAGGGTCATAATAACTATGACAAGATAAAGGGAATTAGTTAAAACTTAATTAAAGCCACGTGGATAGCAAGTAGAACACTGTAACCTGAATTCTTGGTTGCCGGATTGGCAGGAAAAAAAAAAAAAAAGGAAGAGTATTTATAGCAAGCACAGGAGCCCCAGTTAACACAGCATGTCACCCTGGTCTGAAATAATCTGATCAAAATCAGAAGGAAATGATATTGGTGATTCTGGTACCTATTGGCCCACCGAGGACAGAGTAATAGAACAAGGGTGAAGTTCTCCTCACCCCGGAGGCTGGAAGCACCAAGTCAGTTGTAATTGTTTTTCAGTCGCTAAGTTGTGTCTGCCTCTTTGCAGCACCCTGGACGGCAGCACACCAGGCTTCCCTGTCCTTCACTGTCTCCCAGAGTTTGCTCAGATTCATGTCCACTGAGTCACTGATGCTATCTAACCACCTCATCAGTTGTGATATGCTTATAAAAAGGCTGGTTCTTGGACTCTAATCCCAGACATTCTGATTTGATGAGTCTGGCAGGACTGAAATCTTCCTTTTCGGTAGACCATTTCCATGTTCAAGTTACTTCTAACAGAGTATGTATCTGGTTACAAAAGACAGTGTTGTGAGACACTATGAAGTCCTGCAATCTTTTACCCCCTAGTTTTAGCATCCATGGTCGAGCCTTGCCTGAACCAATTATTACTATCAAAAAAAAATTTTTTTACAATTTTTTTGTCACATTTTTGGGTTGGCAGTTACTACTTCTTTCTCTATACCTATCAGTTAGAGTATATTATTTCTTTTTCATTCTTTTTTATTTTTATTAGTTGGGATTTTACTCTAGGGAAGACCTCTCCCATTGACTGAGCATGGATACTTTATTCAGTGGGTGACCGATCCACTACTGTGATGCAATTTTAATGCTCATCGTAATGTCCCATGTTTGAGCAGAGGTAGCCCCTTACAACTGGCTCCTGGAGCCTTTTAAGCATGTCTTTAGTTTATCAGCAGAAAAATGTCTGTACTTCCTTGCCCAGCCTTGAAATCAGACATGCCTCTCAGTTCAGTTCAGTTCAGTCGCTCAGTTGTGTCCAACTCTTTGCAACCCCATGAACCACACCATGCCAGGCCTCCCCGTCCATCACCAACTCCCGGAGTCCACCCAAACCCATGTCATTCAAGTCTGTGATGCCATCCAACCATCTCATCCTCTGTCGTCCCCTTCTCCTCCTACCCTCTATCTTTCCCAGCATCAGGGTCTTTTCAAATAAGTCAGCTCTTTGCATCAGGTGGCCAAAGTATTGGAGTTTCAGCTTTAGCATCAGTCCTTCCAATGAACACCTAGGACTGATCTCCTTTAGGATGGACTGGTTGGATCTCCGTGCAGTCCAACGGACTCTCAAGAGTCTTCTCCAACACCACAGTTCAAAAGCATCAATTCTTCGGCGCTCAGTTTTCTTTATAGTCCAACTCTCACATCCATACATTACCACTAGAAAAACCATAGCCTTGACTAGACAGACCTTTGTTGACAAAGTAATGTCTCTGCTTTTTAATATGCTGTCTAGGTTATTCTCTAAGGAGACTTTATTTCTTAGTGAGGATGGGGCAGTAATGGAAAATAAAGCACTGAGCAGGACCCAGCATCATTCTGTGGTGCTCCAGCCAAACAGGCACATCATAAACCTAACTGTGAGGAAACATCGGACAAGCTAAAACCGAGGGGCCTTCCAACAAACAAGAGGCCTGCACTCCTCAGAGATGCTGATGCTCAGAAAGGCAGAGGAAACGAGACTAAAGGAACACAAAAACCAAATATGTTATGTGATGCTGGTTTAGATCTTGACCAGAATCTTCAGAAATGCTATCTGATGAACATTTGGGGACAACTTAAATTTGAATCAGGATTATAGATTAGATAATAATCTTGTTGTCCTTTAGTCACCAAGTTGGGTCCAACTCTTTTTGACCCCGTGGACTGTAGGCCCCCGGGCTCCTCTGTCCATGGGATTCCAGGCAAGAATACTGGGGTGGGTGGCCATTTCCTCCTCTAGGGGATCTTCTTGACCCAGGGATTGAACCTGGGTCTCCTGCTTGACAGGTGGAATCTTAACCACCGAGCCACTCCGGAAGCCCAATAATATTGTATTAATATTAATTTTTACGATTTTGAGAGAAGGATAAATGTTGCAATATATGGTGAAGGGTATGTAGAAATTCATATATTATTCTTACAAATTTTCTGTGAGTTTAAATCTATTTCTAAAGATTTTCTTAATGGACAATATGTATTCACTGCTGTACTGTTTATAGTAGCCAAGATGTGGAAGTGACCTAAATATCTACCCACAGAGGAATAAATGAAGAAGATGGAATGTTACAAAGCCATGAAAAAAAAAAATGAAATCATGCCATTTGTGGCAACATGCATGGGCCTAGAGATTATCACACTGAGTGAAGTAAGTCCAACAAAGACAAGTATATGATACAGCTTACGTGTGAACTCTAAAAAGAAATGCTACAAACGAACTTGTGTAAAAACAGAAACAAACTGAAAGAATGAACTTACGGTTGGGGAGAGGGAAGAGTTTGGGGAAGGGACGTTAGGGCTTGTAGGATGGATATGTACACACCACTATATTTAAAATGGATAACCAACAAAGACCCGCTCTATAGCACAGGGAACTCTGCTCAATGATATATAGCAACTTAAATGGAAAAAGAATTGATACATGCGTATGGGTAACTGAATTACTTTGCTGTATGCCTGCAACCATCACAACACTGTTAATCAACTATACTCTAATATAAAATATAAACTTTTAAAAAAATAAAATTAAAAAGTGGACAGTATGGCATCAAGGCAAGTTTCCTACGCTACTGGTCCACATATGAATGACAGTTTACTCAAGCAGAGAAATTTTCAGTACTAATGTAATTATTAGATATAACAAGCACGTCTTCTAAGACATAGTTTCATAAATATCAGTATTTAGTGGTGGCTATGTTTAAAGAAAACTGATCAGTAAATAATAGCACAGAAGCTAGGAAATTCCTTGAGATTCTTGGCAAAATGCAGATTCTATTTCAGCAGGTCCAGCGTGGCGCCTGAGATGGAGCCTTTCTAAGAAGCTCACAGATAATGCTGATGTTGTGGGTCTGTGGACCACTCTCAGAGCAGCAAGGACTCAAGGCCCTGAGGAGAACGGCTCTCCACAGAACATTCCATAGAATTCAGTCTCTGTCTCTCCCGCGCTTCACCCCTTGTTCATGTTCTGAAGGCAGCTGCTCACTGAAAGAATTTGCTAAGAAAAAACAACCAAAAGAAGACCCAAAAAAAAAAAAAAGTTTAAAAAATTCACAGCCCTAAACTAGAGGTTGATTAGGGTCAAAAAAAAAAAAAAGAGATATATTTAAACCTAATTAAGATAAAGGATTCCTCCTTAGGCTGAGAGAAACTCCAAGAGTGAAAGCTCCGAGGACGTGTCGACTCCTGTCAGATTTGTCAGAAAAATGTTCCATCAAGGAGATGCACTGACAGCCTTGAAGGGTTGACAGCCCTGCCTGGTAATTCTGCAGGCAATTTTCATATTATAAAACTCGAGAAATAATACCTAATACTGATCAGTTGCTTTAAACTTTATAAAACCCTTTTGCAGGCATTAATGCATCCAGGGTCTGACCTCTTAATCTGTTATTGCTCCTATCAAACTGAAGGCTGTGGACTGCTTCACAGTAGAGATCAGGTCTATCTCCCCAACATTTGGCAAAGGCCTGGCATATATTCATAGCAGGATTTCAACAAATATTGGTGCAAACAGAGTTTTTTTTTTCCTCCTGATCCTCAAATACATAATAGCACATTTCATTTCATTGAAGTTACCATCAATTATTATGATCCACTATGATGTTAAGTATCTCTAAGAAATAAAAAAAAGTTGCCATTTAAACCTCCTGCCCCATTGATTGGAACATCCTAACTTTGGAGGTATTAAAATGAGAAGGAGAAACCTGCATCTTAGAAATTGACAAATATCATATATTAATGCATGTATGTGGAATTAAAAAAAAAAAAAGATACCGATCCACCTAGTTCCAGAGCAGGAATCAGGAATAGAGACACAGATGCACAGTACAGAAGTGTAGACACAATAGGGGAAGGGAGGGGTGGGATGAATCGGGAGATTAGGTTTGACAAAAATATACACATTACCATGGGCAAAATAGCTAATAGGAAGCTGCTGTCTATCAGAGGGAGCTCAGGTCGGTGCTCTGTGATGACCCCTGTGGTGGGATAGAGACAGGCTCAAGAGGGAGGGGAGGTATGTATGCATATAGCTGACTTGCATTGTTGTACAGAAAAATAACACAACACTGTAAAGCAATTATACTCCAGTAAAATAACAGAAATTGAGAGATGGCAATAGCTGTGCTTTCCTACGGGGTCACCCACCCAGCATAGAAAGAAAGTGGATAACGGCCAAATGTTAGAGTTGCTGAAGTTACCGTAGGGAGGGAAGGAGACGAAGAATAGGGAGAGATTTCTTTTTTTATATACTGTATGATTCTATTTATGTCATATTCTAGAAAAGACAAAGACATAGTGATGAGTGAATTGAAGTTATAGACATTTTTCAAAAGAAATCAAACTGTACTCAAAATTAGTGACATTTGTCTAAAAGTTACACCTCAATAAAGCTGATTTTTAAAATCCAGGTTTTTTGTTGTTTTTTTGTTTTTTCCAATGACTTGGGGCAGACAAGCCTCTTTCTCAGACTGTAGTCCAGTTGGCAACCATCTTTTCTCAGGAAGAGCATCAGTGGATTCCTGCCTCTACTGGAAAAAATACAGACCAAGTGCCCAGCAGAATCCATGAGACAGTGTTCCAAGTTCAAGGACCCTTGAACAGAAAGCATAATGGAGAAGGAGGCGAAGGGGGAGGAAGGGAGGAAGAGGAGGAGGAAAGGAAAGGATGGCATTTACTGTCTTCTTACACAAACCTGTGCAGTAGCTAACAGGGGAACCCAGCGCTGTAGAAATCCTGCGAGCAGCAATGCGAGGATCAACCGTACGGAAGGAGACTAAGAAGTCTCAGGCCCTGGCATAAAAGCCTTGATTCAGGTCAGACACTTTTTGGCTAGGGGTGAAGAAAGCACTTCTGTGTGCTGTCAAAGAAGACTGTCCCAACTGGCTGCTGGCAGTCCCTATGTCCAACTCTTTGCCACCCCAGGGACTGCAGTGCACCAGGCTTCCCTGTCCTTCACCATCTCCCAGAGCTTGCTCAAACTCATGTCCATTGAGTCAGCGATGCCACCCACCGATTTTATCCTCTGCCACCCCCTTTTCCTCCTGCCCTCAATCTTTCCTAGCATCAGGGTCTTTTCCAATGAGTCACTTCTTTGTATCAGGTGGCCAAAGTATTGGAGCATCAGTTTCAAGCATATGTCCTTCCAGTGAATATTCAGGGTTGCTTTCCTTTAGGATTGACTGGGTTGATCTCAACTGGTGTTCATAATAAATGCCAGACTCTAGGACCTGGAGAGACAAATGAAATCTGAAACACCCCCAGATGAGGCCATCCCTACCTGGTGAGCCAAACATCACCGCAACTCAGGGTGATGGCCACACCCCACGTGGCTCTGCAGCTGTCTTTATTTCAGCGCAAAGAGCATTTGAGATTCTCTCTTAAGAAACAACCTTGGGCGGGTTACTCTGTGCCTGTTTCCTTGTCTATAAAATGACGAATGCAATGATAGCACTCACCTCATCTTGAAGTGAGGATGAATCAGTTAATCCATGAGACGTTTGGAGCAGTGTTGGTGTCAGGCAATCACTTCGATGAATGCTAGCTATTTTCACTACTATTATCTGATATAATTGTGCATAATGGAAGCTATGACAGGACTCAGTCCTGGACTAGGGGCTGTGTGACGTTTCCATGAGCTGACAGGGTTCCCGGATTCTTGTGTGTGTGTGTGTGTAGTCCGTCAGTCATGTCCGACTCTTCACAACCCACTGGACTGCAGCCCACCAGGCTCCTCTGTCCATGGAATGCTCTAAGCAAGAATACTAGAGTGGATCGCCATGTCCTCCTCCAGGGAATCTTCCCCACCTAGGGATCAAGCCTGTGTCTCTTCCATCACCTGCCTTGGTAGGTAGATTCTTTACCACTCGCCACTGTGGAAGCCAAATTCTTATCCCCACTTTCTTTTTTTTTAATTGACTTCCACTTTAACAGGGAAGGGCTTCCCAGGTGGCACTAGTGGTAAAGAATCTGCCTGCCAATGAAGGAGATATGGGTTCGATACCTGGGTGGGGAAGATCCCCTGGAGGAGGGCATGGCAACTCCCCTCCAATGCCATGCCTGGAGAATCCCATGGACAGAGGAGCCTGGCAGGCTGCAGCCCGCGGGGTCACAAAGACCTGGACACAGCTGAAGCAACTCAGCACACAGGAGCAGGACAATGAAAGCAGCCAGACAAGCCGCAGCTGCTAGCAAGAGTGCAGTTCCAGGCAGCCAGGAAGAGGATGAACTTGCAGGGAGCAAGACCACTGCCGCTTCCCATGAAGGCACCTGGCCGCCGCAGTAGCTCTCACCAAGCTGCTGGTGGTCCAGCCGACCTCCTGGCGGCTCTGCGTCTGCTTTCGGGGGGCAGACTGTGTGCCGTCATCCGGCTGGTGCGCGGAGACACGGGCCTCCGGAACCAAACGCGTCTGCTCTTAGAGCCACGCGCCGCTCACGCCGCCAGCCCCTCGCGCGGGCCCCCGCCGGAGCGGCGCTGCGGGCAGCTCTCATCTGGCAGCTGCTTTGGCACGCCGTCATTTGGGAATGTGTAAAGAGGCCCAAATTATCTTCTCCTGAGGTGACAAATCAAGTAGAGGGCCCACAAGCCCAGACGGTTCACACGCCAAATAAACAGAACGCCGCAGGAGCGAAGGTAGCCATCTCCCCGCAGCTTATGGAAAACAAGTCTACTTCTTATCGGGAAGATTAATGAACCAGGCTGTCCCCTCACCTCTGATTGCGGCTGAACAGAAATTAGGGGCTGTTTTTAATCTATTCTGCGGTAACAGCATCATGGCAGGTCACCAAAGTTCATAGAGAAAGGGTCTAACACTTCTCTGGGAAGTTATTTCCAATACCCGGTGGAAAGTGAAGTCGCCCAGCCGTGTCCGACTCTTTCCGACCCCATGGACCGTAACCTACCAGGCTCCTCTGTCCATGGGATTTTCCAGGCAAGGGTACTGGAGTGGGTTGCCATTTCCTTCTCCAGGGGATCTTCCCGACCCAGAGATCGAACCCGGTTCTCCCGCTTTGCAGGCACAAGCTTTACCGTCTGAACCACCAGGGAAGCCAATACCCGGTAACCAGTCATTAATGACAAATTATTAAAATTTTCTCTGATACACTGCTGTTATTTTTAACTGTATAAAATATATGAATATATTAGGTAGAGTAAAATGAATAAAAATATTTTCTTACTAAATAAGACTCTGTTAGGTGGTGCTAGTGGTAAAGAACCAGCTTGCCGCTGCAGGAGCCATGAGAGACTCAAGTTTGATCCCTGGGTCGGGAAGGTCCCCTGGAGGCAGGCGTGGCACACTCCAGTATTCTTGCCTGGAGAATCCCTTGGACAGAGGAGCCTGGAGGGCTTCAGTCCATGGGGTTGCAGACAGTCCGAGGAACAGAAACCACTTAGCACACACTCACATCTGCCTCTGTTGGGCTTCCCTGGTGCCTCAGACAGTAAAGAGTCTGCCTGCAAAGCAGGAGACCTGAGTTCTATCCCTGGATGGGAAAGCTTCCCTGGAGAAGGACATGACTGCCCACTCCAGTACTCTTGCCTGGTGAATTCCATGGACAGAGGAACCTGGTGGGCTATAGTCCGTGGGGTCTCAATCAGTCAGACACTGCTGAGAGACTGATGCTTTCCCTTTCATTCATACAGATGTGTATGTATGTAGTTTATTACAATTGATGCCATATATCTTTCTGAAACTTTGCTGAACTTGCACCAAAGACCTCTCCCTTTATTTCTTTCACTTGAGTCCCCTGCTTCCCTATACGAGCTGGGGCCAAACCGTTGAAATCTGGGGTGAGAAGGGGAAGATGCCAGAAGGGAAATGAGAAGCGGGGACTTGGTTGCCTTTAGGACAGATAACCAGCAGACTGAACGCTTTTGGAGGCTTGATCACAAAGTACAGCACCTGCTCTATCTCAAAATCCTGCCCAGAACGGTTGTATATTTCATGAAACTTCACATGGTTAAAAATAATCATACCCAGGGAGCTTTTTTTTTTTCCACACGGAATACATAATGTGTTTTTCCTTAGAACTGCATATTCCATCCTCAAGACTCTGAATAAGTACAGGGGAGAGATCCATCCTGAGGAAAATCAATTTTGTGAGAGAAGCAAGGGATGGTGATGCCTCAAGATGCAAAGGCAACATTTGCCGAGAATTCCCAACTGGGGAAGGAGGCTGGAACCTTAGCCATGTCTACGTTGCTGATCTGGGTAATGGAATTGGGATGCAAGTGGAAGCTGGGTTGTCTGTATTATATGCACGTGTAAACTAATTTGAGAGGAAAATGATAATGAACCAGTACTGAAGTTTAACCAATAGTCTAACTGATGAATTGTGCCCACGTGACCATCCTGGAAATTCCAGGCACAGCCAGGGGAAGTGATCATTTTGCGTGTGTGTGGTGTGTGGTGTGTGTGTGTGTGTGTGTGTGTTTATTTTTCAGCTTGAGATATTGCTCCATGTCTAAATTATCCAAGCCATGCATAGTCATCACATAGCAAACATTTAAGATACCTCAGTATACACGTAAAGTGGGCCTTTTTACAGAAGGGTGAGTGATCAACTGACTGCAGGATACTTTCACTTAAGAGGAAACCAAGAAGGAAAAAAAGTCTGAAAAAGCATATATACAGACGACTCATTGGAAAAGACCCTGAGGCTGGGAAAGATTGAAGGCAAGAGGAGAAAAGGGCAGCAGAGGATGAGATGGTTGGATAGCATCACCCACTCAATGGACATGAACTTAGGCAAACTCCAGGAGATATTGAAGGACAGGGGGACCTGGCACGCTGCAGTCCATGGGGTCACAAAAGGTCAGATATGACTTGGGGACTGAACAACAGCTATAAATATATAACTGAATCACTTTTCTATGTGCCTGAAATTAATGCAAAATTATAAATCAACTCTACTTCCATTTTATTAAAAAAAAAAAAAGAGGAAACTAAAAAGGAAGTGGAGGAGCCCAGACTACTCGTGAACACCTCACTCCTTATACCAAAGAAAGATGCAGCAAGTGGAAAGTACACACCGAAGATTTCTGACTGCCCCCTGGAGCTCTGATCTGGGAACCCCTACCATCCTGACGGTCTTCCTAGCTGAAACACTCTGGCCAAGACTTTCTCGGTCTTGTGATTGTTGTTGAAGGACCCAAGGTCTGATCCTGCTACTGAGAGCAGAGAAAAGCATTCAAGTACTGATTCCCTTTGTCCATGGCTGTGAAATCTTCCCAGTGACTGTTAGTTAGTATTAGTTGCTCAGTCATGTCCATTTCTTTATGACCCCATGAACTATGGCCCACCAAGCTCCTCTGTCCATGGAATTCTCCAGGCAAGAATACCAGAGTGAGTAGCCATGTCCTTCTCCAGGGGATCTTTACTCCAAAGTTGGAGTGGGTTGCCATTCCCTTCCCCAGATGATCTTCCTAACCCACAGCTCGAACCCAGGTCTCCTGCATTGCAGGCAGATTCTTTACCATCTGAGCCATCAGGGGAGCTCCAGTGATTAGGAAGGTTTAAAGAGAAATCCACAGAGTGGGCATCTTTCTTTCTTCTCACCAAGAAGATGAAATCAAGACAGTAGATTAATCCCTCACAGTAACAACATAAGGAATTATACTTAAGACCGACATAAAAGCAGTGGGATAAATGCCTTCCTGAAAGAATAAGAAGACATCATGTCGCTTAATGGGGAAGGAAGATCTGGAAGCCAGTAATTAAATATACTGGGTAAAATGTTACACTCAGATAAATGAAAAGTGCTCCCTGATGTGAAGAAGGGTTCCACAGCTCCTATGCAGAAGTCATGCATGCCTCCGTGAAGGGTGTCATTGGCTCGGACTATAAGTGACAAGCAGGAACTGGTCAGCTGGAGAAACAGGGGAAGGACACTCCGGCACAAGCAAACAGCTCGGCAAAGGCATCAGGGTATCTGAGTTCAGAGCGCAACCCATGTCTTTGGATAACAAGCAGCTGTTGTCTAGGCCCTAAATCATGTACAACTCTGCAATCCCATGAACTGCAGCATGCCAGCCTCCCTGTCCTTCCCTGTTTCCCAGAGTTGCTCATACTTATGCCCATAGAGTCGGTGATGCCATCCAACCATCTCATCCTCTGTCACCCACTTCTCCTCTTGCCCTCAATCTTCCCCAGCATCAGGGAAGGCAAACACAAGATGAAACCAAAAAGGTGGAGAAGGACAGTTTCTTGGGATCTTATTCACCGTGGCATTATCCTAAGGTTGAAGTGGAAAGCCAATGGGAATTTGAAATCAGGAGAGCAATAACATGGATGGGATCACTGGGGACTGTGTGGAGGATGAGAGAAAGGGGAGAAAAAACATTTGTGGAAGCTTCTGCAATTGTTTAAGTCTGAGATGATACTGGCCTGATTTGAAGTACTGGCAACAGTAATAAAGAGGAGTAAATTAGAAAGACATGTTTGATTACAGAACACATTGGCCACTTAAATGGGGAGGATAAGGGAGGAGAGGAGGCATGAATGATAAGATTTTTATCTTGAATGGTTGGGTGGAAATTGACATCATTTATCAAGAAGAACCAGGTTTGGACAGATTGGGTTTGAGATGCCAAAGGAAAGTCAAGCAAGATTGTCCAATAAAGAATGGGAAATATCAGTCTGGTTAGGAAGTTTTATTTGTAGTGGGTTCTTACACTTTTATTTGGGCTTTCCTGGTGGCTTAGGTGGTAGAGAATCTGCCTGCAGTGCAGGAGACCTGAGTTCAATCCTTGGGTCAGGGAAGATCCCCTGGAGAAGGAAATGGCAACCCACTCGAGTATTCTTGCCTGGGAAATTCCACGGACAGAGGAGCCTGGTGGGCTACAGTCCATGGGGTCGCAAAGAGTCGGAAATGACTGATTGACTGATACTTATGACTTATTTAGTTCCTTAGAAAGTTTAATAAGTATTCAGAGAGAATGAAAAAATAGAGTCTGTGTCCTCTTTGAACTTACGTTTCTACAAAATCTCAAATAAAATTTGTGCCCAGTGAAATTCTCTCCAGACTCCCATTTTCCTTCATAACAAAGATCAGTTTCCATCTATAGGAGGCTTCCTTCTGTTCCCAAATCTCATTGTTTTCTCTCCCTCCTCTGAATCCTGCTTTCAAAGTGCCTGTTGACAATGCCTCTCCTTTGGTATTTATTTATATGAAACTTGTGCCTAATTTTGTCAGTTAAGTTTTCACAAAGGTGTGCCTTGCTCTCCCCCAAATAAACTGGGAATCTTTCAAGGCAAGAGTTTTATTTCATCCTTGTTAACTCTAAGGACCTTGTATAACGTCCGTTAGAATGTGGCAGCTTAGTTGAGCCAGACTTCCCAGGCTTAAATCCCAGCTTTTTTACTAACTTGTTACCTGGGGCAAGTTACTTGTTCCATATTTCAGATTCCTCACCTAAAAATGAAGGCAATCACCATACCTACTGCTTAAAATTGATGTGAAAATTAAGTGACGTGAAAGTCACTCAATCATGTCTGACTCTTTGCGACCCCATGGATTATACAGCCCATGGAATTCTCTATGCCAGAATACTAGAGTTGGTAGCCTTTCTCTTCTCCAGGGTGTCTTCCCTACCCAGGGATCAAAACCAGGTCTCCTGCATTGCAGGCAGATTCTTTACCAGCTGAACCACAAGGGAAACCCAGTGAAAATTAAGTGAGATGACAAATGCAAAGCACTGCCTAAGTTCCTAGGACGCAGTAAGTGTTCAACAAACATTTGTATCAGGATAAGTTCTGTGTTAACAAACAGCCTCAGTGTTTCCATAGCTTAAAAAAAATGAGGATTTATTTCTTCATGCTACACACTGATCAGATCTGTAAGAGATTTCTGCTTATCACATCACTCAAGGACCCAGGCTGACCATCAACATCATCTTGAATATTGCTGGTTGACAACATCAGAGGAAAAGAGAACCCTGAAGGGCTTGTACCAGTGAATAGCTATTCCATAATGTAGATGACATGTCACACTTCCACTCAAAAATCATTGGCCACAGAGGTCACATGGCCTAATCCAACCACATGGGGATGAGGAAGTACAATCCTCTCACGTGCCCGGAAGGGGAGAAGTGAATCTCAGCTGAGTATCTCTAACAGTCACCAAATGTTAGTGGTGCTGTTGTTGCTTAAATATGTCCTTAGACTACATGGTCAGATTCACCCTAGAGACTCTATTAGTGTTAGCTGCTAGCAGTACCAGTAGCCATGATGTTTTTACATGGACAGTGGAGAACAAGGGGAGAAGATGAGTTTGAGATACATTTAGAAAGTGCAATTGATATGAACTGCTGATAGATTGGATTCTGGGGAAAGGGAGTGCCTGTGACAAAGATGAATCCTAGGTGTCTGGCTTGACTAATTGGCAAATCACCACCACCACTGTCTCCCAGAACACCTTCAGGAGCTACTTATTGGGCTCCGTTTTGTCTCCTCTTGACCTCTAGCGGTCTGTTCTACTCTACAGCGAGACTGGTCTTTTAAAACCCAATACATGCAATGGCTCCCCCTTATTTTGAGGACAAAAGCCCAATTTTGTTAATGAAACCCCAAAGGACTCTACACGTCCTCACCTCAGCGTCTTCTCCAGGTACATTTCACAACCGCTCTGCTTTGCTGTCTGTACTCCAGCCCCACCGACCCTCTTTCTGTTCTTCAAACTCAGCCTGTTTCTCTCCACCCCAGGGCCTTTACACATGCTACCCCACCGCCTGGAACTCTCCCGACACCACTCACTCCTCACCTGCTTGGGTAACCGGGCTTCAAATGCGACCTCCAGAGCTTACTTCCTCCAGATCAGTTCTGGACCCACTTCTGCAATTTCCCAGTACCGCTGGCTTATAGCACTTGTCAGAACCATACTTCATTAGCTAATATAAAACCGTTTGTTTTATATCTATCCTTCTATTAGATGAAAACAGATTTTTGCCTCTTCTATTAACTCTACTCTATTTACAATGGGGGCTTCCCTCATAGCTCAGTAGGTAAAGAATCCACCGGCAATGCAGGAGACAAGGCTTGATTTCTGGGTTTGGAAGATCCCCTGGGAAAGGAAATGGCAACCCACTCTAGTATTCTTGCCTAGGAAATGCCATGGACAGAGGAGCCTGATGGGCCACAGTCCACGGGGTCTCAAGAGTCGGGCATGACTTAGTGACTAAACCACCACCAGTTACAATGCCTAACACAGCTCTCAAGTCATAATAGACCCTCATAAACACTTACTGAATGAATAAACGAGTGGATGAATGGACAAATATCTTTTTAAACAAAACTGAAGACAGTATAAAGTCAATATAGGTGTGATTATACATTATCCAACCATTCGACAGGATGAGCCAGCTGGATGGCATCCTAGACTCAATGGACATGAGTTTAAGCAAACTTTGGGAGATAGAGAAAGACAGGGAAGCCTGGTGTGCTGCAGTCCATGGAGTCGCCAAGGGTCAGATGCGACTTAGCAACTGAACAACAATGACGACCATTCTCTTATTTCTAGCCTTTTAGATGGTTTGCAAGTGTTTATTACCATGGTAAAAATAGAGACATAAAAACAAAAAATATTAGTCAAACATCTGGTGCTAAAATTTCTTTTAGGAGGGAAGTTTTACTTGGGGAAAAACTCCCTATTAAGAGTTTGGAGGTACAGTGGTATTCTAAGGGGTATATGGCAACTGACCCCCAAAACATTAAAGAAGAGGAGTTAACTGCCCTCACTGCAAGAGGAGATGACTTTTCTGAGTGTTCTGAGAGAGAACATGAGTGGGAGGGAGAGGTGGGTGGAGTAGAGAGAATGAGGTGGGCAGCGTGTGACGGTGGGGATGGGTGGCCATGAGCGGGGCCCTGATCACAGGTGACCCATCAGACCCTGGAGAGCAGAAGGTGGTTTGTGGTGCACCATTGTCCCCATGAACCTAGTTCTTGGGTAATATTTTGGGTGTTTTTTTTTTTTCCTCCAGAACTGAAGAAGGAGCTGGATTTTATATCTGGATCAACACATGAAAAGAGAAGCTCTAAGGAAAGGAAGAAGCAGGAGGCAGACCATCAGAAGACATCCTCGTATCCTAGTTCTATCCTGAGCTCGAAGGGGCAGGGCAGGGAGAAGGCAGCTCACATCTGGTTGCAGCAAAACAAACCAAACCCTGAAGACAAACCAGTCTCTCTCTCTCTCTCTTGCAGTCTCTCCCATGCTCAAGAGTGTCTCCTTTATGATAAATTTCCAAAACTGGAATGACTGGATAAAAGGTTAAATACATATTTAAGGTAAAATGACTTCTAGCAATTCATATTCCCACTTTTTCCCCCCCGCAGTGGGAAATTCCAAAGCATAAAGCAATGTTGTCCTCAGAAATGGCTGTCTTGGATTACAAATTCCAGTTCCTTTGGTTAAAAGTCATCCCTCTTACACTCTTTAAAATGACACACACACAGTAAGCCCTTAATAAATGACTATTGAATTAAATTCTTAGCACTCCCGGGGCTTGAAACTTGCCATTTTTTATATGGATTTTTTATTCCCCTATCTCTAAGAAGGCTGCAATATGTCTTGATTTTTTAGATTATAAGTCCCTCTTCTGCTGACTTATAAATATCTCAAGTCTTCAAAATCATGTTGTGTAAGTTACAAGAATCTTGGTTCTGTGAATTTTCTAATTCTGTTAAAGTCTTGTTTTTTTTTTTTAAAGCATTTTAAAACACATACTCCTGACTAGCATAATAAATTCACAATGATTACCTAAATCTTTCTTAAATTCAAACAAGATTTTCCTTGTGTTTAGTTTGTAAAAATGTAGTTATTTGGGGCCATTACTTCTTTTTTTACCCAATTTGGTCCTTCTCTTTAATGTATTTCATTAAAAATCTAACCATATGGTTAACAAAAGAAAAAAAATTGACTAATAATTTCAAAATTTGTCAAGGTGTCATTTTTTGGAGTGTATTGCCCCAAGTTAGAAAAAGAAATAAGTAGCTCTGACAAAAGTAATAATAAGAATTTGTAATCATCAACTAAATACCATGTGTGTGCACCTTAGTTGTCAGTTGCTAAGTCATGTCCAACTCTTTGCAGCCCCATGGATTGTAGCCCACCAGGCTCCTCTGTCCATGGAATTTCCCAGCAAGAATATTGAAGTGGGTTGTCAGCTCCTTCTCCAGGGGAATCTTCCCGACTCAGGGATCAAACCCATATCTAGTGCATGGCAGGCAGATTCTTTACCACTGAGCCACCAGGGAAACCCAAATAGCTTTTTCAGTCTCCATTTACACTTTATCAATACTTAGAGTTTTTTTAAATAAAAATTATTCTTCTTCTGCAATTAATCACTTGGCCTAATACATTTGCGGTTGGCTTAGTTTGAACATATAATGTTTTCAAGGGCACAACAATGTCACACTTAAAAACTTATTCTACAGTTATATTGTTATGAAGATTCAGGTACAAAAATGTTAATTATGGTATTGTATAGTATCGAAAAGCAAAAAAAAAAAAATCCATGTAAATCTCCAACATTGGGTGCTAGTTAAATAAATTAAATAAATGATAACCAATGAAAAATTAGATACAATTACACAAGCCAATACAAAGTGAATTATAAGAGTTTAAGTGAATAAAAGCAAACTGCAGAATATTATGTATACTACATATTTTATATGCATAAAATATTTCACTTATAACAATTAATTATTTTCATTTAACATTTATTACTTTAATAATAATTTATTATTAGTAGTAACTCATAATAATTATTTCTTCTAGGGAAGGCTGTAGGAGAAATGGTTTTGAGATGGGAGGAAAACATACTTTTCACTAAAATGTTTTCATTTTTTACCATGAACATATATTAATTTTCAGTTAAAAGAGAGCAATCAGATGTGAGGAAGAAGGAACTTTGGGTCTATCCTTCATGAAGACAGTAAAAATTCCTATCAGTTTCAGTTCATAGTAATCAATTCAAGTTGTTTTTCATCCCTGACCCTATCAGCAACATGTCAGCATCTCCCCAAATCTTAGTAAAAGTTTTAACCTCATGCCAAATAACCATTTAGTCCATCATTCATTCATTGAGTCACTCAGTTCATACTAACCACATGGGCCCACACTATGTCAGGCCCCATGTTGGGATATAAAATACAGCTGTCAGCAAGAGCGAAAACAGGCCCTGAGCTCCTCAGGCTCTGGGTCTAAGTGGAAAGACAGCCTTTGACATAAGTAACTAGACGTCTGTTGACCCCATTGAGGGCACACATGGAGGGGCTTACATCACTCTCCACGTCTTTGAAGACCTCTAGGGAAGGGATGGTTAAACTGATATCTATAAGATACAGTAGAGTTAATCACGTGACCAGAGAAGAGATGAGCAAATGGTCTTTAAGAGGTGGTTTCAGCTAAGAGGGAGATCTGCTTGCAAAGGCTGAAGAACATTCAGCTCAGAGGGAAGGATAAGGAGTGAGGAGGCTGGACAGATCCCCGGGAGCAGGTCTAGGAGACCTGAGCAACATTAGCAATTCTAGACCTCATTCTGATGACAGGGAGGACCACAATAGGACTTTAAGCACATATAATAGCTTCCTAGAGGTGCTGTAACAAACTATTACACGCAGGGAGGCTTAAGACATGGAAGCAACCTGAATGTCCATTGACAGAGGAATGGATAAAGAAAATGTGGTATATATACCCAATGGAATATTACTCAACCATTAAAAAGAATTCATTTGAATCAGTTCTAATGAGATGGATGAAACTGGAGCCCATTATACAGAGTGAAGTAAGCCAGAAAGATAAAGACCAATACAGTATACTAATGCATATATATGGAATTTAGAAAGATGGTAACGATAACCCTATATGCAAAACAGAAAAAGAGACACAGATGTACAGAACAGACTTTTGGACTCTGTAGGAGAAGGCGAGGGTGGGATGTTTCGAGAGAACAGCATCGAAACATGTGTGTTATCTAGGGTGAAACAGATCACCAGCCCAGGTTGGATGCATGAGACAAGTGCTCGGACCTGGTGCACTGGGAAGACCCAGAGGGATCGGGTGGAGAGGGAGGTGGGAGGGGGGATCGGGATGGGGAATACATGTAAATCCATGGCTGATTCATGTCAATGTATGACAAAAACCACTACAATATTGTAAAGTAATTAGCCTCTAATAAAAATAAATGGAAAAAAAAAAAGAAAATATGGTATATATACCCAATGGAATATTATTCGGCCATTAAAAGGAATGAAATAATGCCATTTGGAGCAAAATGGATGAACCTAGATATTATTATACTAAGTGAAGTGAGCCAAAGAGAAATAATGTATGATATTGTTTACAAGCAGATCTAGAAAAAAAATGATGGAAATGAACTTATTTACAAAACAGAAACAGACTCACAAACATAGAGAAAGAACTTTCAATGACCAGGGTAGAAGAGTGGGAGGAAGGGGTGGTTAGAGAGCATGTGAGATGCCAGGCACACACTGCTGTATTTAAAGTGGACAACCAACAAGGGCCTACTGTATAGCGCAGGGAACTGTCTTCAAGGCCATGTGGCAGCCTGGATGGGAGGGAAATCTGGGAGAGAATGGGTTCATGTACATGTATGGCTGAGTCCCTTGGCTGTGCATCTGACAGTATTGCAAACATTATTAATTGCCTATATGCCAATATAAAATTAAAAAATTTTAAAAAAGAAACAAAAGAAACTGGGAGGCTTAAGACAACAGAATTTTTTTTCACAGTTCTCAGGGCTTAAAGTCTGAAACCCAGATGTCCACGGGGCCATATGCTCTAGGGGAGGAGGCTCCCCAGCCTCTCCCTAGACTTGCAGATCTTTGATGTTCCTTGGGTTTGATCCCTTGGTCGGGAAGATTCCCTGGAGGAGGGCATGGCAACCCACTCCAGTATTGTTGCCTGGGAAATCCCATGGACAGAAGAGACTAGCCTCTATTACAGTCCATAAGGTCTCAAAGAGTCAGACACAACTGGAGCGACTTAGCATGCACCGAAGGTTGTAGACAGATTCCCTCAGTCTTTACTCCTGTCACATGGAATTCTCCTCTCTGTGCCCAAATGCCCGTTTTCATCCAGGGACCCTGGTCATATTAGATTTAGGGCTTACCCTCATCCTTGATGATGAATCTTAATTTGATTACATCGGAAAAGACCCTATTTCCAAGTAAAGGAATAGTCACAGATTCCACATGGACATGAATTTGAGGACACTATTCAACCGAGTATACCAGGTAAATGATGTAATCTGATTTATATTTTAGGGAAACTTCTGATGATATTAAGGGTAATGATAGGGAGGGAGGAAAGAGATTAACTTCATAGATTTCTTTATTATTTTTGAAAGATGAGGCTAATTTTTAGACCCTACAGGTGTCAGACATTGAGCTAAGAGCTGTCTGCATAACATTTCAATTAGTCCTCACCTGGTCCTGTGAAGAAAATCAGAGAGACGTCTTCACGTGTCCACGGTCACACCGCAACACTTCACACACAGATCAAGCAGGCCATGGAACCAGCACACTTGCCATCACTGTAGGCTCAAGTCTGAGGACTTGATGAAGGCAACGGGGATGCTCTGACATGGATTTCTAGGAGATGGAGACTTCAGTGCACTAACAGGGTCTTGTTTGCCAGCACACTCTCTGCTCCTTATGCAAAGCCAGGACAAAAGGTGAACAGCTAACATGTCCTAAAGGGCAGTCCTGTTGTAATGTCAGGGAATCTGACGGTTCTAATGGCTTGTCCACTGATCCGATGCTAGGTCAGAAATGTTCTTTTTTTGGGGGAAAAAAAAGACCTATGTAAAATCTGTGCTTCACAAATACGAGCTCATATTAAAATAAGCCTGCTTTAAAAAAAAAATAAGATGAAGAAACTTGAAGCCACTATCTAGAAATTCAGACAACAGAAATGAATTCAGAGGGAAAGGAGGTTAATTGGTGGGAACTGTTTGGATCCATAGCTGATATTGATCAGAAACGAACCAATGGGTCGTCTCCCCTTCAGCTGCTTTGCCACCAGAGTCCACCGTTTTAAAGACAGATTGAAATTTTAAGAAAAGACAATGAAGGCCAATGTTATTCTCTCTTGAGCTCAGTATTTTCAGGAGGACAGGGAATAGGGGTAGGACTGGTATTCTGGGTAGCTTATAGCATTCATTCCCTGTCACAATTTTATAATCTCAAAATCTGACCAGAGCATCCAACTTTCCATTTTCTCTTTTTGTTCCATGTCTTTTCTCTGCCATACTAAAAGAAAAAGAAAGAAAGAAAAGGAAGGCAGGAGGAAGGGAAGGAAGGAGAGAAGAAAGAAAGGAAAAAACTGGAAGAAAAGAAAGTATATGTGAATCCCAAAAGGAAGAAGCAAATAATGATCTGATCAATTATTCTGATATTCATCACCACTTAAAAATAATAAAAATTAAAAGGTTAAATCAAGGTTATATTTTTAAAACTATTTCCCTAAAATAAAGAAGAGATGTGTTTAAAAGCAATTAATAAGCAATTTTTATCTAGGAAATGAGTGATTTTTGTGCAAAGAGGGAAAAAAAGGCTCCAGGCTTTGCCTCCTCTCCTAGAAGCATCCCATATTCTTAGATGTGACGTTGCCTTGGTAACCACAACTTGGTGACCTCGTTATTTCAACCTAATCCTGCTTTGAAATTATAGTTGCTCCACCCTTTTGCCTGGCTAGCCTGATAACATAATCATTGTAAATGAGGATGGGAAAAAAACAGCAGGATACAGGCCCTCCAGTGTCACAGGACCCGTCTCACCTTATCATGGAAATAGAGGAACAATTAAACGGCATGAATCTAAAACCCTAAAAGTGGATTTTCTTATTTTTTAGATGGCTTGTTATGCTTATTTTCAAAACCCACCAGTTGATTCTGTGTAGCAGGGTATCTTGATATTACTACATGAAAATGGAAATTTCCTACCTGTGTTAAAAGGAAAAATAAAAGAGAGTTAAACTGTCAAAGGTGAAGTTCTTAATTAGGCATTTGTTTTGCCCAACAGCCAAAGAGAAACAGGAGTTGGAATATAATCTTTTAACAAATGGAGCGACAGCATCCGGGTTTGTTTGCCCAGAGTCACTTCCTCCAGCTAACGCCCCACAGATCAGTTGTCATCCTGAATTCAGCTTTCTTTCCTAACAAAGGGGTCTGGGGAGACTGCATGGCTTAAACTCTGAAGGCAGCGAGTGTAAACAGAGTTTAACGGAAATGGAATGAACTCATTTGTTTCAATGTACGTGCTTGGAGATCTCTGTTCTGCTGGGAAAGGGAGGGACATTCCAGTCTCTTTCTCACTCATTTCCTCATTATATGCTCTAAAATGGCCAGGCTACAGGAGTGCTGGGTTCAGAACTCAGTAAAATTTTCACACTACACCCAACTCATTCATCGGGCAGTCTGGGTAGCTGTGTGACCCTGTCTTTTAGTACTCTGAGCTCCCCCACAATCTCCGCTCCAAGAGATCTTCCCTATATCTGACACCCCAGCTTGCCTGCTGTCTTCAAGAGATCTTCAACCATGTCCCTTGGGAATGAGGGTGGGAGGAAGTCATGTCACGTGGATATACCCAGCCCTCCACCCAGTTCTCTTGGTGGCAGTGGATCCACTTTCTCTGCCTCTCCACTGTGTTTTTACCAAAGAATAAAACTTTGATGCTAACAACAGTGTCAACAACAGCTCCGAGGTGAGAAGCAAGCTTCTGGTTGGGGTCATCGTTCAGAGAGAAGCGTGGACCACATCTGGACGTGCCCAGGGCATAATACCACCCTTGCTTCTAGTTCTCCTCCCTGCAGAAAGACAGCTGCCACCATCTATGTCTTACAATATCAACACTATTATGATATTGTTTTAATGATGTAGGAAAAGCTGTAGCTTCTTAAAAGAACTATGCCACAGATGCAGTTAGTTACTATGTTATTCTGTCCCACCTGGACCAATTGTAGAACCAAGACCAAGGAATGTGCTCCATAGGTAGACATATCAAAACTCGCTAGGAAAAGAAATTTCTAAACATTACCAGCTCTCCAAAGACACAATAGACAGTCTCAACAACAGAGCACACACCCTGGACCTCCCAAATCAGATCTGAGTATAAATATGATATCATATTACCCTCTAAGTATTCATCAGATGGTGTGCATTTGGCTTGAAAATTTCTTAAATGATATCAAAGTGAGGGGCAAGGCAAATTCATTGGCAAATCAAGCATCTTATGTAGGGATGATCAGAGAAGATGAATAAAATTATGAGAATCATGATAGGATGAGGGGGGAGACTGACATTAGGCAAGTGTTAGGTCTAAGCTGAGAATAACTAAGCTAGTTATTGTGAGGGGTCAAATGTTAGCCACGCAAACATTCTTAGGTAGAAAAAAATAGATCCTGAGATGACAATAAAAAATCATGGGAATATCAAGCAGCTGGGGTCGCTGCAGCCTCCTGAGAAGCAGAGCAACGCAAACCCAGCCTGCTGAAACCATCCTACTGAACCTAGTCAAGCCAGAGAGACACAAAGAGGAAAAGGATGAGGAAGCTGGCTGGAGGCGGAGAAGGGAATCTGGAAGAGAAGGTACGATACTGCCCAGGCTTGGACAACGATGTGCTCTGGTTCATTTCTCCTGGCTCTTCCTTCTGTTCTTCACACCCAATGGCCTTGTGACTACCCACACTGCCATACCTTCCCCACACCTCCTCCCCGCTACCTGAGGTCAGCTCCCTCTCCTCCGTCACTCATCTCCTTCCGTGCGCTTCAGCTTGCCCATCTCCCGCTGTGTGTAGGGTCTCTTTTCCGTCATCCCTTCCTGCAGAAATCCTTTCTGGATCCCGCTCGGGCTGCAGGCCGACGGCTTCCCCGTCCTTTCTCTCCGTCTGCGTTGCTCTTGCCTCTGGCTCCCCTTTTCGCACTGCCACCGTCACACTTTAAATGCCTAAACCCTGTGAAGATAAGAACCGTGGCATTATTTTTAATTAGTTTTTTCTTGGAGTATAGTTGCTTTACAATGCTGAGTTAGTATCTGCTGAGCGGCAAAGGGAATCAGCCATACGCAGACACATGTCCCCTGTTTTCTGGATTCCCTTCCCATTTTGGTCACTACAGAGTGTTAGGAGAGACCCATGTGGTACCCAGGATGTTCTCATTACTCTCATCATTTTGTTGTTTTCTGTTTTATTCATAGTATCAATACTGTGTATATATGTCAATCCCAATCTCCCAATCCTTCCCACCCCACTCCCCCTTGGTATCCATACACTTGTTCTCTATGTCTGAGTCTCAACTTCTACTTTGCAAATAAGATATCTGTACTGTTTTTCTAGATTCCACATATGTGTCTTAATATGTGATATTTGTTTTTCTCTTTCTGACTTAACTTCACTCTGTGTGACAGCATCTAGATCCATCCATAGCTCTACAAATGACCCAATTTGGAGAACCATGGCATTTATCCTGCCCCCAGCACATAGAGTAGACACTTAGTGAATTCATCCATTCTTTTATATGCTTAACAAATATTTACTGAATATTTACTGAATTCTGTGCCAGGCACTGGGGTAGAACAGTGAACAAGATGGATAAGTTTCCCACCTTCACTTTTGGGAGCAGGAAAGACTTTTTTTTTTAATCAAGTTAAAAGAAAAAAAGATGGCTAAAGATTGCTATATATGGAATTTTAAAAAAATAGCAGGATGATGACATGGAAGAGGAAGATCTCTGCTGAAGCCACCTCTTGGGACGCTTGCAGAACTTGTCACCGGCCGCTGGCAGTAATGCTCTCTCCTCGCTGGGGCACTCACCAAGGGCTGGTGAGGCTTGGGGTACTGGGGTCCTTGGGGAGATTTCAGACTAAGGAGTGGAACTCATCTGTAAACCAGGGATGCCAATCATTAGTGGAAGAGCTACGACAGACGTGTGGTGGAGAGGGCAGAGGAGTAGTACACTGAAGACCAGAGAGAAGCCCTGCAGAACGGCTCCTAGTGAAAGTGACATCGAGCCTGGAGATTCTAAGCAGTGGGATCCTGGGACCAAAGTACTGCGTTTCAATACCACCCCCACCACTTGCTGGCTGTGTGGCATGGACGAGTCACTAGTGGCTTGGTCTCCTCATCCATGAGATGAAAGTATCGCTAACGTTGTGTTGTTGCTGCTCAGTCACTAAGACATGTCCGACTCAAGGGTGACTATAAACTATTTGGGCTTTTCCAGCCCAAATATTTTCCAGCCCAAATATTTTCCCAGCAGTGCAGTGGGAAAGAATCTGCCTGCAGTGCAGGAGATGCGAGATAGGCAAGTTCGACCCCTGCGTCAGGAAGATCCCCTGGAGAAGGAAATGGCTACCCACTTCGGTACTCTGGCCTGAAAAATCCCCTGGACCAAGGAGCCTGGAGGGCTACAGCCCACGGGGTGCAAAGCATCGGACACGACTGAGCAACTAGGCATGCACACAAACTTCTCAGAGCAGGGTGGTCTCGCAGTGAGTGCTGAATGTACTGGCCACTGTTAACATTGCTCAGGATGCATAAGAGTTAGCTCAGTGAAGAAGGGGAGGTGGAGAAAGCCTTCCAGGATGGACCAGTGTTTGTGGAGGGAAGGGAAGAATGGCGATGACTCTAAGGGGCCAAGTCCATCAGTCAACAGGAATCCCTTTGTCCATGAGTGACTGCGGGGGAGAATGCGCTATGCCTAGCACTGCCCTCTGGATTAAGGACAGAACCAGGAGACAGAGCCGATGTGGTCTCTGTCCTCTGAGACTTTATATTCAACAAGACTAAACACAGGAGAAAAAAACTAAAGAAGGATCTGAGACAGCATATAACCAGTGCTGGACGAGGCAGACAGACTTCAGTGATAATAGTAAGAATAACAGGATTACAATAGCTATGTGTTTACAGTTTGCCAGGCACTGAGCTAAACACTTTACATGCATTTCCTGCTTGAATTAGGCTTACAGATACCCATGCTGTGACTTTTTCCAACAACAAAACCTCCAGGAGGCTTCAGAAAAGGAAGCGGTTGGCCTTACTGCCTTGGGGAGCCAGGAAAGCTCGAGCTAGGTTTTAAAGGAAGCAGTAAATTTAAATAGAGGGATGGGTGAAGGAGGGACTAGAGCAAGGCAGTCTGATGGAAATATATGGTGAGCCCCAAATACAAGCCACGTGCATAATTTAAAACTTTCTTATAGTCACATTTTTTAAAAAGTAAAAAAAAAAAAAGCAGATGAAATTAACTTAAAAATGTATGTATTTAGCCCATTATATGCAAGTATTATTATGCCAACATGTAATCAGTATAGAACATTATTAGTGAAATATTTTCATTTTTTCCCCTTATGTTAGGTCTTTGAAATCTAATGTGTATGTCACACTTCCATCACTTCTCAGCTGTAAGTAACTGTATTTCTAGTGCTCAATCGTCACATATGGATGGCTACCATCTTGGACAGCATAGGTCAAAAAGGAAAAAAACTGGACACCCCAATGTTCACAGCAGTGTGGTTTATGATAGTCAAGACAAGGAAGCAACTTAAGTGTCTGCTGAAAAATGAATGGATAAAGGAGATGTACTATATATACACAATGGAAGATCACTCGGCCATAAAATGAATGAAATAATGCCATCTGCAGCAACATGAGTGGACCTAGAGATCATCTGACTAAGCGATGGAAGCCAGACAGACAAAGACAAACATTGTAAGATACCATTCACACGCAGAATCTTTTTGCCTTTTCATGCTGTTCATGAAAGGGGGGAGAATTGGGAAAGGAGTAGGTCAAGGCTGTATATTGTCACTGTACTTATTTAACTTTATTTGCAGGGTACATCATGTGAAATCCTGGGCTGGAGGAATCACAAGTTAGAATAAGCATGCCAGGAGAAATATCAATAACCTCAGATATGCAGATGATACCACTTTAAAGGCAGAAATTGAAGAGGAACTGAAGAGCCTCTTAATGAGGTCGAAAGAGGAGGGTGAAAAAGCTGGCTTAAAACTCAACATTCAAAAAACTAAGATCGTGGCATCCGGTCCCATCACTTTATGGCAAATAGTTGGGGAAAAAGTGGAAACAGTGACAGATTTTATTTTCTTGGGCTCCAAAATCACTGCAGATGGTGACTTAAGCTACAAAATTAAAAGATTCTTGCTCTATGAAAGAAAAGCTATGACAAATCTAGACAGCATATTAAAAAAGCAGAGACATCACTTTGCAGACAAAGGTCTATATAGTCAAAGCTATGATTTTTCCAGTGGTCATGTACGGATGTGAGAGTTGGACCATAAAGAAGGCTGAATGCTGAAGAATTTTGATGCTTTCACATCGCGGTGCCGAGAAGACTTTGGAGAGTCCCTTGAACTGCAAGGAGATCAAACCTGATCAAAGGAAATCAATCCTGAATATTCATTGGAAGGATTGGTGCTGAAGCTGAAGCTCCTGTGCTTTGGCTACCTGATGTGAAGAGTCGACTCATTGGAAAAGACCCTGATGGTGGGAAAGACTAAGGGCAGGAGAAGTGGGTGGCAAAGGACGAGATGGTTTGACGGTATCACCAGCTCAATGGGCATGAATTTGAGCAGACTCCAGGCTATAGCAAAGGACAGGGAGGCCTGGTGTGCTGCAGTCCATGGGGTCACAAACAGTCGGACACAGCTTAGTGCCAGAACAACAGCAACAACATGCTGAATCTTAAAAAAATGATACGAATTTACAAAACAGAAATAGAGTCACAGACATAGAAAACAAATGCACAGTTACCAAAGGGGGAAGGGGTGAGGGAGGGATAAATTAGGAGGTTGGAATTAACAGATACATACTACTATACATGAAATAGATAACCAACCAGGACCTACTGTATAGCACAGGGAATTATACTAGTATTTTGATAGTAACCTATAATGTAAAATAATCTTAAAAAATAAGTAAATATATATATATATATATATGTATGACTGAATCAGTTTGCTGTGCCTCTGATCCTAACACAACACTGTAAGTCAACCATATATGAATAAATTTTTTTTTTTTAAAAAGAACTGGCATTTAACAAGGTCTCATAAAGCCTTAGCCACTCATATTTAATCTTCCCAATCATCCTCTTAGGAAAGTATTTATAATTACACCCATTTTAAAGATGAGGACACTGAGACTCTAAGAGGTGAACTCAACAGCTAAATAAGTGTATTGACCTAGAATTTAAACCCAGACCTGACCAATTTCAAGCTTGGGCATACCCCTAAAGCAAAGAGGGCTTAGGCAAACACCATTGGTGGATGCATTCTACAAAGCAAGATGGTGCCTGAACTCCAAGAAACCACACAGACCCTGGGGTCAACTTCTCAGCAGCTTCCTCTCACAGCTCACAGAGAAGGCTCATGTAGCCTCCTGGACTTGGAGGAGGGAAAGAAAGTGAGAAAAAAATAAACTTTCCAATTAAATAGAAATCATCGAGGTTCTTGCCCTGTTCCCTAACAGCAAAACTACAAAAGGATATTGCAGGAGGCCAGGAAGAGCACCTGTGGTCCATGAACACTGGTCCTTTGTTGCAGGGAAGTGATGATGAGGAAACACTTGGCCGCTTCTCGGCCAGCGGAGCCCAGGCTTGCCGTACGCCTACTAGGGCCTTGGTTTTGTTGTCAATTACTGTTTCTGTAACTGTTACAAGGGGGCGGGGGGGAATAATCAGAATTAGCAGTGATTTATGACCTTAGAAGGGACAGCAGGAGGTGGAGATCTGTCTCCATGAGAATCCTCACCCTGCACTCCTCTGGAGCCCCATGTCCTGGGGTCCTGTAGGGAAAGGATGTTTACACAATGGTCCTGGCAGGACAGACGCTTCTCCTTGTGCCCAGAGGGCAGGGCTCAGCCAACTTTCCACAGTGCAATCTGGCCCTGAATGCTGCTGAGGCCCTATCCCCAGTGTGGGCAGATACTGAGCTTTTAGATTTTTGTTTATTTCTTGTTCAACGATTTCTACAGGGACCTCCCAACCTGCCCCTCCTCTGCCTCAAACATCAGCAAAGCCCACCAGGAAAACTGCCAAAAGAGACTGCCACCAGCTTTTCTTCAGTGGGAATATCCTTCAGTAGCTCCCGACTCTCCAAGACGAACCTTTACACCACCATCGAAGGCATGCTTGATGCCATGCACTTTCACTTTGCAAGACCTACTTTTCAAGTCAAGGAATTGCAAGGCCGCAACAAGCAGCAACTTCAGGGGGAGTGAAAAGGAAAGCCAACCAAGACCCATGATCACTGTTTCTCTCTTCTCTTTCTCCTCTGCTTTGGAGCGGGCACTGGGATGCCCCGGTCCAGCTTGGGATGCTGCCTCTGGCACGGGCTCGTGGGCCACTCAACATTAACGCTGTGATCACACCTTCAGATGAATCTTGGAGCTAAAGGAAGAGACAAAAAGAAAATTTCGTAAACCACCCCGAATCTTGTTAGCTAAAGTGCCACACGGTTTCAGACCTTCACCAGCGTCTCTTAGATCGCTAGCGACCCCAAGTGGCCAACTGCAAATGATGGGTTTTTTTTGTTTTTTTTTTTTTCTCCTGTAGATAAGAAACCTAAGGCTTTTTTTTCACTCCCAAAGCTTCTTCAAATTTAAAAACTAGGGAGCTGGAAGATCCATAGATGTCACCTCATTTTATAAGAAGGAGAGGTTCAGAGAGGTAAAGAGGGGTCCCAAAAGTCACACAGCATGTTAAGGTCCAGTTGGGAAGCAGTACAAAGAAAGGTTGCAAGACATTCTGTGGGACCGGATTTTAATTCCTTAATGGAAGGGAGAAAAGGTTTTTCCCGACAGACGACAAAAGAAATATTGCTAGTGCAAAAGAACTGCATGGTGAGGGTGTGTGTTCTAGCAGATCTGAAGTTTCATTAGGTACACACCCAACACACATTTCTTTTTTTCCTCTTCTATGCATAAAATGACCAGGGCACTCAACTTAATCAAGGCAGCCTGGGAGAGAAGAGGGATGTCAGAATTGGGCAAATATGGACTAGATGCTTGTTCCCAAAGCCTGGTCCTCAGGTCAAGAAAATGTTGGCTTTTGGTTCCCAACCTGAGATCAGCCTGCTGAGTGGGTACCATCATTCTGCCCTTAGAAGCGAGTAAATGGAGGCTCAGGGAATTAACTAACTCACTCAAGATCAGTCACAACTACAGTGCAAAGCTAACTCTCTGTAGGACTTTACCTACGAATGCCTCAATATATCCATCTGTCAAATGGGATAATAAGCCTGCCTATAGAACCAGAAAATGCTGATGTTAGAAAGGGTCCTCAGAAGACCTCATAGGGCCATCCAAACAAAGTGGACCCTTAATACACAAAACAGTCAAAAATTAATGTCTTTATGATAAAGTCCATCGAAGACAGCATGGGTGCTGTTTTAATGAACACCAGGGGGTTCTACTCTCTCTAAAATAAAATGTGACATTTCTAAGGTCAAGTTTCCACTCTTCCCCCCATGTCTTTTCTCCCTTGAGGATCTTACATGTTCCCTTCCTTCCATCAGCCAGCCGAAACCCTCTGTGACACCCTCTCCTCTTGGCAGTTCTGTCTCAAGTATGTGCAGAATTCCCTTTGCTGTCGGCTCTGAGCACCATGGAGACGGTCTGGAATTTTCCCAACGCTGTTCCTACATTTATTGCAGGAAAATCAGTTCAGTTAGGTCGCTCAGTCGTGTCTGACTCTTTCTGACCCCATGGACTGCAGCTCGCCAGGCTTCCCTGTTCATCACCAACACCCGGAGCTTGCTCAAAGTCATGTCCATACAGTCAGTGATGCCATCCAACCATGTCATCCTCTGTCATCCCCTTCTCCTCCTGCCTTCAATCTTTCCCAGCATCAGGGTCTTTTCAAATGAGTCAGCCCATCACATCAAGTAGCCAAAGTATTGGACTTTCAGCTTCAGCATCAGTCCTTCCAATGATTATTCAGGACTAATTTCCTTTAGGATTAACTGGTTGGATCTCCTTGCAGTCAAAGGGACTCTCAAGAATCTTCTTCAACACTACAGTTCAAAAGCATTGATTCTTTAGCACTCAGCTTTCTTTATGGTGCAACTCTCACATCCACACATGACTACTGGAAAAAATATAGTTTTGACTAGATGAACCTTTGTCAGCAAAGTATTCTCTCTGCTTTCCAACATGCTGTCTAGGTTTGTCATAACTTTTCTTCCAAGGAGCGAGAGTCTCAATTTCATGGCTGGAGTCACCATCTGCAGTGATTTTGTAGCCCAAGAAAAGAAAGTCTGTCATGGTTTCCATTGTTTCCCCATCTGTTTGCCATGAAGTGATGGGACCAGATGCCATGATCTTAGTTTTCTGAATGTTGAGTTTTAAGCCAACTTTTTCACTCTCCTCTTTCACTTTCATCAAGAGGCTCTTTAGTTGCTCTTCACTTTCTGCCATTAGGGTGGTGTCATCTGCATGTCTGAGGTTATTAATATTTGTCCCGGCAATCTTGATTCCAGCTTGTGCTTCATCCAGCCCAGCATTTCTCATGATGTACTCTGAGTATAAGTTAAATAAACAGGAGAATAGAAGGTGAATGAACACAGAGATGGAGGGAAACCTAAAATCGGTCTGATTTATAAAGCATGAAATTCTCACCCAAATTTTGCCAAAGTGGTTCTCTCCAGACCCAGCAAACCATGCTCTGTTTCAGGAAGGCTCTTAAAACAGAAACACTCCAGGTAAATTGTTACAGTCCAACCAAATCATGTGGTAACTTGCTTGTCAGCCTGTGAAAGACTCCTACTTTTTGACCCAATAATTCCCCTTCTAGAAGTGCCCCTGAATGGAATACTCAAATAACAAAGGCAGTAATTTAGACACAAATATCGTCACCACTAATTTACTGTGAGTGAAAGTTGCTCAGTCATGTCTGACTTTTTGTGACACCATGGACAATATAGTCTATGGAATTCTTCAGGCCAAATTACTGGAGTGGGTTGTCGTTCCCTTCTCCAGGGCATCTTCCCATCCCAGGAATTGAACCGCGGTCTCCTGCACTTCAGGCAGATTCCTTACCAACTGAACTATCAGGGAGAGATCTCAGTTCAGTTCAGTCTCTCAGTCGTGCCTGACTCTTTGCGACCCCATGAATCACAGCACACCAGGCCTCCCTGTCCATCACAAACTCCCGGAGTTTACTCAGACTCATGCCCATCGAGTTGGTGATGCCATCCAGCCATCTCATCCTCTGTCATCCCCTTCTCCTCCTACCCCCTATCCCTCCTAGCATCAGGTCTCTCACATCTATATGTGACCACTGGAAAAACTGTTGCTTTGATTAGATGGTACTTGGTTGGCAAGGTAACGTCTCTGCTTTTTAATATGCTATCTAGGTTGGTCATAACTTTCCTTTCAAGGAGTAAGCGTCTTTTAATTTCATGGCTGCAATCACCATCTGCAGTGATTTTGGAGCCCAAAAAAGTAAAGTCTGACACTGTTTCCACTGTCTCCCCATCTATTTCCCATGAGGTGATGGGACCAGATGCCATGATCTTAGTTTTCTGAATGTTGAGCTTTAAGCCAACTTTTTCACTCTCCTCTTTCACTTTCATCAAGAGGCTTTTTAGTTCCTCTTCACTTTCTGCCATAAGGGTGGTGTCGTCTGCATATCTGAGGTTATTGATATTTCTCCCAGCAATCTTGATTCCAGCTTGTGCTTCTTCCAGCCCAGCGTTTCTCATGATGTACTCTGCATATAAGTTAAATAAGCAGGGTGACAATATACAGCCTTGACGTACTCCTTTTCCTATTTGGAACCAATCTGTTGTTCCATGTCCAGTTCTAACTGTTGCTTCCTGACCTGCATACAGGTTTGTCAAGAGGCAGGTCAGGTGGTCTGGTATTCCCATCTCCTTCAGAATTTTCCACAGTTTATTGTGATCCACATAGTCGAAGGCTTTGGCCTAGTCAATAAAGCAGAAATAGATGTTTTCCTGGAACTCTCTTGCTTTTTCGATGATCCAGCAGATATTGGCAATTTGATCTCTGGTTCCTCTGCCTTTTCTAAGACCAGCTTGAACATCTGGAAGTTCTTGGTTCACGTATTGCTGAAGCCTGCGTGTGAGACGAGTGCAATTGTGCAGTAGTTTGAGCATTCTTTGGGATTGCCTTTCTTAGGGATTGGAATGAAAACTGACCTTTTCCAGTCCTGTGGCCACTGTTGAGTTTTCCAAATTTGCTGGCATATTGAGTGCAGCACTTTCACAGCATCCTCTTTTAGGATGTGAGATAGCTCAACTGGGATTCTATCACTTAAACTAGCTTTGTTATAGTGATGCTTCATAATGCCCACTTTATTTCACATTCCAGGATGTCTGGCTCTAGGTAAGTGATCACACCATTGCAATTGTCTGGATCATGAAGATTTTTTTTGTACAGTTCTTCTGTGTATTCTTGCCACCTCCTGTTAATATCTTCTGCTTCTGTTAGGTCCATACCATTTCTGTCCTTTATTGAGCCCATTTTTGCATGAAATGTTCCCTTGGTATCTCTAATTTTCTTGAAGAGATCTCTAGTCTTTCCCATTCTGTTGTTTTCCTCTATTTCTTTGCATTGATTGCTGAGGAAGGCTTTCTTATCTCTCCGGGCTATTCTTTGGAACTCTGCATTCAAATGGGAATATCTTTCCTTTTCTCCTTTGCTTTTTGCTTCTCTTCATTTCATGGCTATTTGTAAGGCCTCCTCAGACAACCATTTTGCCTTTCTGCATTTCTTTTCCATGGAGATGGTCTTGATCCCTGTCTCCTGTACAATGTCATGAACCTCCGTCCATAGTTCATCAGGTACTCTATCAGATCTAGTCCCTTAAATCTATTTCTCAAGATCTAATTTACTGTAATTACTTTAAAAAATGGAAACAAATTATACAACAGTTGAGCTTATGACTTTACCAAAATAGGGAACATTATGTAGCAATCAAAAGTGATGTTTTCAAAGTATTTTTAATGACACTAAATGGAAAAAAATAGCACTAAGTGAAAAAAACAGGATGCAAAACTGCTACCTATTATGTGATCAAATGTTTTAAACCAAAATAAGAAAAGTGTGAGTTTTAGAGAAAAAAAAATGAGAAGAAATCTGCCAAAATTTCACAATCATTATGACCAAAAAAAAATTTATGTAAAAATTTTACATGTAAAATTTTTATGTAAAAATTTTTATGTAAAAATTTTATGTAAAAATTAATGTGGATTTCTTTCATACTTTTTATTTTATTTTAGTTTGACTATGAGGCTGCATTAATTTGCCATCTGAAAATAAAAGTCTTTTTTAAAGATCTCGACACTGTAGCCCCCAATGCAGATGCCTTTTCTCAAGCCACGTCCTCTTTCTTCTCTCCTGCCCTCACCTTGCCCCCTCCCACCCCTCTCTGGTGCCTTGTCCTCCACCTAAAGTGGATGTCTGGGGAAGAGAGGAAGCAGATGTAAATCAGGGGAACAGCAAGCACTGTATTGCTCGCCCGCCCAGGAAAATGTTTAGAGAAAACTCAAGAAAATGCCAGTGGAATTCGCGCCAAACAGAGCCCACATATCCACTCCCAACTCACAAGAAGCAGGAAGATAAAGTGGCATACAGCAACTTCCAGTTTTCCTGAAAATATTTTCAGTGAAAATAAACCCTCAAAAGACGCTTGCTCCTTGGAAGAAGAGCTATGATGACCCTGGAGAGCGTGTTAAAACTCAGAGACATTACTTTGTGGACATAGGTCTGTATAGTCAAAGCAATGGTTTTTCTAGCAGTGATGTACAGATGTGAGAGTTGTACCATGAAGAAGGCTACGTACCAAAGAATTGATGCTTTTGAACTGTGGGGTTGGAAAAGACTCTTCAAAGTCCCTTGGGCTGCAAGGAGGTCAAACCAGTCAATCCCAAAGGAAATCAACTGTGAATACTCATTGGAAGGACTGATGCTGAAGCTGAAGCTGAAGCTCCAATACTTGGGCCACCTGATGCAAAGAGCCAACTCTTTGGTAAAGACACTGATGTTGGAAAGATTGAAGGCAGGAGGAGCAGGGGATGACAGAAGATGAGATGGTTGGATGGCATCACTGATTCAATGGACATGAGTTTGAGCAAACTCCAGGAGATAGCGAAGGACAGAGAAGCCTGGCATGCTGCAGTCCATTGGGTCACAAAGAGTTGGACACATTGAGCAACTAAACTGAACCAAACTAGTCTATGTTGCCCAGTAATCTGGCCTCCAGCATTTCCTAATCATTGAAACCAAATAGCAAATTGACACTTAAGCAGACTGCTGCCTCTCTCCCTGAATGTCCAGTGTGTGATTTGTTTCTCCAGGTGTACTGATGACCGCAAAGACAGAAGCCACAGCTGGTGTTCACACCAAGCCCAGGGCTGCTAGTCTGTTCAGAATGTGTTCATCGAGGAACTCAAAAACACAAACTTCAGAGATGTGAGTGTCTACAGACATACATTCTCTGTTAATAAAATGCACAAAAGCAGCCAGACCGTGGAGAAAAAGGGTTTATAGAGCTATTGGTAATCATCTTAACAGTAAATAAATACACCTTTGCAATTTACAAAGCACTTTCATAAACTTTGTCTCTTTTCTCCCAGAACAGACATGTGAAATAGGTATTGAGTTTAATTCTCCAGTCTCACCACTTTTCTGAGACTATGACCAGATGGACTAATTACCCAGTTCATAAAAGAATATGCCCACTCTAACTCCAGAAATCCCAGATGGAGTTGCATTGACAGAAGCAAACAGCAGTGAGCTCTTCTTGCATGCCCTCAGAAAGACAGAGTCTGGACAACAACAGCGATAAATAACAGCGTGAATTCATTGGGAAAGAGAAACTATGGGCTTTATTTTCCATATTCCTACCTTTAATGAATTTCATTGTATCTGTGGGAATTTTTGCTTCATTTTGTGTTTTAAATATGAAATTTTGAATAGCCTAATTCCCGTGCCACAAATATCTGACATTAATTTTAAAAAAAAAAGCTACTAAAATGATCTGGGGAAAGAAAAGCCAGAAGATAGTTTATGCATCAAACCTTTCCAGCCTGGCTTATTTTGAAAACAAAGCCACAGTTTGAGTCAAAACATGCATTAATAAACCTGTTCTTACAACATTTCTAGACCGATTTTTCAATTTTAAATAAAGGCTTTGAAAAGTGAATTCAGGATGGTACCATTCTCCAAATATTTCCGAATTTTCATATTATAATGTCTATCATTTATTTTAAAGTCCATCAGTATAGGAAGCATAGTGTGTGTGTGTGTGTCTGTGTGTGTGTGTTCACCCACACGTATCTGAATTAGTTTCAATCTCCCCCATAGATTAGGTTAGTTAACATTTGAAGAACCAGTCCCAGAAATATACACCCCAGGAGTATTAATTAACATTTGAAAGATCCTAATTAGAAGTCCCAACTCCAGAAGCTCTATGACAGTCATTTCAAATATCAAATTCTTAATCTAAAATATAGAGTTCATTCATTGAGCTCAAGGAATATTTGAAATAATTTCTCGCTGTTGAGATGGATAGTGTTCAAACATGCAGATTGGCTCGAAATACCATATCTTCATCTCAACATAAATGGAGGATAAAAATTTGAGGAGTCCAACAGTCTACTTCAGTGGGGAGCCTGGCTTGATCTCGTTTTAACAGTGTTATACCACTTGACTGAGAACTCTTTTTCCTGATCCAACTGGAAAGCTAGCTAACCCTCCCTCTAGACGGGCTACTGCTACATCTGACGGTGGGAAACCTTACTTGCAAGGTGCTTTTGAACTTGTCAAAGGGTAGAGAACTGGAACTTCAGCAGGATGACGAGGTCATGGCTCATGACCGCTGCGGGCTCTGCTTCCTAATAAATGTTTGCACGGCAGCCGAATCCACTGTAACTTCCCGGTGACATCGCCCGGTCCCAAGGTCATGGGGGAAGAGACTACGGCTCTCACTTACCTACGATCCTTGTGGGCAACTAATATCCACCAAAACAGCATGACAATTTCAAACAGCCCAACTGACAGGACAGTTTGCAACAGCTGTGGCTGTTCTTCAGTGTCTTGGCCGTGTCTGACTCTGAGACCCCAGGGACTGCAGCACGCCAGGCTCTTCTGTCCTCCACTATCTCCTGGAGTTTGCTCAATCCATGTCCACCGAGTCAGTGAGGCCATCCAACCATCTCATCCTCTGTCATCCCCTTCTCCCGCCTTCAGTCTTTTCCAGCATTAGGGTCTTTTCCAGTGAGTTGGTTCTTCGCATCAGATGACCAAAGTATTGGAATGTCAGTTTCAGCATCAGTCCTTTCAGTGAATATTCATTCAGGGTTGATTTCCTTTAGGGTTGACTGGTTTGATCTCCTTGAAGTCCAGAGGACTCTCAAGAATCATCTCCAGCAACATAACTGGAAAGCATCAATTCTTCAGAGTTCAGCCTTTACGGTCTGACTCTCACATCCATACATGACTACTGGAAAAACTATAGCTTTGACTATACGTACCTTTGTCGGTTCAGTGAGCTTGGACTAATACTACTGGAATATGCTGTGTGCTCTGTTGTGTCCGACTCTTTGCAACCCCGTGGACTGTAGCCCACCAGGCTCCCCATCCATGGAATTATCCGAGCCAGAATACTGGAGTGGGTAGCCATTCCCTTCTCCAGGGGATCTTCCCGACCCAGGGATTGAACCCAGCAGGCAGCTTCTTTACCACTGTGCCGCCTGGCAAGCACTGGGATGTGTTGAGAAGAGAATAATCCTTATGTCTCTGTACCTACATTCCGTCCATGTCCGTGGGCAGCTCATCCTCCACTCGATGGGGAAACTTGGGGAGGGCATTTCTCTCTCTCTCTCTCTCTCTCTCTCTCTCACACACACACACACACACACACACAGCATGCAAGTCTCAAGGTTTCGATTTAAGCCTAAATTATGGTCTCCAATCTGTCCCTCACCAGATAATGAAAGATGGATTCTTGGGAGCCTGCCTGAACATCACTTAATAAAACAGTCCTCCATTAATCATTGGCTATTGATCCCTAGGGGTATAGTCCACTGGTCAGAAACCCAGAGAAGAGGAAAACTGTGTGTTCCCTGAATCACTCTCAGAAAACTTTGCACCCATCCAGATAGTTGTTTTTAACAATATTTAATAACTGTAAAATATTTACAGCATATGTGTAAGTGGGAAAAAAGCTTGGTTTTCAAGAGGATATGTAGTGTGACTTCACTTTTGTTTTATAAATGAAAGCATGATGAAAGAAAATATGCCCCAAAAGTGTATTTGCTTATTGCAGAGAGATGACACTGCTGGAGATTTCTATTTTCATGGTTATATTTTTAAAATGCTTTACAATGAACAAAAACACTATAACCAGTTAAAAGATATGTTGCTGTAACAATTTAAATATTTACTTTTGCCGGGACAGTTTCTATACCAGTGACTTTCAATAGGAATATAATGTAAGCCACGTATGTAATTTTACATTTAAAAAAATAAAAAGACCCAGGCTACCTTCTGTATTTGATTTTCTTCTTTCTGCACTTTTGTTTTTCTGCTGTAATTTTTAAGTATTTGAGTTTGAACAGATGAGGTCTGGGGGGAGGGGGCTTCCACAACATGAGGGGGAACCAAGAAAATTTTAAACACATGTATTTTCCAGCTTCCTATCTTTACACAAAAATAAAGTATTGACACACACCAAAAAAGTGCAAAGAAACAAGTAAAATTAATTTTAATGAACTTTTTGGAGTAACCCAAAATACTATCCTTTGAATGTGAATTCATTCTAAAATTACTAGTGAGATCCTTTATATTCTTTCTTTTGTACTAAATCTTCAAAGAAACAGAAGGTGCATTTTACACTTAGAGGACAAGCTGTATTTCAGATTGGCCACATTTTAGGCCTCATAGCCACACGTGGGCAGGGTCTGCTGAAATGGAGAGCAGAGCTCTCAGCACCAACAACAGAAGGATTAACATCCAGAGCCTGACATCAGGAGGGTCAAGGTCTCTCCTGGTGCACTTTAGACCTTGGCTTTCTCACATGGTCATATTTTTAAACTAATTTTTACTGAAGTGTAGCTGCTTTATGATGTTGGGTCAGTCCCTACAGAGCAGCAAAGTGAATCAGCACTGTTCTTGCTCTCATTCAAGACCTAAGTCATGTCTGACCTTCTGTGAGTCCAAGCACTCTAGCCCACCAGGTTCCTCTGCCCATGAGATTCTCCAGGCAAGAGTACTGGAGAGGGTAGCCATTCCCTTCTCTAGGGAATTCTCCTGACCCAGGGGTGAGCTCTGTGCCTACAAATATCCTGTTTTTGTTTTTGTTTTGTTTTAATTTCCTCTCCATTGAGGTCACCAGAGAGCATTGACTAGAGTTCCCTGTGTAGGTTCTCATTACTTACCTTTTAAAAATTTTTTTAAAACTTTTTATCTTATACTGGAGTATAGCCAATTGACAATGCTGTGAAAGTTTCAAGTGGACGTATTTTAAAGTTGGATGAAAAGGCCCCTGCTTAGAATATCCATTTTGTTGTTCAGTTGCTAAGCTGTGTCCGATTCTGAAACCCCATTCTTGACCACTAGCACCAGCTGGGAAGCCCCTTGGGCTGCTCTCTGGAGAGTGAGTTGGACCCAAAGAGAGATGGGCAATGTGAGGACGGATTAGGGAAAGAGAGTCACAGGCACGGGAGACGGGTGGTGCCTGGATCCCACAGTGGCTGAAGAAAATGGACACAGTGAGAGAGGTATAGTTGACAAAACTCGGCAAGTGACAGGGTGTGGGGTGTGAGAGAAGAGATGGTTCCGTCAAGGCTGACTCCTACTGTCCGAGTCTGGCTGAGGAGGTGGACAGTCGTGAGAGTGACCAGTGGAGCCCAGCCTGCCACAGCCACCAGCCCAAGGGAGAGGCTGGAGTTTCAATCTCTTTCCATAACCTGCCCAGCTGCCCTCCTCAGAACTGGGGCCAACCATGACCCTTTGCCTTGACCTGGAAATCTCCTGGGGCCTAACCCCCTTTGTAGCCCAGCCCTAGTCAGTGATGCCATCCAACCATCTCATCCTCTGTCATCCCCTTCTCCTCCTGCCTTCAATCTTTCCCAGGATCAGGGTCTTTTCCAATGAGTCAACACTTCGAATGAGGTGGCCAGAGTATTGGAGTTTTAGCTTCAGCATCAGTCCTTCCAATGAACACCCAGGACTGATCTCCTTCAGGATGGACTGGTTGGCTCTCCTTGCAGTTCAAGTGACTCTCAAGAGTCTTCTCCAGCACTACAGTTCAAGAGCATCAATTCTTTGGCACTGAGGTTTCTTTATGTTCCAACTCTTACATCCATACCTGACTACTGGAAAAACCATAGCCTGGACTAGACGGACTTTTGTCAGCAAAGTAGTGTCTCTGCTTTTTAATCTGTTGTCTACATTGGTCATAGCTTTTCCTCCAAGGAGCCAGCATCTTTTAATTTCATGGCTGCAGTCACCATCTGCAGTGATTTTGGAGCCCAAGAAAATAGAGTCTGTCACTGTTCCCATTGCTTCCCCATCTATATACCATGAAGTGATAGGACTGGATGTCATGCTCTTCATTTTCTGAATGTTAACTTTCAAGCCATCTATTTTGCTCTCCTCTTTCACCATCATCAAGAGGCTCTTTAGGTCTTCATTTTCTGTCATAAGGATGATATCATCTGCATATCTGAGGTTATTGATATTTCTCCCAGCAATCTTAATTCCAGCTTGAGCTTCATCCAGCCTGACATTTCACATGATGTACTCTGCATATAAGTTAAATAAGCAGGGTGAAAATATACAGTCTTGACATACTCCTTTCCCAATTTGGAACCAGTCAGTTGTTCAATGTCTGGTTCTAACTGTTGTTTCTTGACTTGCATACAGATTTCTCAGGAGGCAGGTAAGGTGGTCTGGTATTTCCATCTCTTTAAGAATTTTCCACAGTTTTCTATGATCTATACAGTCAAAGACTTTAGCATAGTCAATTAAGAAGAAGTAGATGTTTTCCTGGAATTCTTTTGCTTTTTCTATGATCTAAGGGATGCTGGCAATTTGCTCTCTGGTTCCTCTGCCTTTTCTAAATCCAGATTGAACATCTGGAAGTTCTCAGTTCATGTATTGTTCAAGGCTAGCTTGGAGGATTTTGAACACTATTTTGCTAGCATGTGAAATGAGTGCAACTGTGTGGTAGTTTGAACATTCCTTGGCATTACCCTTCTTTGGAATTGGAATGAAAACTGACCTTTTCCAGTTCTGTGGCTGGCATATTGAGTGCAGCACTTTTAGAGCGTCATCTTTTAGGATTTGAAATAGCTCAGCTGGAATTCCATCATCTCCACTAGCTTTGTTTGTAGTGCTGCTTGCTAAGGCCCGCTTGACTTCAGGCTCCAGGAGTCTGTCTCTAGGTGAGTGACCACACCATCAAGGTTATCCAGGTCATTAAGACTATTTTTGTATATTTTTTCTGTGTATTCTTGTCACCTCTTCTTAATATGTTCTGCTTCTGTTAGGCCCATACCATTTCTGCCCTTTATTGAGCCCATCTTTTCATGAAATGTTCCCTTGGTATCTCTAATTTTCCAGAAGAGATCTCTAGTCTTTCCCATTCTATTGTTTTCCTCTATTCCTTTGCATTGCTCACTTAGGAAGTCTTTCTTATCTCTCCTTGCTATTCTCAGGAACTCTGCACTTTAGAACACTTTTAGTTTCCAAGGCATTTCACTCGTTTCCCACTTGTTTTTAAAGCCACAGCCCAACCCCTCCTCACGACACCCCCTGACTTATTCACTGCCCCCCTGCCTGCCCACCCAGCTCAAACTCAGCTTTCCATTCAGACCCGCAGCTCTAGGACTGCGCCACACCCTCCTCCTCTCTCACCTCCCTCTGCCCCTCTGCACGAGCTATACCTCCTGCTTGAGGAGCCCTCCCCCACCTCCTGAACTTGTTCATCTCTTTTCTGCCCAAGCTTCCCCTGGAACACTTTGAAGCCCATCCCAACCCCACCCCAGGCTGAGCTGGGTGCCCAATCCCTTGGAATTCTTAGCAACTTGTCCATACCCTCTCCTGGGCCTCCCCAGGCTTGGATTAGAAGGGTCTACCTGTGTCTCTGCCTGCCTCCCATTCACAAGACTGAGCAGCATGTGGGAACTTCCTGTGTCTTCCTTCTCATTTCCTTGTCCAAGGAAATGAGTCTAGCACACATGTTGGATAGATTAAAAGCATCTTGTACTTACTCTTGGTGAAAGTGAAAGTCCGACTCAGTTGTGTCCGACTCTTTGTGACCCCATGAACTATACAGTCCAGGGGATTCTCCAGGCCAGAGATGGCTGAGAATTACCAAGCTCCTCTGTCCATGGGATTTCCCAGGCACCCAGGAATCGAACCCATGTCTCCTGCATTGCAGGCAGTGTTGTGCATGGCGGACGGATTCTTTACCGACAGAGCCACCAGGGAAGCACTTACCAAAGGGCAGGAAAAACCAAGGAAGCATTCTGCCTCCGAGCCTGCAGAGGGAGCGGGCCTGGCCAACAGCCTATTTTCAGAGCTCTTGCCTCCAGATCAGTGAGAGAATAATTTTTTGCTGTGTTAAGCAACCATGTGTGTGCCAATTAATTACGGCAGCTCTAGAAAACAAAGATAATGAGAAATAGAATGTGAATGCACATAGGATGCCCATATGATGAGTTAAAAAAATTAAAAAGCTTGCTTGTGCTATTGTTCGATTTGAGAAATTCCCATAAATGTCTAACCTGCCTCACGCTCTCTGCACTCCCACCTCCAGCTGGCTGAATCATCCATGACGGGGAAGTAACTGTGTTGCTAGAAATAGGCAGGTTCAGTTTCTTGACTGCCCACACCCTACTCTGCTACATCCTGCTCCAGAGGTGGAGTCAGGTCAGATGCTGAGATCCTGTCACCCTACGGCACCTTCCCAACCCACCCCCTCACCCCACCACCCCTGGATCTCCTCCCAACACCAAGCACTGCAGCCTCCTCCTCTCAGCCACATCCTCCCCCAGGGCAACTTCTCAGATCACCCCATCCCAGCCCTGACCTCCTGCTCTTCCAGGTAAGTGCTCCATGCAACACAGGCTCCAGAAAACAGAATCTGTGAGTACGTGATGAGCAGACACATTTCCTACACTTTGCATGAGCAATCACTGCTAATAATTGCTAATTAGGAGCAGCATTCATTTAAAGAAGGAGGATATTTTCTTATCTACCTACAACCCATTTTCAGGTTCAAAATCTCAAAATCAGGCAAGATGTCTTTAAGGATGCTGTTAGTCCTCAAGGCATTTTATTATTTTCTTCAACTGAACCTTGGGAGTTATCTGAATAAGTATGAAGTTATGCTGGCCTCAACAAGTGATACATGGTTGTAACAAGTCAATATCTAATCCCACCATAATTTATTTGCCAATTCCATTTAGGTAGGTACTATTCCTAGTCTTTAACTCAGCCAGCAGTCTCACCGCTCCCCCCCACCACCAAAAAAAAAATTAGATTTCAAGAATGCAGGGAGGGCAAACCAAGAGATGAGCCCACATTCACATAATCCCCTGAGAGTTCTTTTTCACCAGGAAAATTCTATGTGAATATATAAGATCCACCTCCAGCAGTAATATTAACAGTCCTCCCAGTGATACAGGAAAGGCACTGTTGAGAATGCCAGGGTTTATTTTTGTAATTTTTGACACAGTTCACTAATTTTCTAGAAGGTCAGAGGGCGGGTAGCAGCTGGTTCGTTTCCTCTGATTTGCAACAGTAACATCTTTCCGGCTGGTCTTGGTCTCCTCCCTCCTGCTATTTCTAACACCTCCTGCACCCTCCCTTCCCACAGCCTCTCAGTCCACTCCCCCAAGATGCTAGAGCATCCAAAGTCCACATTTAAACAGGTCACAACCTCTTCAAACTTGTGAAATCTGAACAGCTTGGCGGGCATCGGAGAGTCCCACCCAGGTCCCACCCGCCCTTGCTCATCCTCAGCCAGCCTCAGCTACTCTCAGCCACCGCAGCCTGACCTTCCTCCAGCAGCACCTGAGCTCAGACCACATCCGCATCACTTTAATCTTCAGATCATTTCTCCCTTTGCCGATTCACAGCACCTCCTACACAATGGGAGTGTTTTGTCATGGTTACACATCTGGCACTCTAGCCTATTTCACGTATTTTTTAAATACTGTAGTCACCTTCCTTGAAAATGTGGTTATTATTGAAATAATAATATTTATCTAATTTCATTTGTTTTATTTTTATTGGTTTTAAAATCCTGAAAAGACTTAAAAACTGAGCTGCTTAAAGGTAAGCAAAAGCGTTAACATTTGTTGTAGTATGCCCTTGTTCTGGGAGACCCCTGCTGGAATATTCGACTGTGACATCGCATCTGTAGCTTTTTCTCAAATGATTCAGTTAAGGAAAACTTGTGAATGTGAGAGGGTGAAATGTTTCCAATTGAATTTTAGGGAAATTCCTGGAGGGACAATTGTATCCCCAAGGAGATGACTTTGGGAGAAGCTGTGTGCCTGTTAGCCTCTTGGGTCCTTATCCTGCGAGACCACTCAGTACGTCTCTGAGAGCCCAGTGGATCAGATAGTCAGACATCTCCTTGACTTTCCCGGCTCCTCCATACTCTCCAGGCTGACTTGATTCCCCTCCATTACAATAATATTCCGCTGTCAATTGTCTTCATTCCTACAATTATTGCATCTGAGGCTGAAGTCAGCTTGCCGAGAGGAATTTGAGAGCTCCCGGGTTGCAGCATCCCAGATGGTGCTCGTGGTAAAGAACCCACCTGCCAATGCAAGAGATGCAACAGACATGGGTTTGATCCCTGAGTCAGGAAGATCCCCTGGAGAAGGATATAGCAACCCACTCCAGTATTCTTGCCTGGAGAATCCCAGGGGCAGAGGAGCCTGGTGGGCTACAGTCTATGGAGTCAGAACATTGGACATGACTGAGCGCACATGCACACATGTAATAATTCAGTAGTCCTCACAGCAATCCAATGAAGTATATTTTATTTTATAGATGAATCTTGGGATAAACGGACTTGAAAGTGACAAGCCAAACATCAAAAAGCTACAGACTAGGACTTCCCCAGTAGTCCAATGGTTAAAAATATGCCTGCCAATGCAGGTGACAAGGGTTCAATCCCTGGTCCAAGATCCCACAGGTTGCAGGGCAACTAAGCCTGACCACTGCAATTACCAGGGCCCACTCTCTAGACCTTGCACTCCGCAACAAGAGAAGCCATCGCAATGAGAAGCCCGTGCGCCACAAGCAGAGTGGTCCCCGCTCCTTGCAACTGGAGGGGACCCACACACAGCAACAAAGACCCAGCACAGCCACAATCTAGAGAAACAACTGAGGCAACTCTGTTGCTACAGAAGAACTTTGAACAACTGCACTAAAATTGTTTTCAAACGGTTCAAAAGAGGCGTGTGAGGTCATGGAAACCATAACAGGTGAGCGAGATCCTCGTCTGTCTGAAGACTTGGGCTCCTCTCGTGACACCATCATCTACTAGTTTTGTGACTGCTGTGGGAAACTCTCCAAAGGCCCACAGTAGGGTGGGAGACAGCTGCGCTTCCCATCTCCCAGGCACGTGTGCAGTTGCTAGATGGGGACCATTGAGAAATGGAGCGTTTGCTGCCATATCAGTAAACAAGGATGTCAGTCATCAGCAATTCCAGCCCTCCAAATGTGAATTTCTGAGCCCTAAGGGAGAAGATTCTTGAGAGTCCCTTGCACAGCAAGGAGATCAAACCAGTCAATCTTAAAAGAAATCAACCCTGAATATTCATTGAAGGACTGATGCTGAAGCTGAAGCTCCAATACTTTGGCCACCTGATTTGAAGAACTGACTCACTGGAAAAGACCCTCATGCTGGGAAAGACTGAAGGCAGAATGAGAAGGAGATTACAGAGGAGGAGATGGTTTGATGGCATCACCAACACAGTGAACATAAATTTGAGCAAACTCCAGGAGATGGTGAAGGACAGGGAAGCCTAGCGTGCTACAGTCCATGGAGTTGCAAAGAGTCAGACATGATTTAACTGAACAGCAGCAACTACATGGGCACCCAGGAAAGAGAACAATGCTTGTGATTCAGCAGCTACCAGCCTGCAGCCATTCCTTATGGTAAGCACTGAAGAACTCAGGATGTGACAAATGCAGAATACTGGTCCCAGATAGCTGAGATGAACATAAGAGGCATGATTTCAGTGAGCCCAGACTGGATCTTCCCTTACATGGAAAAGTGCTAAATTCCTTGAGATATAAGGTTTTGTTTAATTAACAATAATCTTTTAATGTTCAGGCTACCTGCCGTCTGTTGTAAGACTTCTATATAACCTGTCTCCTCCCCTCACCTCCTTGGAAAGAGTTCTCTCAGGTTCACTCCCCAACCTGAAGTCCTAAAAACTTTAGGTTGAGACTATTTTTTAAGTCAACACTGTTGATCCAGAAAGCAAAGAATGACCTGTTCCCTGTGTCCCTTCCTGAAAGATATGACACACATCTGCAGTGAGAGAGAAAAATAAATACCACCTGCAAATTCCCTGCCTCAAAGTCCCTTGGTTTAGAAATCTGCCTTATGAGAGACTTCCCTGATGCCCAGTGGTTAAGACTCTACACACCACTGCAGGGGAAGAGGTTCAATCCTTAGTTAGGGAACAAATATTCCACATGCCACGAGACCAAAAAAGAAAGAAAGAAATTTGCCTTGCTTACATATACCCTCCAAAAGGCAAAGTGTAAGTTCCAATCAGATGTCACCATAGGCTCACAATTTATGATCCTAGGGCAAATTTTAAAGGCAGCTGTATGTCCTCTACCCTTGTAGAACCAGTTGTCATTGTTGTTCAGTTGTGTCTGGCTCTTTGCGACCCCATGGACTGCGGTACACCAGACTTCCCTCTTTCACCATCTCCCGGACTTTGCTCAAACTCATGTCCATTGAGAAAATGATGCCATCCAACAATTTCATACTCTGTCGTCCCCTTCTCCTCCTGCCCTCAATCTTTCCCAGCATCAGGGTCTTTTCCAATGTGTCAGCTGTTTGAATCATGTGTCCAAAATATTGGAACTTCAGAATCAATTTTCCAATGAATATTCAGGATTGATTTCCTTTAGCATTGACCAGTTTGATCTTGCAATCCAGCACCACAACTTGAAAGCATCAGTTCTTCAGCACTCAGTCAGCTTTATGGTCCAACTCTCACATCCATACATGACTACTGGGAAAACCATAGCTTTGACTATACAGACCTTTGTCAACAAAGTGATATCACTGCGTTTTAAGAACCAGTATTCCAAGGTTTTGGCTGTTGGCTTCTGGCAAGATTCCACTCTGTCCTTCTCCCCAATCCCTCCCCACCCTACTGAGCAACCCTGAGGCTCAGAAACATTTGACAGGGGAATATCTGGACTCACTCCCAACAGGAGGTAATTCCTGGGTAGTGAGCCTGGCACTGTATGCATAAAGCACTTTGAATTGCCTTTGTCTCCTGGCGATCTAGAGAGTTAATCAAGGTCTAATGCAAAAAAAAAAAAAAGAGAGAGAGAGAGATTTGTAATAGGTTTGGCAGGCTCTAGGCCACTGACTTTTTCAGTGAATCGTGTCACTTGAGTTCACTGAAACTTGAGCTTGTTATCCAAAAACAACTAACGATATGTATCTTGACTATTTCAAGAGTCACTGGGAAGATTAAATTTAGGTGACAGCTTGGCATTGCTGTAAGGAGCTCAGATTCAAGATCCAGACTGGTTGGGTTCAAACTCTGCCTCTGCTGCCTAAAAGCTCCATGGCTGCAGACAAGTAATTTACCCTGCCCATACCACTGGTTCCTTATCTGAAACAGAGAAAAAGGAAAGATTCTGTGCTCGATACTACACTTGATCTTAGCCAAAAGGCCGAGAAGGGATTCTGAAAGAGATGGGAATACCAGACCACCTGATCTGCCTCTTGCAAACCTGTATGCAGGTTGGAAGCAACAGTTAGAACTGGACATGAAACAACAGACTGGTTCCAAATAGGAAAAGGAGTATGTCAAGGCTGTATATTGTCACCCTGCTCATTTAACTTATATGCAGAGTACATCATGAGAAACGCTGGGCTGGAAGAAACACAAGCTGGAGTCAAGATTGCCAGGAAAAATATCAATAACCTCAGATATGCAGATAACACCACTCTTATGGCAGAAAGTGAAGAAGAATTAAAAAGCCTCTTGATGAAAGTGAAAGAGGAGAGTGAAAATGTTGGCTTAAAGCTCAACATTCAGAAAAGTAAGATCATGGCATCTGGTCCCATCACTTCGTGGCAAATAGATGGGGAAACAGTGGAAAACAGTGTCAGACTTTATTTTTCTGGGCTCCAAAATCACTGCAGATGGTGATTGCAGCCATGAAATTAAAAGATGCTTACTCCTTGAAAGGAAAGTTATGACCAACCTAGATAGCATATTAAAAAGCAGAGGCATTACTTTGCCAACAAAGGTCCATCTGGTCAAGGCTATGGTTTTTCCAGTGGTCATGTGTGGATGTGAGAATTGGACTATAAAGAAAGTTGAGTGCCGAAGAATTGATGCTTTTGAACTGTGGTGTTGGAGAAAACTCTTGAGTCCCTTGGACTGCAAGGAGATCCAACCAGTCCATCCTAAAGGAAACCAGTCCTGGGTGTTCATTGGAAGGACTGATGTTGAAGCTGAAACACCAGTACTTTGGCCACCTCATGCGAAGAGTTGACTCATTGGAAAAGACCCTGATGCTGGGAGGGATTGGGGGCAGGAGGAGAAGGGGATGACAGAGGATGAGATGGCTGGATGGCATCACCGACTCAATGGACATGAGTTTGAGTAAACTCCGGGAGTTGAGGATGGACAGGGAGGCCTGGCGTGCTGCGATTCATGGGGTCTCAAAGAGTCAGACATGACTGAGCGACTAAACTGAACTGAACCGAACCGAACTGTGCTAGAAGGTTGTTGTGATGATTGTATTGGTTAATGTACATACAGCATTCAGCAAGGTGTGTGACATATAGTTAGTGCTTATGTCACTGGTAGTTACCATTATGTGAAAGCACTTAGCCAAAACTGAAGGGGAGCAGGGTCCTGTGGGCTCCAGGGCACAGAGGCCTTTCTGTCTCCCTTTCCTTGTAGGCTGGACCCTGCCTCCATGACCTCCTCTGAGTTCTAAAGGGCTAATCCAAAGAGAGGCAGCCAGGAAACTACCAGAGGCAGAAACTTATCAAGTTTAGGAGACTATCTAGGACCCTGCACACCCCATCTTGTCAGCAACCCCACCCTTTAGAAACTGCAGATAAAGAATACAAGACTGTTAACCACCTTGATCCTTATCACATACCCCTGCCTAACTATATAACCTCTTCCTATTCACCAGGGAAGGGGGCATAGTTATTGATGTGCTAGCCTTCCCCTTCTCCTGGCGAAATAATAAAACTACTCTTTCTTTCCCCTCCTTAAGTTGTCCCTGTATTCGTGTTTGGCATTGGTCCACAGAGAGCCAAGATTTTGGCAATAAAACTGTCCTCCAAAGACACTGATGCATGTGAAACGAGCCTTATGCACAAGCTTTCTGTACATTTCTAAACAAGAACCTAGAAGGCTGCTTTTAGAACACTTCAAGTACGCCCTGCTGAAGATACCAAGTCAAGGTCCCCATTCTGCTTTCTGTCACCCTAAGCAGCAGAAAGGATGACCACTTCCTGAGGATGGTGGGGGTGACTAGAATCAAGTGTTATAATTGAATGGCATTTTCCAGCAAAAATGGAGCTCTGGAGACTTCCCTGGCAATCTAGTGGTTAAGACTTCACCTTCCAATGCTGGGGGTACAGGTTCACTCCTTGGTTGGGAAGCTAAGATCCCATGTGCTTTGGGGCCAAAAAACCAAAACATAAAACAGAAGCAATTCTCTAGGGGATCTTCCCAACCCAGGGATCTAACTCACGTCTCTTGCATCTCCTGCATCGCAGCCAGATTCTTTACCTGCTGAGTCATTGTGGAAGCCCGTGAAATGCTGCTACATAGTATAAAACATTCAGAAGTGATATAGATTTGTTTAGATCAGACTGTCACACACCTACCTCATCCCCACCTTATGGGTCTTGCCATGGTAAATGCAGTTGTAGCAAAAATACAGTTTTACACTTTGATGAAAATTGGGTGGTATGGAGACTATAGCCAGCCAGGCTTCTCTGTCCGTGGAATCCTCCAGGCAACAATACTGCAGTAGGTAGCCGTTCCCTTCTCTAGGGAATCTTCCCCACCCAGGGATTGAACCTGGATCTCCTGCTTTGCAGGTGTATTCTTTCCTCTCTGAGCCACCAGGGAAGCCCTCATACATGCATGCTAGCAGCAGACCAGCTGAGGGGCTCTATCTTAATAGGGAGATTTGTCCAGGAGAGGAGGAGGCAAATGGGGTTCTGGGAGGAAGAAACACAATAGGATATAAGCGTGTCAGACCTCCCCTCCCCCACCTCCTCAAAATCCTCTCTCCACCCCAGGCTCCTTTTTTTCCCATCCCTTCAATTCCAGGCAGTTCACCTTCCACCTACTCCAATCTGCTTTGCTAGCACCACTCATGAAATTGTTCTCCCTGGAACAAAAGAATTTTCTCCCCTTACTTATGAATAACATTAGCATGACAGAACATAAGCACTGTCCTTTTTGTCATTTCAATCAAATCCCTAATTTGTATTCATTATAAAATTACTGGGGAAAAAATAGATAAGAAAATAAAAATTATTAAAGTTTTAAATCACCCGAATCCCACAACCCAGAGATAGTGACTATTAACATGTTGGTGTAATCCTTCCAGACTTCCAGCAAACCAACACAGATATGCATATATATCCTTACAAAACAATATCAGAACAGGGCTGTTTTAAGACCTCTTTGCTTTTAACTCAAAATATGCACAACTTTCTGTCTTAGTACATAAAAGCATGTAATGATCCTTATGAATTTTGCATAAACTATTGAATAAATTCTCTATTACTGAACCTTTAGGTGGTTTCTGAATGTTTGATATTACAGACAATACATGTGAGCATTCTTGAAGATACATCTTCAGAATATTTCTTTAATCATTTCTTTAGGACAAATGCTAATAAGTATCTGATTATCTCATTTAATGTTGAGAATTCCTTGATTTTTAAGTGTACAGCATAATGATTTAATTTATTTTTTTTAACTTTTTATTTTGTATTGGGGTATAGCTGATAAATAATGTGATAGTTTCAGGTAAACAACAAAGACTCAGTCATACATATGCGTGTATCCATTCTGCTCCCAAACTCCCCTCCTATCCAGGCTGTCAGACAACATTGAGCAGAGTTCCACATGCTATGCAGTAGGTCCTTGTGGTAGTCCCTTGATTTTTAAAATAAATTTCAAATGCACTAGCTGAACTCACTCTGAATCTTATCTCCCTCCACCCTGTCACTACCCAAACACACTGCTGACACCCTCTGCTTTTAACCCTCCCGTGCCTTTCCTCCACTTCACTATCTTTTCTCTCTTCTTTCTCCAGCATGAAAATGTCAGCTTCTTCTAGAAATTGTCTGTCATACTGATCCTTCACTAGTACAATCAATACTATACTATTGAATATAACTCCTTGTAATCAACATCATTATCATCCTCATCATCACACACACATAGCACTTATTTTGTGAAAGGCAATATTCTAAGCATGATACACAGATATGTCATTTTATCCTTTCAGCAAATCTCTGAAGCAGCAAGCGATACCCAATTTTACAGATTAAAAAAAAAAGAAGACTTAGATGGGTAGGTATGTCAGAATTTCTGAATGTATGAATACTCATGCACAATTTTAAACTAAATAACTATATGTGAATGCGTGCAGTTCTAACTCAAGGTACAACTGTTTCAATGAATCAGTTATTTTTCAAAAAAAAAAGAAAGAAAACCACTTAAAACCGATGTCATTATCTAAAGAAAAGAACTAGGAGATTCGATTAAAGGGAACTATGCCATTTAAGGTGAATCTATTTGGATTAAAAAAAATAGAAATGAAAGTAAATTATGAGTGTTCTAGATTAAAACTCATGTTCCCCAATCTGGTAAGCACTTTAATTGTCTTTACAGATCAATAAGAATTGGGGAAAATCCAACCTATATATGACATTTTAGTTTAAGTATCATGCCATTTCATCAGGTACTTAACATCCTATAATAAAAATCAATGTTATTACTTTATTTTACCCAGTTAGTCAAAAGGAAAATTGGAATCCCTACTCATAAGAAAACAAAACCAAGACAACATCCCATTATAGTTGCTAGGCATTTACGTAAGCACATTACATTTTTTAAGCATTCAACAAGTAATTAGTTGAACTTGGAATTGAATGTGTTTTTATTATCAGAATGTGGAAGTAAACCTTCCACTGAATAACTATTAAACCTTGACCCCCCAAAAAATTTATTGTTAATTGTTTAAACTTCAATAAAATTAAAGCAACTTTTTTCCTTTCTAATTAGCTAACAAAGCCTGCATGACTTTCACTAATTCACTTAATTTCTAACAAAGGTAAAATAATAAACACTTAATGAAGTAGCTGGCCTCTTAAATTGTGGGGCTCTGTCCCAAGAGGTGTGAAAACACAAGATGAATACATCAACACCGCTTCCCCAGTACATCCATTTCTGAGGAGGAAATAAAGATTATATTTACTCCAAAACAAGCACAATTACACTATGTACCAGACAAAATTGTACAAACTTTTGAAATAAAGAACTATCATCTATGTAAAGGCCTTCCTTTTCACTTTACAACTTGTATGCCTTTTGAATTTTTGCTATTTTAATGTGTTCTCTCTTAGAAAAATAAACTTTTTAAGCTATTACATGGGGAAAATGGTACAGAAAAAATGAAAATAATAGTTTTGGGCATACCTGAATTTGTGGAGAATTCCTATCTGTTATGCTTGTGTATAATGACAAAGGTGATTCTCATCCAAAATATGTGTGTCAATCTCTCTCTCAACACTTGTAACACCTCTAAAAAGTTTTCCACAAAAGAAATCCTGAAAGCCAAAATAAGTAAAAACTTGTCTGCCCACTCCCTATTCTGATACCCAGAGAGACTACTAGAAATACTAATTTCCTTTTAAACCTTGGTAGAGTTTTCTATTAATTTAATTTTTAATTTATTTTTAATTAAATTTCAGTTTAACTGTTCCTGATCGTTTAAACCCATTTGAATAGATAACGGTTCAAAATTCAAAAGGAACAAAAATTTCCCCTTCCACCTCAGCCCCCAGTCACCCAGTTTCCCCCTTCCTTGAGGCAACAACCAGTGTTACCAATCTCCTGTGTATCCTCCCAGAGGCCTTCTTAAAGAGTTAGACCTTAAATCTAACTGCCTCCAAGGCTGGAGAAAATTCAATCTTGGTCATGTTAAAAAACAAAATGTTTAAAGTAATATCATGATTTTCATATAAATATGAAATGAATGTGTGTTAAAATTTTTATTATAACTTTTTCAGTGATAAACCAGGAAGGCGTTAAAACCAGTTTAAAGAGGAGATCAAGAACCACACCTACCTAGGCAGGTAAAGAATCCCAAGGTGAATTTACAAACATGGATCTGTCCACATAGCGGTAATCAGCGGCATCCAACCAGGCATAATTGACTTGCATCTCTATAAACAATAATCCTTTCACTAGCATCAGGTTTCTCCAACTTACAGAGCTGTAAAATAGCTCAAAATCTTCCCTGGTGGCAGTAAAGAATCCGCCTGCAGTGCGGAGACTTGAGTTTAATCCCAGGTCAGGAAGATCCCCTGGAGAAAGGGATGGCAACCCATTCCAGCAGTCTTGCCTAGAGAATTCCATGGACAAAGGAGTCTATCGGGCTATAGCCTATGGGCTTGCAAAGCGTTGGGCATGACTGAGCACCTATGCACACAGAATGAAAGTCAGTAAAGGACAGATAAACAGGAAGGATGTATGTACACAGAACACTGAGTCATCTTTGTCCGTTTTGGTCTTTCACGATTCTTCCTACAGTCACTCGGGTAGAATCCCTACTTCCTCCTCTGTACTTTACAGGAACATGCAGAGACCCATCTCACAACAGAAAATTCAAGGCAGCTCTTCCAGTCTTCGGAGAAGGCGATGGCACCCCACTCCAGTACTCTCGCCTGGAAAATCCCATGGACGGAGGAGCCTGGCAGGCTGCAGTCCATGGGGTTGCTAAGAGTCAGACATGACTGAGCGACTTCACTTTCACTTTTCACTTTCATGCACTGGAGAAGGAAATGGTGACCCACTCCAGTGTTCTTGCCTGGAGAATCCCAGGGACGGGGGAGCCGGGTGGGCTGCCATCTGTGGGGTCGCAGAGAGTCGGACACGACCGAGGCGACCTAGCAGCAGCAGCAGCAGCTTCCAGTCTTGGGTCTGCACTGGTCACTGCTGATGTATTCAGTGTCCTTCTCATGGTCACTGCTGATGTATTCAGTGTCCTTCTCATAGTCGTATAAGGGAGAGGGCCTCTGCTGCTTCCTGGATGCTTCATTTTGGTTTCTCCAGGAGCAGACCCAGAGATAAGGCCTTGAGGGGAGGTAGTTTATTTAGGAGGTGCAGGCACCACTAGGATGGAAGGCAGGAAGGGCTGACAGATGGAAAGGAAGACAGCAGTTAAGTGATTGGCCAACTGGAGCTTAAGCCCATAGAAAAATCGTGAGAAAAATTGCAAAATGCCCTTCTCGGGGTTATCCTAACTAAGGGGTGAGGGAGCTGGGGTGTTGATACTCCAGCTCCCTAGAGTCTTTGGAAGAAGGCTGCTCCCAGAGTATTAATTCCTTGGCACTTTGGCTGACGCTGATGAAGAACAGAGCAGACCTCCGTGAGCAGGAGACACACCTATGCTACAGAGGCGTGCACACTGGCAGATAGACGCCTGCAGGAACACAGGGGAGCAACGGGTCTGGAGGTGTGGGCAGAGGACCAACAGCATCCACTTCACACACCAGGTTTGGATGTGGGAGCCTTGGCTGGGCGTGGAAGCTCTGAAACCTAAACTGTGTGCCCCTGAGGTCTTACTAGGAAGGTGCAGGGCAAAGAGCATACTTACAAAACCACCCTGTCCTTTTCTAGTCGTGGGTCCTCGTCTCTTCTCTTAGAGATTTGGCCTCCCTGCTCTCAAAAGCTTTTACCTTTCTCTCTAATTCTCGATGAGACCACCCAGGACCAATCTTGAATCTTTGAAGCACATTTCCCTGGAAGTGAAGGAAGCTGGAGTCTCAGTTCCAAAACAGAGAGGGGGGGAACAAAGCAGAAATTCACATTTCAAACTTTCTCCTGCCACATAGGCACGCTGCTCCAAACTGCTGCATAGAGAAGGGATGAAAATGCAGCATACTCTCTCAGTATACAGTGATCTGATGGCTTCTCCCCTCTTGCTCCCGGGATGCCCAGTGAGTGACAGAACAAGAATTCAGTAAGCTTTACTCTTCCAGTAGTCTCAAGACTTCTCCAACTATGCAGTACTGATGATAAAACTTCTAGGTTAGAGGTGAAAAGATTCTCCACTGTGAGGGACACCCAGAGAGGGTCACAGAGTTACATGAAAAGGAGGAGAGGGAGGAGGGAGGTAGAGATGAGCAGGAGGAGAAAAAGGGGGACTCAAGAGGAGAGAGTAGATCTATGCAGTTCTCTGTTCCCAGAGTGTTCTCTGTAGCCCAGACACCCACAGAGATTCACAGAATTGGATTGGGAAGAGAGGGGGAAGGGAGAAAATAGAGGTGTTCTGAGGTAGAAAACGGAGAATCAGAAGTGGGAGAGAGTAATCAACACACCCCTGAAGAAAAACAGGAACTAAATATTGGATTCTTAAATGTCCAAAATTTATATCACATACTGAAAAACAAAGATCAAAAATCTAGAGTAGAGGTTAGACTCTTAGAAATATAATATTAAAAACAAAAACAAAAAATTTTAGAAATATATATGAAGTTTGGTTTAAAAATAGGGCTTCTCTCTCTCTCTTTTTTTTTTGCAAGGTTATAGTGAAATAAAAATGAAAATTAAGGAGTAATAGAGGAGTAATAGAGGACTTTAAAAAGAAAATAAGAGAAAAAACAAGAAACAAAATTTTTTTCCTAATTAAAAAAATCATAAAAATGTATGAAAATGAAAGTTAAGGAGTAATGGGGGAGTAATAGGGAATTTTAAAAGAAAATAAAAGAGAAAAAATTAAAAAGAAAAGAAAAGAAAAAGAAATTTTTAATTAAAAAAGAAAGGTGAAAATATATCTAGGAATTTCTCTGGAGCTGTTGCAGAGATAAATCCATGAACCTATGGACACCTTATCTTCGACAAAGGAGGCAAGGATATACAATGCAAAAAGACAACCTCTTTAACAAGTGGTGCTGGAAAACTGGTCAACCACTTGTAAAAGAATGAAACTAGAATACTTTCTAACACCATACACAAAAATAAACTCAAAATAGATTAAAGATCTAAATGTAAGACCAGAAACTATAAAACTCCTAGAGGAGAGCATAGGCAAAACACTCTCCGACATAAATCACAGCAGGATCCTCTATGACCCACCTCCCAGAATATTGGAAATAAAAGCAAAAATAAACAAATGGGACCTAATGAAACTTAAAAGCTTTTGCACAACAAAGGAAACTATAAGCAAGGTGAAAAGACAGCCCTCAGATTGGGAGAAAATAATAGCAAACGAAGCCACAGACAAAGGATTAATCTCAAAAATATACAAGCAACTCCTCCAGCTCAACTCCAGAAAAATAAATGACCCAATCAAAAAATCGGCCAAAGAACTAAACAGACACTTCTCCAAGGAAGACATACAGATGGCTAAGAAACACATGAAAAGATGCTCAACATCACTCATTATCAGAGAAATGCAAATCAAAACCACAATGAGGTACCATTATATGCCAGTCAGGATGGCTGCTATCCAAAAGTCTACAAGCAATAAATGCTGGAGAGGGTGTGGAGAAAAGGGAACCCTCTTACACTGTTGGTGGGAATGCAAACTAGTACAGCTGCTATGGAGAACAGTGTGGAGATTTCTTAAAAAACTGGAAATAGAACTGCCATATGACCCAGCAATCCCACTTCTGGACATACACACCGAGGAAACCAGACCTGAAAGAGACAAGTGCACCCCAATATTCATCTCAACACTGTTTATAATAGCCAGGACATGGAAGCAACCTAGATGCCCAACAGCAGACAAATGGATAAGGAAGCTGTGGTACATTACTGAATATTACTCAGCCATTAAAAAGAATTCATTTGGATCAGTTCTAATGAGATGGATGAAAATGGAGCCCATTGTACAAAGTGAAGTAAGCCAGAAAGATAAAGACCATTACAGTATACTAACACATATATATGGAATTTAGAAAGATGGTAACGATAACCCTATATGCAAAACAGAAAAAGAGATACAGATGTACACAACAGACTTTTGGACTCTGTGGGAGAAGGCAAGGGTGGGATGTTTCGAGAGATCAGCATCGAAACATGTATATTATCTAGGGTGGAACAGATCACCAGCCCAGGTTGGATGCATGAGACAAGTGCTCGGGCCTGGTGCACTGGGAAGACCCAGAGGGATTGGGTAGAGAGGGAGGTGGGAGAGGGATCGGGATGGGGAATACATGTAAATCCATGGCTGATTCATGTCAATGTATGACAAAAACCACTTCGATATTGTGAGGTAATTGGACTCCAACTAATAAAGATAAATGGAAAAAAAAAAAAAGAATTCAGTAAGCTGAAGACTGCTCTGGTCTTAGCAGCTACCCAATGACAACCCCCTGCTACCTCCAGTGTTTGGAGGGTATTTCTCAGCTTGTCTCTTCCTCCCCACCCTAAGCCAGAGCTCTAGGGCATATTTCTCCTTAACCGAGGACTGGAAAGCAGTAGCTATAATTCTTCCCTTCTCTACACGTTTCATTTTCTCATTATTTTAAAGTTATTTTATTCTTCTGTAGTCAACGGTGAGAAAAGAAAGTAACTACCATTAATGAAAACCTGGAAAGCATCAGCAGCCTCATACACATAACCTCTTAAAAATGACCACAGGTCTGCCTTGTGGGAAGCCAGGTGAGAACATTGAGGTCCAGAGAGGTTAAGAAATTTCCCTAAGGTCACAGAGCTACAGTGGGAACTAGAGTTCAAATCTACTCCATCTGACATTTTCCACTCTACTATGCTCAGTGTTTTCTTTATTAAATCCTGACTGGCTTTCATGTCTTCCAAGGCTAAAAGATCATGCAAGGAAGAAAACAATAGAATTTTCTCTCGATTTTTTTTCCCCCAAATCCTGGAAGAGAACGTTTGAGTTCTTTCTATTATAATGATGACAAATAGAAAATAGAGTTGAAGAAAATTCATTACATCAATTAGTGGACGTCAAAGTCAGTTCTCCATGCTCCAGGAAGCAACATTCTGCCAAACAATTCACATTTTAATTTGACAGACTGGATAAGAACAATCTCCAGTGCCCTTCATCAGACAACACAAAAAAATGGTTCCTGCTACACAAAATTTCATCTTTTCTTTCTTTTGTTTGTGTGCTCATGGGAGGGAGCAACTGCACTAGAGAGATCAGAGACTCTGCTGACAGACTGACCTGATAACTCAAAGTGAGACCCTGAACTGGGCGTTCTTTCAACCAAGACATGCTTCCTGTGTTGTGCTGTGTTCAGTCGTGTCTGACTCTCCGTGACGCCACGGACCACAGCCCGCCAGGCTCCTCTGTCCACGGGATTCTCCAGGCAAGAATACCAGAGTGGGTAGCCGTGCCCTCCTCCCGGAGGTCTTCCCAACCCAGGGTTCAAGCCCAGGTCTCCCGCACTGTAGGCAGATTCTGTACCATCTGAGCCAGCAGGGAAGCCCGAGGATGCTTCCTAGCACCTGCTAAGTACCAGGCTCTGGGGCATGGTTCTGACTCTTGAAAATATGCAGTAATAAACGTATGACGGTTTCAGCAAGTTCCTAGCAATTTATCACCTAGCAAAAGCAAACCGACCCAAAGCATAAGAGCAGGCTGCCCTGAGGAAGCCCAGGCTGGAGACTAAAGTGTGAGACTAGTAGTGGAGACCCCTGCACCCAGGAGGAATCATGTTGAAGCAGGCGCCTGAGGGGTGAATAGATCAGCCAGGAATGTGGGGGAGGGGAATTCCCTGGGCCTCAGCCAAGTCCCTTTTCCCCCAGATGAAAACTGAGAATTTTCTCTAGATACCCAGCAACCCCTGCCTGCCTTGACAGTTGTTCCAAGGACTAAGTGAGACGGTGTGTGTGCTGTGCGTTTTTCTTCTTTAAATTGGGGTCTGGCTGCTTTACAGTGATGTAGAACAAAGCAAATCAGCCACATGTATACCTGTATTACCCCGCTCTTGGACCTCCCGCCTACCCTCCCCATCCCACCCATCTAGGTGACCCCAGAGCCCTGAGCTGAGGTCCCCGTGCTTTCAAGCAGGTTCCCTCTAGCTATCTATTTAACACGGAGCAGGGCACATACATCAATTCCAGCCTCTCAGTTCATCCCACCTCCCTCCCTTCACTCCCATGCCCACGAGTTCATTCTCTACATCTGCATCTCTGTTCCTTCCCTGCAAGTAGATCCATCTGTACCATTTTTCTAGATTCCATGTATGTGAGTGTTATATATGATATTGTTTTTCTGACTTACTTCACTCTGTATGACAGTCTCTCGGGTCATTCACATCACTGCACATGGCACAATTTCGTTCCTCTTTATGGCTGAGTAATAGCCCATTGTATATACGTAATGCCTCTTCTTTTATCTATTCATCTGTCAATGGACATGTAGGTTGCTTCCATGCCCTGGTTATTGTAAACAGTACTGCAACGAGTATTGGGGTGCATATATCTTTTTGAAATATGGTTTTCTCAGGGTATATGCCCAGAAGTGGGATTGCTGAGTCAATAAAGGCTGGAGAGGGTGTGGAGAAAAGGGGACCTTCTTGTACTCTTGGTGGGAATGTAATTGTGGGAATTGGTGCAGTTGCTATGGAGAGTTCCTGAACTCACAGTGTGGAGGTTCCTGAAAAAAAAAAAAAAAAACAACTAAAAAAAAGAACTGCCATATGACTCAGAAATCCCATTTCTGGGCATGTACCCTGTGGTGTGCTTGACATGGTGCAAATAATAAGCCCTGTTATAGTAATGGCTGGTAGAGATGTTATCACTAACAGTATTTTACAAATAAAGTACTACTACTGAATGGCTCCCAACGGTCAAAAAGTATACCAGTGAGCACTTCCTGTCTATAAAGTCTACTCTTTTTAACCCTCTTCTTGCTGGTCCAGGCCCTTCCCTGGTCTGGTCTTCCTAGGCCTTCTGTCGCAGGCAGGGGGAAGAGGCTGCACAAACATTTGTTTGTGGCAAGCCAGCATGGTGTGACTAGCTGGCTTGCTTATCAGCAAGTAGCAAATCATTCCGCACTCAGCTCTGATGGCCCTGCTTTCTGATTCACTTCACTCCCTTCTACCTAATTAAAATTCACTTCCCCAAAGCAGAGACTGTCACAGATCCACCTCAATGTTCCCAATACCACGAAAAGTACTGGAGGGGCTGTCCCATCTCCGTGGCTCACACACACCGGAGTCTGATGCACCAGTTCCTAAGTACCTTCCAGATGCCCGCTCAGGATCACAGCTCCTGAGACATCACCCCCACCCCTGGTATTAGAATGAATCATCTCTCCTTTCTGCACCTTGAAGCTATTCCACCATGGTTCTGATCAGACCATATCATGATTTATTTACTGGCCTCCTCAACTAGTGATTGACAGTTGTTCTTGAGCTCTAATAGCATTTTGAAAGCCTACTGTATGCTAGAATCTGGGGATACAGTAATTAATCCAACACAGCCTCTTCCATGCAGTGGTGGGGGGAGGATAGAAACAAGGGATTTGAACATGATATGGTAAGTGCTTCGATCTCTATGTACCCTAAGTGCTTTCAGTCTGAAGGATTGTAGCTAGGTCCTTAACTCCCTGGAGAATCTAGGAAAGTCTTCCTGGAGGAAGCAGCAGGGGACCTGAGACCTGAAGGATAGAAAAGGATTGAAGTGAAAGTGAAAGTGTTAGTCACTCAGTCAGGTCCAATTCTTTGCAACCCTATGGACTGTAGCCCGCCAGTTTGCTCCGTCCATGGATTCTCCAGGCAAGAATACTGGAGTGGGTTGCCATTTCTTCCTCCAGGGGATCTTCCTGAGCCAGAAATCAAACCCAGGTCTCTTGCACTGCAGGCAGATTATTTACCACCTGAGCCACCAGGGAAGCCTGGAAAAGGGTAAGGCAGGGCTAAGGACTGGATTGTATCTTGTCCCTGTGGCCACTATTCAGCCTCTAAGTTATGTCTGACTCTTTGCGCCCCCATGGACTGCAACACACCAGAATCCTCTGTCCTCCACTATCTTCCAGAGTTTGCTCAGATTCATGTCCATTGAGACAGTGATGCTATTTAACCCTCAAAATTCATATGTTGAAGTCCCAACCCTTACTGTGATGGTATTTGGAGGTGGGGCCCTTGGGGGGTTGTGATTTGAATGAGATGAGGCTATGAGGGTGGGGCCTTTACAATGAGATTAGTGCCCTTATGAGAAGAGAAACCAAATAAGTTGCTCTCTGTCTTCTCTTCTCACCATGTGAGGACACAATGAGAAGGAAAATGAGGGAGTCTTCACCAGAAATAAACCACACTGACACCCTGATCTTGAACTTCTCAGCCTTAAGAACTATTTCTGTGGTTTGAGCCATCTGGTCTGTGGTATCTTGCTATGGCAGCCTGAGTGGTTGGAGACAGATAGGCAAAGAGTGATGGGCCTGGCGTTTCTGTCAGAATCAACCACGGAAAGGAAGTCATGGTGGCACGAATCAACCCCAGCTACGGAGGAAGCTCTCAGCACTGCATGTGACAAGTGTGCAAAATTGAGATAAGCAAGAATGTAAGGCCTGGGTGGAAAAATGCCCAGCTGACAGGAACCCCCTTTCTCTGAGAAGCCATATTAACCCACAGGAGTAAGCTCCCAGCAGCCACCCTCTGTCACATGATCTTCCTGGGCACAGTTTATTGGATTATGGCACCCATGTGACCCAAGCTGGGCCAATCAGATCCTCTGTGGCAAATTCAGTATTTAGTGAGAATCTCTCAGTAAGATGAGGCTGTTCTCTTGAATAGAGATGAAAATGTAAAAGCTAGGTGGTGGCTACATGTAGGGAAAAGTGTAAAGAGCTGTTCTCAGGATGTGATGAATAAGCAAATGGGCCTAGTAAAGAAGGAACCAGAAAAAAAAAAGAGAGAAGTCTATATAGAGTCCATTAAATCTCCTTTCCAGTTCTTGCCTCTGGTCACTTGAAACACCCCCAAAATCCTTCTAATAAATTCCCCTTTTTCCTTATATGCTTCAGCTTGTTGGACTTGGTTTCCATGACATGCTACCAAAAATGTTGATGCCTCTCATGTCTTTGGCCAAGGTCCCCTTCTCCTGATCATCTTCTCTTTCTTCTTAGATGACTATCACCTGGGCCCTGAATAAAAATACTACTTATATTCTCTCAAGTGCCAAATTTGCCTCCTTTCCTTGCAAATCCAACTGCCTCCTTCACACCTTCACTAGAGTCAGCTAAAGATATCTCAAATGCATCACATCCACCAGAATTCTTTGATTCCACCATCTCTCCTAACCCTGTTTACCCTGAGGCTTTCCCACCTCAGTAAATGACACTGGTGTCTACCATTCCTCAAGCCAGACACTTCTTCCTTTCCCTCAGTGCCCTCACTCATTTTTGAGAAGTCCTACAATCTCTATTTACAAACTCTACTCAAATGCCCCATCTCCATCTTCTGCCTCCCCATATTCACTATCCAAAATCCAAAGCACCAAACTCTCTTACTCTTCTTCCTCTATCTCCTAATTTTTCTCCCTCTGCCACTCTTCCTGACCTCCTCTCTTTTCTCCACTCCAACCAGCATGTACACACAAGCATTATGCTCAGAGCTGCCAGAATAATCCTTTTAGAATATAGATCAGGTCATGCATTCAACCGTTGAAGACCTTATAATGGCTTCTGATTGCATTTAAGAAAAAAACATCTTAGTCTATGCTATCTAACCATCTCATCCTCTGCTGCCCTCTTCTCCTTTTGCCTTCAATTTTCCCCAGCGTCAGCATCATGGTTAAATAGCATCGCCAACTCAATGGACATGAAATAGAGAAAACTCTGGGAGATAGTGGAGGACAAGGAATGCTGGCGTGCTGCAGCGCATGGGGTCGCAAAGAATCTGACACAACTTAGCAACTGCAAAACCACAACAACAATTTTAGTCTATAAGTCCTAATATGATCTGGTTCCTGTATGAAATTTTTCTTATTACTCTCATCCTTGCTTATCAAGCTTCAGAAACAGGTTTCCATTGCTTTCTCTATTTTTTCTTTTCAACACATGTAGGTCCTTTACAGGAGAAGGAAACAGCAACCCACTCCAGTGTTCTTGCTTGGAGAATCCCATGGACAGAGGACCCCGGCAGGCTACACTCCGTGGGGTTGCAAGAGTCGGACACGACTGAGTGACTAAGCCACCACCACCACCAGACCCTTTACATCTAATCGCTCCCACTGTACCTTCTCCTACTTCTCATCATTCAAAGTGAAAGTGAAAGTCGCTCAGTTGTGTCCAACTCTTTGCGACCCCATGGACTATACAGTCCATGGAGTTCTCCAGACCAGAATACTGGAATGGGTAGCCTTTCCCTTCTCCAGGGGATCTTCCTAACCCAGAGCTCAAACCCAGGTCTCCCGCCTTGCAGGCAGATTCTTTACCAGCTGAGCCACCAGGCAAGTCCAAGAATACTGGAGTGAGTTAACCTACCCCTTCTCCAGCAGATCTTCCTGACCCGGGAATTGAACCAGGGTCTCCTACATCACAGGCAAGATTGTTTATCACCTGAGCTATCAGTAAAGCCCAAGGCTTCATCATTTAAGGGTCAATTCAAATAGCACCTCCTCAGAGTGGATGCCCTGATCACATGCAATCAGGACAAAGACTAAGTATCTCACATATCACTACATTTCTTTCAACACTTGTGGAAGTCTGAAAAGATCTTTTTTATCTTTTGTCTACCTGTTTGTAACCTGAATTCTCCCACTAGAAAAGTAATCATTATGGAGGAAGGTACCTTGTCTGTCTCATTCTGTCTGTCTCTGTCTCATTCTCATTCTGTCTGTCTCTGTAGCCAGATGCCAAGTCCAATGTCTGGTATATAATAAACACTCAATGAATACCTGTTGAGTAAATAGAGTAAATCAAGGGCAACAATGAAGTGTTGGGACTTCCCTAGTAGCCCAGTGGTTAAGACTTTGCCTTCCAATGCAGGGGGTGTGGGTTCAATCCCCTGTTGGGGAGCTAAGACCCCATGTGCCTTGGGACCAAAAAAACCAAAACATAAAACAAGTAATACTGTAACAAATTAAATAAAGACTTTTAAAATGGTCCACACCAAGAAAAAAAAGAAAAGCACTGAAAAACTTTAAAAGGGCAAGAGACATGAAACATCTTTCATGTACCATCTATGTCCATGGCAACAGGATGGAGGCTGCATTTAAGTGGTAAGAGTTCATGTTTTATTCCTTTTTGTACCCCCAGTGTCTACCATGGAACAGTCTGATCTTCTATTATATAATAATGAGATTCCCAAGCCACATCATTTTATCAAAAATCTCATTAAAAACAGACTTGTTTTTGTGTGTTTGATTAGTAGAGGGAGAGCTAGAGATGTATTGGACTGCAAGGAGATCCAACCAGTCCATCCTGAAGGAGATCAGCTCTGGATGTTCATTGGAAGGACTGATGCTGAAGCTGAAACTCCAATACTTTGGCCACCTCATGCGAAGAGTTGACTCATTGGAAAAGACCCTGATGCTGGGAGGGATTGAGGGCAGGAGAAGAGGGGGGATGACAGAGGATGAGATGGCTGGATGGCATCACCGACTCAATGGACGTGAGTTTGAGTAAACTCCGGGAGTTGGTGATGGACAGGGAGGCCTGGCGTGCTGTGATTTATGGGGCTGCAAAGAGTTGGACACGACTGAGTGACTGAACTGAACTGAGCTGAACACAAAAATATTTTTCTTGTATGTGTTTCATTAATAAAGGCATGATTTTAATTGAACATGCATTTTATTAAGACAAAAATATTAAATTTTTCAAAATAAAAAAGTTTAAACATGATCTGAACTCATCAATAATTCTTTTGGTAAATTCTCATAATAATCCTTGAATTACAGAGTTTGAGTTTGAAGATGATGTAAATATGACCTAGTTCAGTCATCTCAAAGAACGGATAAGATAACAGGCCTGGAGAAATTGAGGGTTCAAAACCAGAACCCAAACTATAACCCAAATATCCGACCCTCCCTCCTGGACACCATCCAGTCTACCACCTTGATTTGGGAAGGTGATGCTACGGGTGGAGTTGGCAAGACGGTGACCCAAAGCAATTCATGTATGTCAAAGCCGATAAAGAAACAGAGACGCAGAAGAGAGAACAGACATACAGACACCATGGGGGAAGGAAGGGTGGGATGAACTGGGAGATTGGAATTGATGTATATGCATCAGTTCAGCTCAGTCGCCCAACTGTGTCGGACTCTGTATAAAATAGATGCTATGTTTGAACTGGTAGGTCAGCTGGTAAAGAATCTGGTTGCAATGCAGGAGACCCCAGTTCAATTTCTGGGCTGAGAAGATCTGCTGGAGGAGGGATAGGCTACCCACTCCAGTATTCTTGAGTTTCCCTGCTGGCTTAGTTGGTAAAGAATCTGCCTGTGATGCAGGAGACCTAGGTTTGGCCCCTGGGTTGGGAAGATCCCCTGGAGAAGGGAATGGCTACCTACTCCAATATTCTGGCCTGGAGAATCCCATGGACTATACAGTCCTTGAGGTTGCAAATGGTTAGACATGACTGAGTGACTTTAATTTTCACTTATAAAATATGTACATAGATAATGAATAAGCTAAAATAGATAACTAATATAGTTATCTATGTGTAAAATAGATAACTAATGAGAACCTACTGTATAGCCCAGGGAATTCTACTTAATGCTCTGTAGTGAACTAAATGGGAAGGAAATCTGAAAAAGAGGTGATATATGTATGTGTATAGCTGATCTACTTTACAGTATAGCAGAAAAACTAGCACAACAGAGTAAAGCAACTGTGCTCCAATAAAAAGTAAAATAAATAATTTAATTTTTTTTAAAAGCCATTGGACTCTTTGAATCTAAAACTTCAGGCTCTGACTTTTGTTATTTGTTTATTAACAGAAGATTTTCCTTAATCTCAATACAAAAGGATATTTCCCCAAAAGAAAAGAAAGCCAAGTCTTGCTATCCACTGGCAAGCTCACACAGAGACCTTTTATAGTCCACAACCAGATGTGTGCTTACAGAAGCCATCTGTTCTATCTGGGATGCAAAACAAACCGCATATAAAGGAACCCTCACCCCAGGTCCTTCTCTGAATGGGAAAGTAAATGATAAGGTAAACCATAAAACTGAAGTCGTACAGATAGGTAATTAGACAGATAACACAACAGAAATTGCAATCAATGGCATTAGATGTAGGTGTTTGATAAAAGTTGGTAGATGAAACAGGTGTTAAGACTGTGGCTCCATGTGTTTCAATTAAAAAATTCTCAGTAACTGAGGCTTTGGGGAAAGTCTGGTACTTTGGAAGTTTTTTCCCAGAGTCGTGTTCACTTCATAGACACGTACTTCAATGTCATTATTTTGTGGCTTTTTGACTTCACATTCTAGCTCTCTCTTATTTACTCCCTATTATTGCTTAAAAGTTTGGAGCGTTCATTTAAAGAAAAATTCACTTTGTTTTTAGCTACATTTATTCAGCTAATAAACATCAGAAAACCTGCAGTTGGCATGTCTTAGAAAACTGCTCTGAATACCTTCTTGCCATACCAGCAGCCTGCCTGGAGCTTTAAAATTGGTTCCCCTATTTCAATGTTATTTTAGGCTGATTGACTGTAATGTGGTTGGAGTAACACATTATTCCCCACCTGGAAAGTCCTGTTGATATGTGATGTACTCAATCAAGCTATTTATCCAAATCTAAGAATGTGGGACAAATTTAGTTTCTGCTTAAAATCCTATTTACCACATGCTTTGGTTCTTGTTCAGTTGCTAAGTCATGTCCAACTCTTTGCAACCCAATGGACTGCAGCACGCCAGGCTTCCCTGTCCTTCAGTGTCTCCTGGAGTTTGCTCGAAATGCATCCACTGAGTTGGTGATGCTATCAAACCATCTAATTGAGTTGGTGATGCTATCAAACCATCTCATCTTCTACCTCCTTGTTCTCCTTTTACCTTCAATCTTTCCCAGCATAGAGTTCTTAGTGTTATCAATAGCCTTGGACCAGGAAGGATTACAATGTTGTGACAACTTTACTGGAGAATTCCAAGCACCTTTTTCTACTATTCTGAGTGTGTGTGAGCCACCATGGAGGCATTCTTTCAATCAACTTTTCCCAAGCTCCCATTTGTGCCAGACACTGGGCTAAAGGCTGAAAATACCTAATGATTCATGATCCCTTCCACAACTCCTGTCCCCAGAACTCATCAACTCATGCAAGGGATTGGTGTAATAGCCAGACCCCAGGACTCCCACCTTCTGATGGTCATCACCTTGTATAATCGCTTGCCCTTGAATGCAGGCAGGCTCTCTTGCTTCTAATCCATACGATATGGCAAAGAAGATGGGACACCCCTCCCAATGATTGAGTTACAATCTATAAGCCCCCTTTTTTGCTGGCTGGCTGAAGTACGGAGCCATGCAGAGGAAGCCCACAGAGCAAGGAACCGCAGCTGACCGTGAGCCGAAAGTCGCAACCTTGAGTCACACAGCCACGGGAAATGAATTCCGCCAACAGCCTAAATGAGCTCAGAAGTAGGTTCTTGCCAAGCCAAGCCCCCGAATGACAGCACAGCCTGGCTGACACCTTGACTGCAGCCCTTTAAGACTCTGAGGACCCGGCCAGGCTGTGCCTGAACTCCTGACCTGCAGAAGCTGTGAAGTAATCAGTGTGTGCTGCTTTCAGCTGCTCAATTTGTGGTCATCTGTCACACAGCGCTAGAAAGTGAACATGGCGAACTGTAGTCTACAAGCCGGATCTGTTCTGCTGCCTGTGTTTTGCAGGCCCTACTGGCTAAAGAGGATTTTTCCATTTTTAAGTCATTAAAACAAATCAAAAGAAGACTGTTTTGTGACACATGAAAATTGTCTGAAATTCCAACTTCAGTGTCCATAAATGAAGTTTTGTTAGAAAACAGCCACACCCTTTCATTTATGTACTCTCTAGGGCTGCTCACATGTGACAAAGGCACAGTGGAGTAGGTATGGCAGAGACTAGATAAACCAAAAAGTCTAAAATATTTACTATCTGGCCCTTCTCAGAACAAATAAAAAAAAGTAGTGCTGGCCCTTGATCTAGTGGAAGGACAGCTACATAATAGCTTAATTACAAGCTCAGAAGAGGCATGAGATGTGAGTCCTGCAGTTTGGGTAACAGACTTTTCCAGGTGGAAAGCAGAGGAAGGTCAAAGGCAGAAACCCCATGGAGCTAGCAAAGGACTGAATGATCACGGTGTACAAGGAACTCCGCAGAAGCCTGGAGTCCGGCTCACAATCCTGCGACTCCACAGTTATTCGGAAGCCCCAGCAGAGCACCGTTAGACCAGACATCCAGCTTCGGGGAAATCATTGCCTCTAGTCAGATTTGCAGTTTAGTGCACATCACTAGACTGTTCTTCTGGTGTGCCTGAGGCTACTGGCCAAGCCATGTCACACACGCTTCTGCCTACATGAGTCTGCTGATACAGCTGCCTTCCCACTTCCAAAAGCCATTTAGTCCACAGATGATGACTTTCCAAAGAGGAAAACATGAATATTGTATGATTATTATTGTTTGGGGTTGGGCAAGGGGCAATGTTTCATTCCGATTTAGTAGCTACAGATCATAGTCTGTTATCGGGTTACTTAGAGCTTCACCTCCTTTTCTCACATGCTCTATTCCCATCTTCTTCTCTGACATTCAACATCTGTTCTTTTGTAAGTGGTACTGAAGTTTGAAGAAAGAAACAGACAGCAACAACAAAAAGCACATAACCAGCACCACCTGGGGATGATCAGTGGCCTTACAGCGTGAATTCGTCAGGGTCTGGGCTTCAGGGAAAGAGTTCCAGAAAAACATCTACTTCTGCTTCATTGACTATGCCAAAGACTTTGACTGTATGGATCACAACAAACTATAGAAAATTCTTGAAGAGATGGAATTACCAGACCACCTGATCTGCCTCCTTAGAAATCTGTATACAGGTCAGGAAGCAACAGTTAGAACTGGACATGGAACAACAGACTGGCTCCAAATTGGAAAAGGAGTACGTCAAGGCTGTATATTGTCACCCTGCTTATTTAACTTATATGCAGAGTACATCATGAGACACTGGGCTGGATGAAGCACAAGTTGAAATCAAGATTCCTGGGAGAAATATCAATAACCTCAAATATGCAGATGACACCACCCTTATGGCAGAAAGTGAAGAGGAACTAAAGAGCCTCTTGATGAAAGTGAAAGAGGTGAGTGAAAAAGTTGGCTTAAAGCTTAACATTCAGAAAACTAAGACCATGGCATCTGGTCCCATCACCTCATGGGAAATAGATGGGGAGACAGTGGAAACAGTGCCTGATTTATGTTTTTGGCTCCAAAATCACTGCAGATGGTGACTGCAGCATGAAATTAAAAGACGCTTACTCCTTGGAATGACCAACCTAGATAGCATATTAAAAAGCAGAGCCAACAAAGGTCCATCTAGTCAAGACTGTGGTTTTTCCAGTAGTCATGTATGGATGTGAGTTGGACTCTAAAGAAAGCTGAGCACTGAAGAATTGATGCTTTTGAACTGTGGTGTTGGAGAAGACTCTTGACAGTCCCTTGGACTGCAAGGAGATCCAACCAGTCCATCCTAAAGGAGATCAGTCCTGGGTGTTCATTGGAAGGACTATTGCTGAAGCTGAAACTCCAATACTTTGGCCACCTGATGCAAAGAACTGACTCATTGGAATAGACCCTGATCCTGGGAACAATTGAAGGCATGAGGAGGAGGGGATGACAGAGGATGAGATGGTTGGATGGCAACACCAACTCAATGGACATGAGTTTGGGTAAACTTCGAGAGTTTGTAATAGACAGGGAGGCCTGGCATGCTGTGGCCCATGGGGTCACGAAGAGTAGGACACGACTGAGAGACTGAACTGAACTGAACTGAGATATTCAGTCCAGCACAACGTGCATGGCTGAGAAAGGGATAAGACTCTAGCAAGCCTCTAATTATAGGGTGGTTCTGGAGACCTGATTTCTAACTTTGCCAGCATCTGGTCAGAGGATTTCTGAAGTGAAATGCAAAGGAGAAAAGGAAAGATATATTCATCTGAATTCAGAGTTCCAAATAATAGCAAGGAGAGGTAAGGCAGTTTTCCTAAGGGGTTAATGCAAAGAAATAGATAAAAATAATAGAAGGGGAAGATCAGAGATCTCTTCAAGAAAATTAGAGATACCAAGGGGACATTTCAAGCAAAGATGGGCACAATAAAGGACCAGAAGTGGTATGGACCTAACAGAAGCAGAAGATATTAAGAAGAGATGGCAAGAATACACAGAAGAAGTTTACAAAAAAGATCTTAATGAGCCAGATAACCATGATGGTGTGATCACTCACCTAGAGCCAGACATCCTGGAATGCAAAGTCAAGTGGGCCTTAGGAAGCATCACTATAGCAAAGCTAGTTTAAGTGATGGAATTCCAGTTGAGCTATCTCACATCCTAAAAGATGATGCTGTGGAAAGTGCTGCACTCAATATGCCAGCAAATCTGGAAAACTCAGCAGTGGCCACAGGACCAGAAAAGGTCAGTTTTCATTCCAATCCTTAAGAAAGGCAATGCCAAAGAATGCTCAAACTACAATTGCACTCACTTCACACACTAGCAGAGTAATGCTCAAAATTCTCTAATCTAGGCTTCAACATGAATTGAAAACGTCCAGATGCTCAAGCTGTATTTAGAAAAGGCAGAGGAATCAGAGATCAAATTGCCAACATCTGTTGGATCACAGAAAAAGCAGGAACATTCCAGAAAAACATTTACTTCTGCTTTATTGACTACGCCAAAGTCTTTAACTGTATGGTTCAAACAAACTGTGGGAAATTATTAAGAGGTGGAAGTATCAGACCACCTTTCTTACCTCCAGAGAAATCTGTATGTGGGTCAAGAAGCAACGCTAGAACTGGACATGGAACAACAGAGGAGTTCCAAATCGGGAAAGGAGTATGTAAGGTTGTACATTGTCACTGTGCTTATTTAACTCAGATGCAGAGAGCATCATGCAAGATAGTGGATGGATGAAGGACGTCTTTGATGAAAGGAACATCTTTTTTTTGGTTTTAGTTCTAGAAGTTCTTGTAGGTCTTCATAGAACTTTTCAACTTCAGTTTCTTCGTCATTAGTGGTCGGGGCATAGACTTGGATTAGTGTGCTATTGAATGGTTTGCCTTGAAAACCAACAGAGATCATTCTGTCATTTTTGAGACTGCACCCCAAGAATTGCACTTTGGACTCTTTTGTTGACAATGATGGCTACTCCATTTCTTCTAAGGGATTCGTACCCACAGTAGTAGATATAATGGTCATCTGAATTAAATTCACCCATTCCTGTCCATCTCAGTTCACTGATTTCTAAAATGTTGATGTTCACTCTGGCCATCTCCTGTTTGACCACTTCCAATTTACCTTGATTCTTGGACCTAACATTCCAGGTTCCTATGCAGTATTTTCCTTTAAAGCATCAGACTTGACTTTACCACCACACCCATCCACAACTGGGCATTGTTTTCACTTTGGCTCAGCCTCTTTTTCCTTCCTGGAGTCATTTCTCCACTGATCTGCAGTAGCATATTGAGCACCTACCGACCTGGGTAGTTCATCTTTCAGTGTCCTATCTTTTTGTCTTTTCATGCTGTTCATGGGGTTCTCAAGCAAGAATACTGAAGTGGTTTGCCATGAATAGTGAATATACATAAGCATTGTAAATATTCTACAAATATTTACTTTTGCTATTACAGGGAATCCCCACTACAGGGATATACCATCCATTGAGTACCTACTGTGTGCCAGGCACATGACTCATCATTTTATTGTACATGTAATTTCCACTTATCTTCCCAACAGAAGCAACCCTGAAGAAGTTTAATGGGCTCCATTTCTCAAGACAGAGGCGCAGAGGGCAACTCAACCAGGGGTCACACAGCTGGTAAGTGGTGGAGCCATGCAGGTCTGTTTGACATCAAAACTGTGCTGTTTCAGTTAACATGCTGCCTCTTCCTTCATACCGACTTCCCTCAAAAGCAAAGAGAGGAGAGCACCGCAGTCCAAGATCAATAAGTAGGAGGAGGGAGGAGAAAGATCTGTATACGAAGTCAGCGGTTCACAGTTTGGAGTCAAGAGCCCTGGTGAGACTCAGAATGAGCAAGACCCTCACCTCAAGGGAAGATCCTTCAGAACTGCTTTCAGAGATGGTCCAGCTTACTGCTCCATCCTGGGGATTTAGGCCTCTGAGATTCCCACCAAATCAAAGCTCCAAGCAGCAACATCTCACAGCTGTGAAACAGAACTGACAGAAACACTTCCCCCCAAGGGCCCCCTTGGGGTAGAAGTAGGTGGAAATTTCCATTCTGTGAGTCCAACAGAATTTCTTTTCTGTAAACAATTTTCTGTTTTTCTTCCCCTGACTACCAAAGACTCAGACACTTGATCCTTGGAAGAAAAGCTATGACAAACTTTGTGTATTAAAAAGCAGAGACATCACTTTGCTGACAAAGGTCTGTATAGTCAAATCTGGTTTTTCCAGTAGTCATGTACAGATGTGAGAGACCATAAAGAAGGCCAAAATCTGAGGAACTGGTGCTTTCAAACTGTGGTGCTGGAGAAGATTCTTTAGAGGCCCTTGTACTGCAAGATTAAATCAGTCAATCTTAAGGGAAATCAACCCTAAATATTCATCGGAAGGGCTGATGCTGAAGCTGAAGCTCCAATACTTTGGCCACCTGATGCAAAGAACTGACTCATTGGAAAAGACCCTAACGCTGGGAAAGATTAAGGGCAAAAGGAGAAGGGGGTAGCAGAGGATGAGATGGTTGGATGGCATCACTGATTCAATGGACATGAACTTGGGCAAACTCCAGCAGATGGTGAGGGACAGGGAGGCCTGGCGTGCTGCAGTCCGTGGGGTCATAAAGAGTCTCAGACATGACATAGGGACTACACAACAGCAAAGATGGTTAAGTGTATATTTACCTTTTAAAGAAACTTCTAGATTATTTTCTCAAGATGTGGTATCATTTCCCCTTTTGCAAGTAAGGAGTGAGACTTCCAGTTACTCTCCAAACTTATCGACACTTGGTATTGTCTGTCTTTTGAATTGTAGCCACTTCAGTAGGTGCAGTTTTAATTTGCACATCCCTGATTAGTAATGATTTGAGCATATTTTCACAGGTCTTTTGCCTATCTCTTTTTGTAAAGTGTCTGTTTAAATATTTTGCTTAGTTTTTTTTTTTTTTTAAACTGGGTTGTTTAGTATTATTGTTGGCTTGTAAGATTTCTTTATATATTTTGGTATAGAATTTTTGTTGCAATCCTTGAAAAAGATCATAATTAAAGGCTTAAATAGATACAAGGGGGCAAAAAAAGAAAGCAAGCTCAAGAAGTCAATGACCCTGAGAGACATTCGGTGTAAACAGTACAGATTCTTGAGCTGTAAAGACCCATGTTGGGAGCAAGTCATGGACTGGTGTCCCTTCCTACATCAGTCTCCCCACTGTTGATATTGGAAAGCAAGCTTCTTTCTGCTGTTTCCATTTAGAGGCATCTTTAGCATGCCTTCATCTTCTCTTACATCCCCACACACAGGGACGAAAGAATTCCAGCCCTCCCATTCTTCATCACCCCAGGAAGCTACCCAAAGGCACGGCTGTGCTGAGCACAGGAGTTGTCACTGACCATCAGAAGGAATTACAGGCTGGTGTTAAGTGGAGGGATTTCAGGCAATGTTCTTAATCATTCTTCTCCTCAGCTTTCCCATCTGAAAGATGGGAAGACAGTAATACCTCCTGGAGGGCTGTGAATATTACAGTGAAGTCACTCAGTCGTGTCCAATTCTTTGCAACCGCATGGACTGTAGCCTACCAGGCTCCTCCATCCATGGAATTTTCCAGGCAAGGGTACCAGAATGGGTTGTCATTTCCTTCTCCAGGGGATCTTCCTGACCCAGGGATCAAACCCAGATCTCTCGTATTGCAGGCAGATGCTTTACCGTCTGAGCCACCAAAAGGCAGTAGTAAATGACTCAATTTATCCAAAGCACCTGAAACAGCGTTTGGTGCTATGTAAACTTTTATTATCACGAGTCTTTCTTTTCCAAGTACATGAAAGAGGCTAAATGCATGTTGACTGATCATCTGATGACATGGGTACGAGAAATCTAAGATCGTCATGATCTGATCCTGTTCCACGGCCAACCTTACTTCCCATTTCCCCACCTGCTTCTGGAATCTGTGCTCCACTCTTGATAAGCCTCTTTCAGTTTTGTAAGCTCTCCATCATCTCCTTACCTTTGACCTTTTCACTTTCTGTGCTTCTGTCTATAAGGCTGACATCCATACACCACCCCCAACATGGCTTACCTCCCTGCCTCCAGGACGCCTTCCTTGACCGCAGTCTCAAGCAGGTGGCCAGAGCTCTGTATTCCCATGCACCTCGGAACCACTGCATGGCATCGCTTCACATTCTGTATTATCATGATATGTCTCATCGCCTCTCCCACTGTTGAGATGCTTGCAAAGGATCACGTTCATCGTGCTGTGTTCACTGGCTTCCTTCTACCTGGCATAGAACTTAGCATATTGGAGAAGGGGGTGACAGAGGATGAGATGATTGGATGGCATCATCAACTCAATGGACATGTTGGACATTCCTGTCTCTTAACTTCATGGCTGCAGTCACCGTCTGCAGTGATTTGGGAGCCCGAGAAAATAAAGCCTGCCACTGTTTCCACTTCTCCCCATCTGTTTGCCATGAAGAGATGGGACCAGAAGAAGCAAGAACTACAATGGACCTAAGTTTGAGCAAACTCCAGGAGATAGTGAAGGACAGGGAAGCCTGGCATGCTGTAGTCCATGAGGTTGCAAAAAGTCGGACACAGAGGGAGGAGTCAAGATGGCGGAGGAATAGGACGGGGAGATCACTTTCTCTTCTACAAATTCATCGAAAGAACAACAGAACGGTGAACAAAGTTTACAAAACAACTTCTGATCGCTAGCAGCGGACATCAGGCGCCCAGAAAAGCAGCCCATTGTCTTCGAAGGGAGGGGAAAAAAAATTGTTTTTCTTTTTTCTTTTTTTCATTCTTTTTTTTTCTTCTTCTTTTTCTTCTTTTTTTTCTTTTTTCTTTTCTTTCTTTTCTTTTCCTTGCTTTTCTTTCCTATTTCCTTTTAAAGTCCTCTAATACGCCTCTATTATTCCTTAATTTTCATTTTCATCTCAATATAACCTTGCAAAACAAAAAGGAAAAAAAAAAAGAAGAGGGAGAGAAGCCCTAGTTTTAAACTGAACTCCATATATATTTCTAAATTTTGGGGTTTTGTTTTTGTTTTTAAATATTTTATTTCAAACAATCTAACCTCTACACTAAATCTTTTAATCTTTGTCTATCAGTATGTGATATAAAAGTTGGACATTTAAGAATCCAATATTCAATTCCCATTTCTATTCAGGAGTGTGTTGATTACTCTCTTCCACTTTTGACTCTCTGTTTTCTACCTCAGAAAAACTCTATTTCCTCCTTTCCCCTTCTCTTCCCAATCCAATTCTGTGAATCTTTGTGGGTGTCTGGGCTACGGAGAACACTTTGAGAACAGATAACAGTGTAGATCTGTCTCTTTCCTCTTGAGTCCCCCTTTCTCCTCACCTGCTCACCTCTATCTCTTTCCTCCCTCTCCTATTCTTCATGTAACCCTGTGAACCTCTTTGGTGGTCCCTCACGGTGGTAAATCTTTTCACCATTAACCTAGAAGTTTTATTACCAGTGCTGCATAGTTGGAGAAGTCTTGAGACTACTGGTAGAATAAAACTGAAATTCAGAGGCAGGAGACTTAAGCCCCAAACCGGAGAAAACCATAAAACTCCTGACTACACAGAACATTAAGGAATAAGAGTCCATCCAAAAGCCCCCATACCTACACCAAAAAGCCAACCACCACCCAAGAGCCAAGAAGCTCCAGGACAAGACATACTACATAAATTCTATAGTAACGCAGGAACATAGACCTAAGTGTAAACATATAGGCTGCCCAAAGTCACACCTAACATATAGACCCATTGCAAAACTCATCACTGGGCACTCCATTGCACTCCAGAGAGAAGAAATCCATTTCCACGCACCAGAACACTGAAACAAGCTGCCCTAACCAGGAAACCTTGACAAGCCAATCGTCCAACACCACCCACTGGGTAAAATCTTCACAATAAAAAGGAACCACAGACCAGCAGAATACAGAAAGCCCACCCCAGACACAGCAATCTAAACAAGATGAAAAGGCAGAGAAATACCCAACAAGTAAAGGAACATGAAAAATGCCCACCAAATCAAACAAAAGAGGAGGAGATAGGGAATCGATCTGAAAAAGAATTTCGAATAATGATAATGAAAATGATCCAAAATCTTGAAAGCAAAATGGAGTTACAAATAAATAGCCTGGAGACAAAGATTGAGAAGATGCAATAAATGTTTAACAAGGACCTAGAAGAAATAAAAAAAGAGTCAATTAAAAATGAGTAATGCAATAAATGAGATCAAAATCACTCTGGAGGGAACCATGAGTAGAATAACAGAAGATAGGATAAGTGAGGTAGAAGATAAAATGGTGGAAATAAATGAAGCAGAGAGGAAAAAAGAAAAAAGAATCAAAAGAAATGAAGACAACCTCAGAGACATCTGGGACAATGTGAAACACGCCAACATTCGAATCATAGGAGTCCCAGAAGAAGAAGACAAAAAGAAAGGCCATGAGAAGTTACTCGAGGAGATAATAGCTGAAAACTTCCCTAAAATGGGGAAGGAAATAGCCACCCAAGTCCAAGAAACCCAGAGAGTTCCAAACAGTATAAACCCAAGGCGAAATACCCCAAGACACATATTAATCAAATTAACAAAGATCAAACACAAAGAACAGCTATTAAAAGCAGCAAGGGAGAAACAACAAATAACACATAAAGGGATTCCCATAAGGATAACAGCTGATCTATCAATAGAAACCCTTCAGGCCAGAAGGGAATGGCAGGACATACTTAGAGTAATGAAAGAGAATAACCTACAACCAAGATTACTGTACCCAGCAAGGACCTCATTCAGATATGAAGGAGAATTCAGAAGCTTTACAGACAAGCAAAAGCTGAGAGAATTCAGCACCACCAAACCAGCTCTTCAACAAATGCTAAAGGATCTTCTCTAGACAGGAAACACAGAAAGGTTGTATAAACATGAACCCCAAAACAGCAAACTAAATGGCAATGGGACCATACCTATCAATAATCACCCTAAATGTAAATGGGTTGAATGCCCCAACCAAAAGACAAAGACTGGCTGAATGGATACAAAAACCAGACGCCGATATATGCTGTCTACAAGAGACCCACTTCAAAACAAGGGACACACACAGACTAAAAGTGAAGGGCTGGAAAAAAATATTTCATGCAAACGGAGACCAAAAGAAAGCAAGAGTTGCAATACTCATATCAGATAAAATAGACTTTCAAATAAAGGCTGTGAAAAGAGACAAAGAAGGACACTACATAATGATCAAAGGATCAATTCAAGAAGAAGATATAACAATTATAAATACATATGCACCCAACATAGGAGCACCACAATATGTAAGGCAAATACTAACGAGGATGAAAGAGGAAATTAATAATAACACAATAATAGTGGGAGACTTTAATACCCCACTCACAACTATGGATAGATCAACTAAACAGAAAATTAAGAAGGAAACACAAACTTTAAAGGACACAATGGACCAGCTAGACCTTATTGACATCTATAGGACGTTTCACCCCAAAACAATCAACTTCACATTTTTCTCAAGTGCACACGGAACCTTCTCCAGAATAGATCACATCCTGGGCCATAAATCTAGTCTTGGTAAATTCAAAAAAATTGAAATCATTCCAGTCATCTTTTCTGACCACAGTGCAGTAAGATTAGATCTCAATGAAAGGAAAAAAATTATTAAAAATTCAAACATATGGAGGCTAAACAACACGCTTCTGAATAACCAACAAATCATAGAAGAAATCAAAAAAGAAATCAAAATATGCATAGAAACGAATGAAAATGAAAACACAACAACCCAAAACCTATGGGACACTGTAAAAGCAGTGCTAAGGGGAAGATTCATAGCATTACAGGCCTACCTCAAGAAACAAGAAAAAAGTCAAATAAATAACCTAACCCTACACCTAAAGCAACTAGAGAAGGAAGAAATGAAGAACCCCAGGGTTAGTAGAAGGAAAGAAATCTTAAAAATTAGGGCAGAAATAAATGCAAAAGAAACTAAAGAGACCACAGCAAAAATCAACAAAGCTAAAAGCTGGTTTTTTGAAAAAATAAACAAAATTGACAAGCCATTAGCAAGACTCATTAAGAAACAAAGAGAGAAGAACCAAATCAACAAAATTAGAAATGAAAATGGGGAGATCACAACAGACAACACTGAAATACAAAGGATCATAAGAGACTACTACCAGCAGCTCTATGCCAATAAAATGGACAACTTGGAAGAAATGGACAAGTTCTTAGAGAAGTATAACTTTCCAAAACTGAACCAGGAAGAAATAGAAGATCTTAACAAACCCATCACAAGCAAGGAAATCGGAACTGTAATCAGAAATCTTCCAGCAAACAAAAGCCCAGGACCAGATGGCTTCACAGCTGAATCCTTAACAAAAATTTAGAGAAGAGCTAACACCTATCTTACTCAAACTCTTCCAGAAAATAGCAGAAGAAGGTAAACTTCCAAACCCATTCTATGAGGCCACCATCACCACCACCATCACCATCACCATCACCATCACCAAAACCAGACAAAGATGCCACAAAAAAAGAAAACTACAGGCCAATATCGCTGATGAACATAGATGCAAAAATCCTTAACAAAATTCTAGCAAACAGAATCCAACAACATATTAAAAAAACTATACACCATGACCAAGTGGGCTTTATCCCAGGAATGCAAGGATTCTTTAGTATCCACAAATCGATCAATGTGATACACCACATTAACAAACTGAAAGATAAAAACCATATGATTATCTCAATAGATGCAGAAAAAGCCTTTGACAAAATTCAACATCCATTTATGATCAAAACTCTCCAGAAAGCAGGAATAGAAGGAACATACCTCAACATAATAAAAGCTATATATGACAAACCCACAGCAAGCATTACCCTCAATGGCGAAAAATTGAAAGCATTTCCCCTAAAATCAGGAACAAGACAAGGGTGCCCACTCTCACCACTTCTATTCAACATAGTTTTAGAAGTGTTGGCCACAGCAATCAGGGCAGAAAAAGAAGCAAAAGAAATCCAGATAGGAAAAGAAGAAGTGAAACTCTCACTGTTTGCAGATGACATGATCCTCTACATAGAAAACCCTAAAGACTCTACCAGAAAATTACTAGAGCTAATCAACGAATATAGTAAACTTGCAGGATATAAAATTAACACACAGAAATCTCTTGCATTCTTATACACTAACAATGAGAAAACAGAAAAAGAAATTAAGGAAACAATACCATTCACCATTGCAACAAAAAGAATAAAATACTTAGGAATATATCTACCTAAAGAAACAAAAGACTTATACATAGAAAACTATAAATCACTGATGAAACAAATCAAAGAGGACACAAACAGATGGAGAAATATACCATGTTCATGGATTAGAAGAATCAACATTGTCAAAATGGCCATACTACCCAAAGCAATCTACAGATTCAGTGCAATCCCTATCAAACTGCCAACGGTATTTTTCACAGAACTAGAACAAATAATTTCACAGTTTGTATGGAAATACAAAAAACCTCGAATAGCCAAAGTAATCTTGAGAAAGAAGAATGGAACTGGAGGAATCAACCTGCCTGACTTCAGACTATACTACAAAGCCACAGTCATCAAGACAGTATGGTATTGGCACAAAGACAGATATATAGATCAATGGATCAGAATAAAAAGCCCAGAGATAAATCCACGAGCATATGGTCACCTTATCTTCAACAAAGGAGGCAAGGATATACAATGGAAAAAAGATAGCCTCTTTAACAAGTGGTGCTGGGAAAATTGGTCAACCACTTGTTAAAGAATGAAACTAGAACACTTTCTAACACCATACACAAAAATAAACTCAAAATGGATTAAAGATCTAAATGTAAGACCAGAAACTATAAAACTCCTAGAGGAGAACATAGGTAAAACACTCTCCGTCATAAATCACAGCAGGATCCTCTATGACCCACATCCCAGAATATTAGAAACAAAAGCAAAAATAAACAAATGGGACCTAATGAAACTTAAAAGCTTTTGCACAGCAAAGGAAACTATAAGCAAGGTGAAAAGACAGCCTTTAGATTGGGAGAAAATAATAGCAAATGAAGCAACAGACAAAGGATTAATCTCAAAAATATACAAGCAACTCCTCCAGCTCACCTCCAGAAAAATAAATGATCCAATCAAAAAATGGGCCAAAGAACTAAATAGACACTTCTCCAAGGAAGACATACAGATGGCTAAGAAACACATGAAAAGATGCTCAACATCACTCATTATCAGAGAAATGCAAATCAAAACCACAATGAGGTACCATTACACGCCAGTCAGGATGGCTGCTATCCAAAAGTCTACAAGCAATAAATGCTGGAGAGGGTGTGGAGAAAAGGGAACCCTCTTACACTGTTGGTGGGAATGCAAACTAGTACAGCCTCTAAGGAAACCAGTGTGGAGATTTCTGAAAAAACTGGAAATAGAACTGCTATATGACCCAGCAATCCCACTTCTGGGCATACACACCAAGGAAACCAGATCTGAAAGAGACATGTGCACCCCAATGTTCATCGCAGCACTGTTTATCATAGCCAGGACATGGAAGCAACCTAGATGCCCATCAGCAGACGAATGGATAAGGAAGCTGTGGTACATATACACCATGGAATATTACTCAGCCATTAAAAAGAATTCATTTGAATCAGTTCTAATGAGATGGATGAAACTGGAGCCCATTGTACAGAGTGAAGTAAACCAGAAAGATAAAGACCATTACAATATACTAACACATGTATATGGAATTTAGAAAGATGTTAATGATAACCCTATATGCAGAACAGAAAAAAAAAAAAAGACACAGATTTATAGAACAGTCTTTTAGACTCTGTGGGAGAAGGCAAGGGTGGGATGTTTCAAGAGAACAGCATCGAAACATGTTTATTATCTAGGGTGAAACAGATCACCAGCCCAGGTTGAATGCATGAGACAAGCGCTCGGACCTGGTGCACTGGGAAAACCTAGAGGGAGCAGGTGGAGAGGGAGGTGGGAGGGGGGATCGGGATGGGGAACACATGTAAACCCATGGCTGTTTCATTTCAATGTATGACAAAATCCACTACAAATAAAAAAAAAAAGTCGGACACAACTTAGTGACAGAACAGCAACAAAGGTTTTGGATACGCAAACGCTTTTGTCGAATGAATAAATGAAATGCCTACCAAGAACTGCTATTTATAAGAGTCACCACTATGGGAAAGATTGGAAAATCCAATTAAAAGATCTTACAACTCAATTAGGAAGATAAATCCTAAGTCGATAAAAAGTTAAATAATTTTAAAAGATTCAAATACGTAGGTAATTGCAAATAAAAATTATACCCTCTTGTACCTATCTCTAACCATGATGTCATGGTGGCAAGGTAATCCAAGTAGTGCTGGAAATACTACAGAGAACACAGCCTTTTGCATGGTCCAGAAGTTAAAACTCATGTTTTATTGATGATAATTTTAATACATTTTCTCAAATTTTCACATCTCACATTTAGGATGCAACTTGTAAATAATGAGGTGTTATAGTTTAAGCAGAAGCATCTTTCTTTCTTAGTAGTACAGGAAATAATACTTCATCTTACAATCCATAGTGTTCAATGAAATCCATGATGAAATAAGGGGAAAGGGTCAAGGAAAACTAATTGTTGTATATGCATTTCTTCCTTAGAGGAAACATCAGATAATTTAAGATCTAGATTTATGAGGACTTTGCTACACTCTCCTGTAGCAAATAATTAAAAATTAATGGCTGCAGGGATCCTAGAAGGTAACTCTGCCCTTCAGTGCCCGAGGTGAATGTCTGCTGCGGTTTGAGCGATGAGGGTAAAATCTAAGTGATGAAGGGGCACAGGCTACAGTAACTACATCTAAACACCCAGTATAATACTTCACTCTCATTTTTATATTCTTCTACATATAGATAATCTTGTCCCTCTTCCATCCTGTTTTATCAATTTTATGAAAGATGAAAAAATAATTCATCTATCTTGGGAAGCTCTTTGTGACTAACTCTTTCCTCTGCCCACTGATCATTCCTGTGTGCGACTGTATTTTGAAAGGTGATAAACAATCTGTTAGTTCCGTTAAAGACACCTCCATACGAAATGGGAGTATTCCTTAAAGTGACATGGTTCCAGCTAGAATCACATGTTCCCTGATGAGTGACACAGAACTTGGAGATGTATAACACTCATCAGCAGACAGCAACACCCCACTTGGCAAGTATAATATCTGATTTATTTGATTTCTTAACTGATTTCACACTTACTAGGGTTTTCACAGTACAGTCATGCTAATTTTTTAAAAAATAATATCCCTGTAATGTCACATCAGATAGTGGAAATTAGATTCTTGCCAGAAACTGCTTTTGCAAAAATTGCAAAATGGAAATTTTGGAGGTAATTTATCCCATCCCTTTTTTTTTTTTCCTCTCTCTCTATCTCGAGTACACACACACACACACACACACACACACACACAGCAAAGCAATGCTCTCCTGTCAAGCTAAATCCATCTTATTTTGATAGTTAAACCTATCACATAATTAGTATCTCTAATCAACACAGTCAATTTGGCTAATGCACACGGGGTGATTGGGTGTCTATGTGCTAATAACAGTGTCTGGGTATTAATGCTGAGAAAGGCTAAATGCCCTGAGTACAGACTCGGATTAACTATGAGCATTTGCCTCTTGACTTTCCTAGAATTGTTTGGTTTCACCTCCATTTAACTTTGACATTTATAAACCAAATCTAAAGGTTTGAAAAATAGGGACCCAACTTAAACACAAAGCAGAATGCCAAAAATCCTCTGTGTATTCCACAAAGGCAGGGAAAGGGAATTCCACATTGAGTGAGACTGTCATCTTCCTACAATACCTGGTACCTTGACCTCATCCAGTAAAGATGGTTCAAGAATCAAGTAGTCTGGTATTAAAAGACTTTTTGGTGGGTTAAAGAAAAAAAAAAAAAAAGGCCATCTGAGGAGTACTTAATTACCCACAACAAATAGTCAAGGAGCTCTGACCTTAAAAAATAGATAGTGTCATATTTACCAAGTGTTCTAATGAACACCACCTAGAGTAATTCTGAGTCAATATAAAAGTATCTTTTCAAATAAGTTGGGAATTCTTGAATATAGTGCAGGTCCTCCCACCTCTGAGCTTCACTTTGGGGATCTCCATTTTAAGGGCTCAAAAAAGTCTTGCAGCAAAGAAATTTATGTAAATTTAGTTGACCCAGTATTGCTTAAGTTTATTTGACCACAGAACCATTTTTTGAGCAAGACTGTTTGGGGAATGTTAGTTAAATGAAAAGACAACCAGAAGGAATATCAGGAGACCTAAAGCCGAAGGTGAGCTCTCCCTTTTAGTTCCCTATCTACAGCCTAGAGCGAATCCTCTTGCGTAATTCATGCTTTCAGAAAAGGAAGGAGTTGGGCTAGATAAGCTCTGAGATCTCTTCCAGCTCATAAATGAAGTGATCTGAGAAAGCTGATGAAAATGAAAGTGGAGGGTGAAGAAAATATTAGACATGCCATTAAGGATTGGTGTGGGCTTCCCAGGTAACTCAGCTGGTAAAGTATCCACCTGCAATGCAGGAGACCCGGATTTGATTCCTGGATTGGGAAGATTCCCTGGAGAAGAGATAGGCTACCCACTCCAGTATTCACGGGCTTCCCTGATAGCTCAGGCAGTAAAGAATCCGCCCTCAATGCCAGAGACCTGGGTTCATCCCTGGGTGGGGAAGATTCCCTTGAGGAAGGCATGGCAACTCAAGCCAGTATTCTTCCCTGGAGAATCCCCATGGACAGAGGAGCTTGGTGGGGTCTATGGGGTCACAAAGGGTCGGACACGACTGAGCAGCTAAGCACAGCATGGCAGAGAGGACTGGGATAAATGTGAAAATCATGGCCATGGAGGTAGAAGGAGATGGTGCTGATTTAGGCGCTCAGGCACATCTGACTCTAGGGCCCCACGGATGGTACTCACCAGATTCCTCTGCCCATGGGATTCTCCAGGGAAGAATACTGGAGTGGGTTGCCATTTCCTTCTCCAGGGGGATCTGCTCAATCCAGGGATCGGACCTAGGTCTCCTGCATTGCGGGCGGTGACTCTCATTGCAGGAGGATTCTTTGCTGACCAAGCCATTCATTCCCAAGAAAGTCTGAGCAAGGAAACCAGGAGCGGGTCCAGATACTTGTCAAGGGAAATCCAGGTCAGACTCAGCAAGTTCAGACCCTGAAAAAGCAAACAAAGACCCTAACAAAACTGAGCCAGGAGGGTGGATGGAGAGTCATTTGTATACGGGACGAGAGGAGGTGCACAAAATGCCTCGAAGTGAGGGGTTCATGAGTGAGACTTGGCCGGATGTCACCCTTTTCACACAGCAGGCAGTGCGCTGGGGGCAGGAGCAGACTGGACAGAGAAGCTGGGATAGACCGGACAAAACTCAAAGGACAGGTCACCCTTTCAGCTGCATTCAGGCGGCTTTTCGAATCTTCTCATAGGTCTAGATTGAAATCAATTGTAGATTCAGGTAAACAAAGAACAAAAGGATCTCGCTGGCAGGCCAGTAGTTAAGACTCCAAGCTTCCAATGCCGGGGGCACAGGTTCAATCCCTGATCAGGGAACTAAGATCCCACGTACCACATGGCACTGCAGTTAAATTAAATTAGGGGAAAAAAAGGAAAAAGAACATGGTTAAGACCAAAGTTTTCCAGCTTCGAATCCCTGGGCTGCTACGGGCTGTAAACGTCGTAGAGGATCGGCAGGTGGCCTTCCTGCTAAAAGAAATGGGACTGTTGCAGCTGCTTTACAAGATGCTGAGTGAGAGGCCATTTCTGGGGCGGAGTCTGCAGGGACACAGGGAGGGCAAAGGTTCGCATAGGTCAGGGGAAGGCAGAAACGCAAATCCTTCGACCGGAGAAACGTTTCAACATGTACAGCCAGGATTAAGCAACGGTCAGCAGAACCTTGACACTCCCGGACTGTGCACCATCATTGGACAGGAATTTGGACACAACATACAGCTGCACTGTATGCACATTGCATGTGTATAGGTCTGTACCAGTAAGCTGCATGCATGACAAAATATACACAGAAAAGTAGAAAATTTAAACCAATGAGGAAAAGGTAAGTATTCAGTACATATGTGTGGAATCTGAAAAACCGGATATAGAAAAGTCTTATTTTAAAAGCAGAAATAGAGACACAGATGTAGAGAACAAATGTATAGATACATATGGGAGGGGGCGGTGAGATGAACTGGGAGATTGGGATTGATTTGCACCATCGATACTAGGTATAAAATTAATAATTAATGAGAAACAAGTGTATAAACACAGGGAGCTCTTCTCAAGCCTCCGTGGTTATTTAGAAGGGAAGGAAATCCAAAAAGTAAGAACACTAAGAATTACAGGACTGCAGTGTCTCACACTGTATGATTTGAGGTCATAAACGTGGTCACTTTCTTCTACCAAGAATGCTGGAATGCCTCCTGGACCAAGCCATCCAGTGAAACGCTCTGCAATAAGAAAAATGTGTATCTATGTGCCCACTATGGTAGCCCCTAGCACCACGTGACCTCTGGGGCACTTGAAATGCTGCTAGAGAAACCGAATTTTAAGTTTTATTTAACCTCAATGATTTAGTTTTAAATAGCCACATGTGGCTAGTGGCAACTGTGTCAGAGAGAGCAGCCCTAGAATAATACCTCAAACAAATGTGTAACAATCAATTACTAGCAGCAATTAGCATAGTTTCTGAAGATTTGGGCAGACTTGCCGAAATTCCACACTATAATTTGTCAAGTAGACCTTGAATTCAACAAACCACAAAAATCAAAGGATGCCTTTAAGAGGCTTTAAGTATAAGATATCAGACTGTAACCAAAACAAAGAAAAGCCACAGATACAAGCGGGTCAATGACCTGCAAAAAAAAAAGAGAGAGAGAGAATAAAAGCCCACAGAGACCACAATGGGCAGCAGGTGGAATGAGCCAGAAACGTGTCCAGAATGAAGATGAACGGGCTGAGCTGAGAGATCAGGATGTAGAAGTACCAGCCAGCGAGCCCTCCTCCAGACTCGGCCTGCACCTTTGGTCCCCCATTCTGAACAGGGATGAGAAGGACCTGGAGAAATGACCTGACTGTTGGATCAGAGAATCACAGTGGGGAGACACTGGTTGCATTGAGGCTTTCTAATCCAGAGAAACAGAACTTGAGGGTAGTGATGCCTGCCCTCACATACCAGAAGAGTCACAAGAAGTGGCGTCTGCCAGATGATCTCCAGGCACACGGAGAAGAAAACTGCACTTAATATACAACTAGGAAGATATTTCATTTAGCCAGAAGGAAGACTTGTCTATCAGATGTAACAGTTTAAACAGGGAGGCAGTTTCATTTAATCAAAAAGATGTTAAGCATCAGAGCCTGCGGGGACTGAGCCTAAAATATAAATAAGACGCAGATTCTAAGCTGCAGGACCTTCACCTGGAGAGAGTGGGCAGGGGTCTACAACTGCCTCACACCCAACCAGTCAACACTGGGACAAGCTTATTAGGGAGAGGAAGAGGGCTGTTGAAGATCCCACACTCATGCCTTCATCCATCCTCTACAGAGGCAGCTATATAGATGTACCTTGTTGAATGTACTTTGCTTTACTGCATTTTGCAGATACTGCATTTTTACAAAATCCCCAGTGACTCAGCAGTAAAGAATCCACATGGAAGGTAAGAGACTAAGGAAACATGGATTTGATTTCTGGGTCAGGAAGATCCCCCTGGAGGAGGAAATGGCAACCCACTCCAGGATTCTCTCTGAGAAAATTCCATGGATAGAGGAGCCTGGTGGACTACAGTCCATGGGGTCGCAAAGAGTCGGACATGACTCAGCTTGCACTCATGCATTTTTCAAATTGAAGGTTTGAGACAACCCTGCATAGAGCAAGTCTAGAGGCGCCATTGTCTCAGCTGCATTGGCTTAATTCATGTCTCTGCCACATGTTGAAATTCTCACAGTATTTCAGACTTTTTCTTTATTATCATATTTGTCATGGTGAGCTGTAATCAGTGATCTTTCTTGTTACTATTGTCATTGTTTTGGGGCACCGTGAACCATGCCCATACAATACAGAACTTAGCTGATAAATGTTACATGTGTTCTGGGGGCTCCACCAATTGACTGTTCCACCATCTCTCCCCCTCTCCTCTCAGGCCTTCCTATCCCCTGAGACACAGTGTTGAAATTAGGCCAATTAATAACCTTTCAATGACTTCTAAGTGTCCAAGTGACAGAAAGAGTCGCACATCTGTCCCTTCAAATAAAAAACTAGAATGATTAAACTTAGTGAGCATTGCATGTGTGCTCAGTCCTGTCTGCCTCTTGTGACCCCATGGACTGTAGCCCACCACGCTCTTCTGTCCATAGGATTCTCCAGGCAAGAATACTGGAGTGGGTTGCCATTTCCTCCTCCAGGGGACCTTCCCAACCCAGTTATCGAAACCACATTGCCTACATCTCCTGCATTAGCAGGTGGATTCTTGACCACTGTACCATCTGGGAAAGCATGTAAAAAGCCAAGAGAGACCAAAAACTAGATCTCTTGCACCAGTTAGTCAAGTTGTGAAAGCAAAGAAAAAGTTCTTAAAGGAAATTAAGAGTGCTACTGCAGTGAACACACAAGTGATAAGAAAGTGAGACAGCCTTATTGTTGACATGGAAAAAGTTTTAGTGGTCTGGATAGAACAGCAAACCACCCACAGCATTCCCTAAGCTAAAACCTAATCCAAAAAAGAACCTAATTCTCTTTAATTCTATGAAGCCTGAGAGAAGTGAGGAAGCTGCAGAAGGAAAATTTGAATCTGGCAGAGTTTGAGTCATGAGATTTAAGGAAAGAAAGCCATCTCCATAACATCATAGTACAAAGTGATACAGCAAAGGCTGATATATTGATAGAAGCTAACACAAGTTATCCAGATACAACTTAAGATTATTCATGAAGGAAGCTACACTAAAGAACAGATTTTCAATGTAGACATACAGTCTCAACTGGAAGAAGATGCCATCTAGGACTTTCATAGGTAGAGAGGAGAAGTCAGTGCCTCCTTTCAAAACTTCAAAGAACAAACTGACTCTTTTGTTGGGGGCTAATGAAGCTCCTCACTGAAAGCCAATGTCCATTTACCATTTCAAAAATCCAGGGCCCTTAAGAATTTACCTTAAAATTACCCTGTCTGTGTTCTAAAAATGGAACAATAAAGCCTAGAAGACAGCATGTCTCTTTACAACATGGTTTACTGAATACTTTAAGCCTACCTTTGAGAACTACTGCATAGAAGAAAAAAAGAAAAAAAAGATTCCTTTCAAAATATGACTTCTCACTGATAATGCAGCTGGTCACCTATGAGTTCTGATGGAGATGCATGAGATTCGTGTTATTTTCATGCTTGCTGACATAGCATCCAGGCTTCTCTGATGGCTCAGAGGATAAAGAATCAACCTGCATTGCTGGAGACACAGGAGACTAAGGTTCAACCCCTGGCTAGGGAAGATCCCCTAGAGGAGGAAATGTCAACCCACTCCAGTATTTTTGCCGAAAAATTCTATGGACAGAGGAGCCTTGCAGACTACAGTCAGTGGGGTACCAAAGAGTCAGACACGACTGGGTGACTAAGCATACCACTCAGCATCCGTTCTGCAGCCCATGGACCAAGGAGCTGTTTTAATGTTCAAGTCTTATTACTTAAAACATACACTTCACAAAGTCAGTGAAGTGAAAGTCCCTCAGTCGTGTCCAACTCTGTGACCCCATGGACTATAACGTCCATGGAATTCCCCAAGCCAGAATACTGGAGTGGGTAGCCTTTCCCTTCTCCAGGGGAACTTCCCAACCCAGGGATCAGACCAGGGTCTCCCCCATTGCGGGCAGGTTCTTTACCAGCTGAGCCACAAGGGAAGCCCTTTCATAAAGTTATAGCTGCTATAAATAGTGGTTGCTCTGATGAAGCTGGCAAGACCATTTAAAACCTTCTGGAAAGGATTCACCATTCTAGATGCCATGAAGAATGTTCATGACTCACGGAAGAGATTGTTGATTCCCACCTCATGGGTGACTTTGAGAGTTCAAGTCTTCCGTGGAGGAAGTAACGGTAGATGAGATGAAAGTAGCAAGAGAACTAGAATTATAAGTGACTCAACTGCTGATACCTCATGAAAAAATTTTAACAGAGGAGGAGCTGTTTCTCATGAATGAGCAAAAACAGTGGTTTCTTGAGATGGAATCTACTCCTAGTGAAGATGTGATGGGGATTGTTGAAATGACAGCAAGAGATTTAGAATTTAACATAAACTTAGTTGATAAAGCAACAGTTGAGAAAATCGACTCAAATTTATTTATTTATTTTTGGCTGTGCAGCATACAGGATCTTAGTTTCCAGACCAGGGACTGAACCTGTGTCCCCTGCATTGGGACTTCAGAGTCTTAACCACTGGACTGCCAGGAAAGTCCCGAATCCAATGTTAAAAGTTCTCCTATGGATAAAATCTGCACGCTGCAGAGAAATCACTCACAAAAGAAAGAGTCAATCAATGCTGCAAACGTCACCATTGTCTTATTTTAAGAAATCACCGCGGCCAGCCCAACTTCAGCAACCAGCACCCTGGTCGGTCAGCAGCCATCAACACCGAGGCAAGACCGTCCACCAGCAGGAAGATTACAGCTTGCTGAAGGCCCAGATGACGGTTAGCACTTTTTAACAGCAAAGTAATTTTTAACTAAAATAGGTATATTCTTTTTAGACATAATGCTATTTCATACTTTACAGACTACAGTATGGTGTTGTTGTTGTTCAGCCGCTGTTGTTGTTAATCAGTCACTAAGTCGAGTCCAACTCTTTGCAACCTCATGAGCTATAGCACAGCAGGGCCCCCTGTCCTTCACCATCTCCCAGATTTACTCCGCTTCATACCCACTGAGTCAGTGATAACTATGTAACATTTCATCCTCAGCCGTTCCCTTCTCCTTGCTTTCAATCTTTCCCAGCATCAGGGTCTTTTCCAACGAGTTTGCTCGGCGCGTCAGGTGGCCAAAGTATTGGAGCTTCAGCTTCAGCATCAGTCCTTCCAATGAATATTCAGGGTTGATTTCCTTTAGGGTTGACTGGTTTGATCTCCTTGCTGACCAAGGGACTCCCAAGAGTCTTCTCCAGCACCACAATTTGAAAGTATCAATTCTTCAACAGTATAGGGTAAACGCAACTCTTCTATGCTCATGTAGTTCGTTTTATTGCAATATTTGCTTTATTGTAGTGGTCTGGAATTGAACCCACAACATCTCTGAGGTGTGTCTGTCTGTACACAGAAGCCACTGGAGGAAACAAAGCCCTTTAATGGAAGAGAGAGAAACTGGGAACTCCTAATACCCTGTGCTCACGTAAACGCTGGATTGGAATATACGGAGAGGCTCAAAGTCCAAAGAAGCCAGTGTGTCTGTCCCCGTGAGCCTTGGATGCCAGGGTCTGTGGGGCTGAGCATCCCTGACTTTTCCTCTAAGAGCAGGGAGCAAGGCAGAACCAAAAGAGCAAGCAGGCCCTGTCTAGGCGAGCTTGTTACCTGAAAGTGGGAGGTACAAGGAATCTAGCTGCTGATGAGTCCTGACCAGGGGTGACTGTGTGGTGGCCAGTGTAATTAACCAGGGCTAAGTCAGGGAAACTGGATGCAGGGTCACCTCCCTTCAAGGCACTGCACACTTATCAGTTAAACATTCACTTTGCCCAGTCAAGGCTCAGTCTCTTCCCAATCAGACAGCATCTCCTGTATTGAGGAGATTGAGTGAAGGTTCCTGCTGCAACTGTCGCAATTATATCACAGACATAATCAAGCGCTAATGAGAAATCAGAGCAGGGAGTATAATGGAGGCTGACTGCATATTATGCAACATTGAATTAATTTGAAGCTATGTGAATAAAAATATTAATAAATTCCCAATTTATGCACAAAATTCAAAATTATGCAATTTTCAAACCATTGTTTAATTCATCAGGGATTGTTTACTTTCAGTGTCATTATGCCAAGTGAATTGTAGACAGTGTTTACACTGCTAGCGCTTGAGCTGGTAAACAGAAATACCCACCATCTCTGCTCTCATTTGGGTTTGAGGATCGTGGCCGGGGAGCCTCCCTGTTCCCTGGAGGGGCCCTGTGGATTCTGTGTGGAAAGGCACCTGCCCCCGCTTTGATGAGAGTAAAGGGCATGGGGTTGCTGCCTGTTCTAGTCATGACCCTCCCCTCCCCACCACCACCACAGGCGTTGCTTTAAAGATTCAACTTGCGTGCAGAGAAGGAATTGCTAGGTTCCCAGTAGGGTGTCAGCATCAGGACCCACGGGGATGCCCCCCCACCCACCATCCCATCAGGCACATCGACTCTTGTAACCTAAGTTCCTTAAAGGGGCACAGGCCAGCCATGTCCACAATGTCAGGGGTCTGGGAGCCCTAGAGCGCTTTCTGAAATCCAGGCTGGCAGAGACCATGGAGTCTGAGGCCAGCTGAAGGTGTGCTGCTCCCATAACCCAGGTGCCAGCTGGTCTGGCCCAAGACCCTTCCCTCCCAGCCAGAGCGGCCTGGTACCCAAGCGGTGAGCGAGCTCATGGACTAGCCCAGGACCGGAGCTCCCCGGCCAGGAGACAGAGGGGCCTGAAGGACCGGGGGCAGGGTGGGGGGAGTTGGGGCAGGGCATTCAGATCCCAGCTGTCAGGAAGTCATTTTGTACAACCACGTGAAGATGAGATATTTTTAAAAGCGTAAATTATTTTCAGTTGTTTTCTGATTATCCTACCTTTTCTTATTTTACTGGAGTATTGGTTCAGTTCAGTTCGGTCGCTCAGTCGTATCCGACCCTTTGAGACCCCATGAACTGCAACACACCAGGCCTCCCTGCCCATCACCAACTCCCGGAATCCACCCAAACCCATGTGCATTGTGTAGGCAATGCTGACTGGAGCATGGTTCCTTTACGGTGTTGTGTTAGTTCCTGATGTACACCAAAGCGAACCAGCTACAGGCACACATACAGCCCTGGTTTGGGCTGCCCTTTCCATTTAGGTCACCACAGAGCGTTGAATAGAGTTCCCTGTGTTATGCAGTCGGTTCTTACTAGTTATCTATTTTACCAATATACATAGCATCAACAGTATATATATGTCAATGCCAATCTCCCAATTTATCTCACCCAGTCTCTCCCTGCCCTGTCCCCACTTGATATCCATACATTTGTTCTCTACTTCTGTATCTGTTTCTGCTTTGCAAATAGATTCATCTCTACCATAAGAACCAGCAGTCCCACTCCTGGGCATGTACACAGAGAAAACCATAATTCAGAGGGAGGTGGGAGGGGGGATCGGGAGGGGGAACACATGTATGTCCATGGCTGATTCATTTCAATGTATGACAAAACCCACTACAATAAAAAATAAAATAAAATAAAAAAAGAAATGACGGGACCATAATTCAGAAAGATATATTAGTGCCAGTGTTCCCTGCAGCACTGTTTACTTACAACAGCCAGGACTCGAAAGCCATCAACAGAGAAATGGATAAAGAAGATGTGGTACATATATACAATGGAATATTACTCAGCCATAAAAAAGGAACAAAATAGTGCCATTTGCAGACGTGGATGGACCTACAGACTGTCATATGGAGTGAAGTAAGTCAGAAGGAGAAAAACAAATACCATATACTAACACTGGAAAAGGAAATGGCAGCCCACTCCAGTAATCTTGCCTGGAGAATCCCATGGAGTGAGCAACCCGGTGGGTTACAGTCCATGGGCTTGCAAGAGCGAGCAACTAAACCTATATTAACGCACATATATGGAACCTACCTTCCTTCCTTCCCCTGAGACTTCACATCAGCGATTTTTTCATATCAGGTAAATCTTGGTGCTCCCTCCCTCCCAGTCCCAGCCAGTGGTCATGAGTGTGCACCCCATCCTTTCTCAGCCGTTGAGACATTCTAGGCATTACTATAGGCACATCTGACTGTGTCTCTCTCTTTCAGAGCAAGAAACTCAAGTTTAAAAAATACATTAAAAAAATTACAAAATAACAAAAAACATCTTTTTTTAAGGGGAGAGTTTTCATAAGTATTAATGCATATTTAAGTTGCATGTGTCTGGTATTTCTTAATACCAGTAGCATTAATTTATACTTTTGTAGCAACACAGTATTTTTACGAACAATCAGTGCTCAGCTCAGATCTCCAGAACGGCTTTATGCAGGGTTATCTTGGGACCCTGTGTACCATGTACTGCATTTTTTTAAAAGTTTCCTAGCATTGCCCTTGCTGTGTTAATTCACAGCAGACATTGTTTACACTCCTGTGTCAAGTTGGTGTGGGTGCAACAATCTTGCAAAGAGTTACATTGCATGGGGGTGGAGTTGATGCTTCTGATATGTAAACCCTGATCAGACCTGAGGGTTTATTTAGGGTTTGCGGTTTGACCTTTGGGCTTTTGGTTTCATTTTGTTTTGGCGCTCTTTCTCCATTTACAGCAAAATCAGTTTTGTGATAATTAAAACTTTCACTTATGTCAAATGGAGGAAAAGAACAGGAAAAAAAAGAATTTTACAAAGTAATGAAACTGAACCTGAAACCTGAGCTGTTTCAATGTTGCTGTTTTTACCTGTCTGTTTTTGTCCAACAGGGAGAAGAGGAAGGGTCCATTTGGTTCCTTAAAGCCCCAGCCCAGAACTCATCACCCACTACCCCTCCAAATTCTTGCTTCCCGGTTGGCTGATGCCAGGGCTTTTAATGGTTAGAGGATCAGCTGTTGAAATGATTTCTTGTCAGTGTTGTATTTATGGTTTTACAGTAAAGTGACATTTAGGAAGAAAAAGAAAGAAAGAAATACCATCAGAAATACTTTTATTAGATCTGTGAGAAAATTAATCTTTTAATTATGTTAGTTTTGAACTATATAAATTTTTCAAAAATCCATCCCTCACATGAACTGTCACTTCTGTGTATGGAAACAGAGGAAGGCCATTTCAGAAAGAGACAGAAATTCTTTGCAAATACATAGAGGCAAGAAAGAAATACAGGAAGGGAGGGAGGAAGGGAAAGGAAAGGAGAGAGTTTGGAATAGTCGAGAAATGGTGGGATGTGGAGGAGGGGGATTGAGCCTTGAAAGATCAGTTGTAAATCAGTGATTCCCAAAATCCAGTCCTCACCTCAGTATCAGGCCATGGTAGAGTGTTCACTGATTCACAGTGAAATAAGAAAAACAAGGGCAGTGTTTTCTTAAAGCTAAATGTTGTTATTGTTGTTGTTCAGTCACTAAGTCATGTCTGACTCTTTCTGACCAATGGAAGGTCACACGTCAGGCTGCCCTGTCCTTCACTGTTCCAAAGCTAAGTATATAAAGTGTTTAATATTTTCAAATTATCCTTTATTATGAGCTCTCGTCTTCCTTAATTTGTTGGCAGCAAAATATCCTGCAATGAAATGTTGGCAACAGGAGGTGACAGATGAAACTTATGATTCTCTAAAAATACATAAATGAACAAATTTGACTGCAGAACTTAAAAACTGAATAGGTTAATAATTAAGAAAGAAAAGTAAAACAAAGTCAAGGACTTGGGACTAATCAGGCATCAGACTTGTTCTATAAAACTGTTTTGTAAGAGAAGTGCTAAACCTTATGTCAACTATTTCGGAGCTTGGAAAAATATGAGAAGTATTTCAGTTTTTTCTATTGGGTTAGCATCATCCTAGTACTAAAATCAGAGCCAAAAAAATATATTGTACAGATATCACACAGACACACATGCACCACTTTGGCCAAAACTTACTTACAAGCATAAACAGAAAATTCCATGTTGCAGGCATACCTCACTTTCTTGCGCTTCACAGATATTGCACTTCTTACAAACTGGAAGTTTGTGGCAAGGCTGCACCGAGTCAGTCTATCAACACCATTTTTTCTAGCAGCATTTGCCCACTTCCTGTCTCTTTATCACATTTTGCTAATTCTCAAAATATTTTAAACTTTTTCTGTGTTATCTTATTTGCTATGGTTTTCTGTGATCAGTGATCTTTGATCTTATTATCGCAAAAAATTACGACTTGCTGAAGGCTCAGATGGTGGTTACCACTTCTTAGCAATAGTTTCTCACACTTAGCAGAATACAGTATAAAGTAAACGTAACTTTTATATTCACTAGGAAACTAAAAATATTGGATGATTCACTTTATTTCAATATATTCTTCATTGCAGTGGTCTGGAACTGAATCTACAGTATCTCCAAGGTATGCCTGTAAAATGCGAACAAACAAATCTGGTTTGTATTTTTTAGATATTAGGCGAAATGTTAGGAATGAGTTAACAATAGGAAAAAATACATTAATGAAATCCACTATCATGAAAGATTGGGAAAATAAAAACATGTATGTAATTATAAATTATCAAAAGAAGTATACATTATATATTTATATAATTGTGTGCATATAATTTTACATATATACATACATATTTAATATATATTTCTTTTTTCATATCTGTTTGTACCCATACAGTAAGGGCTTCCCAGTTGGCACTAGTGGTAAAGAATCTGCCTGCCAATGTAGGAGATGAGAGAGATGTGGGTTTGATGCCTGGGTCTGGAAGATCCCCTGGAGGAGGAAATGGCAATCCACTCCAGTATTCTTGCCTGGAAAATTCCACCAACGGAAGAGCCTGGTGGGCTACAGTGCATGGGGTCACAAATAGTCGGACACGTCTGAGCGACTAAGCAGTTGAGCGCACACAGACATACATACAGCCACCGTTTATTATCAATAGAAGACGCACTGTAAATCCCGCAGTGGCCGCCTAAACCTGTGTACGATATCCAGGATGTGTGCGTGAAGTCGCTCAGTCATGTCTGACTCTTTGCAGCCCTATGGACTGTAGCCCGCCAGGCTCCTCTGTCCATGGAAAATTCTCCAGGCTAGAACAAGTCGATGAGTGGGCCTTATTCTAGTGTTACACCATTAAGTGTGATAGTTTCTGTTAGGCTTCCGTGGTGACTCAGATGGCTAAGAATCTGACTGCAATGCGGGAGACCCAGGTTCGAGCCCTGGGTTGGGAAGATGTCCTGGAGAAGAGAAAGGCTACCCACTCCAGTATTCTGGCCTGGAGAATTCCATGGACTGCATAGTCCATGGGGTTGCAAAGAGTCAGACACGACTGAGCGACTTTCACTTTCACTATTATTCAGTATTATGCCAACAGTGCTGGTAATCCCAGTAACAGAAGACAAAGAGAGAGATACTTTTTTTTTTTTTTAGAAAGAGACAAAGCGTTCCACATTTGCAGACAGTGCTGTAACCTACCTAGGAACTCCAAGAACATCCATTTTCCAGCTGTATACCAGTTAGGGGGCTACTGCATTCCGAGTCATGTGATAGACGGCGATGATGCAAAATGCAGTGAAGTCTGAGCTATATTCTGGTACAAGATTTAAAGATGCAGTTTTAAATGGAGGAGGAGACAAAGAGGCAAATAGGAAGTGAAAAGTTCAGGAATATTTGGGGCTTCTGGCAGATAATTGAGTGGAAATTGGTATCATTAGCCTGGATGAGGGATGGAAAATACACACCAGGTTTGGGTTCAGACAGGCTGACCAGTTCTAGATGGAGATGCCTTTGCCGACCAGTGGCTATAGGAGTTAGGTGGTGGGGGACGGATGGAGGGGTTTCACGTTCAGGCTCTTCTCTCTCTAGAGCTGTGACCTGGGCACTTTAATCCCTCTGAGTCCTCGTTTCCTCATCTGAAGAACAGGGATACCAAACCCTCCCTGCCAGACTCTCCAATAAAAGAATGAACAGAGAAGTGCGTTGGTGGCCATTAATCACGCAGGCACGCACACACACAGCGCGGGACCGCTGAAGCCCTCTGCGCTTCCATTAAAGCCTTCAACTTCGTGAAGACGAAGCGCGTCAATAATGTCAAGCCTTCCTGGACTTTGTTAACGTTTGGCCTTCTTGGATGAGAGCTAGAAGATAAAACACAATAATGAGAAATCAAAATGACTTTACAGAGTCAAGTTTTTAACAAAATCTATATTTTCTTAGTTTAAAGAAAAAATTGGCTTGAATTGTCCTTCGGAAATCAATATGTTCCTTTTGCAGAGACACTTTAGGAAAACGGAACAGTAGCTTTTTTAGGATCAATAGTAAATGATTTGATTCTCACCCAGACAATAAGGACATCCAAGTTAACTCTAGGGAGGTGGGAAAAAGTTGTCCTCAAAACCCAGTTTTGTCCAAGTCTTGCTTATCCTCAAGGCCCAGAGTCCTTGTTGCCCTAAGTTAGAGCAGGGTAGTATTTAAAAGCACATGTTTTTTTAAGGGTATCAGAAAGCAATGGGTTCATGCTCCAATTTTACCACTTTTTAGCTCTGTGACCTGCAGCAAATTATTCAGCTTTTTTAAGCCTTGATTTCATAATGTGTACAATGGGAATGATAAAATATTTGCAGAGCAGAAATAGAGACGCAGACTTAGAGAATGGAGGTGTGGACACAGGGGGAAGTGGAGGGTGGGACAAACTGGGAGATTAGGATTGATATATATGTATGACTACGTGTAAAACAGATAGCTAAGTGGGAGTCTGCTGTATTGACAGGGAGCTCAGCCTGGTGCTCCGCAATAACCTTGAGAGGTGCGATAAGGGGGAGGGAAGGTCAAGAGGGAGAGGATATATATACACACACACATAGCTGATTTATTTCACTGTACCACAGAAACTAACACAACATTATAAAGCAACTATACCCCAATAAAAAAATAATAAAATATCATAGCAACCTCGGGTAAGGTTGGGATTTTTTTTTTAAATCCATGTATCTTAGATCAGAGTTCCCATCATAGACTCTCAGATGGAGCGTGTGCACAGGAAGCTTTTCAGAGTGTACTACCCACAGTTGGCACCGATGGGGTGCTGAGGGATGAAGGACTGGACAGGGGATGTGCTGCACCAGGATGCAGCCACATCAGAAGCCTCAGCCGATTCCCCAGGGAGCTCCGGACTGTTCAGTTCACTCAGTTGTGTCCAACTCGTTGTGCCCCCATGACCCGCAGCACACCAGGCCTCCCTGTCCATCACCAACTCACAGAGTCCACCCAAACCCATATCTATTGCGTCAGTGATGCCATCCAACCATCTCATCCTCTGTCATCCCCTTCTCCTCCTTCCCTCAATCTTTCCAAGCATCAGGGTCTTTTCCAATGAGTCAACTCTTTGCATCAGGTGGCCAAAGCATTGGAGTTTCAGCTTCAGCATCAGTCCTTTCAATGAACACCCAGGACTCATCTCCTTTAGGAGGGACTGGTTGGATCTCCTTGTAGTCCAAGGGACTCTCAAGAGTCTTCTTCAACACCACAGTTCAAAAGCATCCATTCTTTGGCACTCAGCTTTCTTTATAGTCCAACTCTCACATCCATACATGACCACTGGAAAAACCATAGCTTTGACTAAACGGACCTTTGTTGGCAAAGGAACATCTCTGCTTTTTAATATGTTATCTAGGTTGGTCATAAGTTTCCTTCCAAGGAGTAAGTGTCTTTTAATTTCATGGCTGCAATCACCATCTGCAGTGATTTTGGAGCCCAGAAAAATAAAGTCTGACACTGTTTCCACTGTTTCCCCATCTATTTGCCATGAAGTGATGGTTCTCATTAGTTATCTATTTTATACATAATAGCATATACATTATATATGTATATGAAGAAGGAGAGAGCAACCCACCCCAGTATTCTTGCCTTGAGCCGCCATGGGCAGAGCAGCCCTGAGGGGTCTTAAAGAGTTGGACAAAACTCAGCACTGAAGATTATGTCAGTAGCACAGATACATCAGTCCCTATCTCCCAATTCACCCTCCCACCTTTCCCCACTTGGCATCTGTTCTCTACATCTGCATCACTGTTTCTGCTCTGCAAATAAGGTCGTCAATACAATTGTTCACATACATGCTAATATTCTTGCTATTCAGTCGCCCAGTCGAGTCCTACTCTCTGCAACCCCGTGGACTGCTGCATGTCAGACTTGTCTGTCCTTCACTCTCTCCCAGAGTTTGCTCAAACTCGTGTCCATTGAGTCAATGATGCCATCCAACCATCTCATCCTCTATCGTTCCCTTCTCCTCCTGCCTTCAACCTTTCCCAGCATCAGGGTCTTTTCAGTTGGGTCAGCACTTCTCATCAGGTGGACAAAGTATTGGAGCTTCAGCTTCAGCATCAGTCCTTCCAATGAATATTCATGATTGATTTCCTTTCAGATTGACTGGTTTGATCTCCTTGCAGTCCAAGGGGCTTTCAAGAGTCTTCTCTAGCACTACAGTTGGAAAGCATCAGTGCTCAGCCTTCTGTATGGACCAACTCTCACATCCACACATGACTACTCATTAAACCATAGCTTTGACTATACGAACCTTTGCCAGCCAAGTGGTGCAGAAGAAATTAAGAAGAGGTGGCAAGAATACACAGAAGAACTATCACATGTTAATATATGATATTTGTTTTTCTCTTTCTAACTTACTTCATTCTGTATGACAGTCACTGCTATATGACAGAAACTAACACAACTTAAGCAGCTATACTACAATAACAAATAAATAAAACTGAAGAATTGGAGGCAGCATCCACTATAAAAGACAAAGGAAGCCACTCTCTAGATTGTAAATGACACAAAGGTAACAACCTTCTCTGCTGTTTGCTGCCCGTTCTGATGCTAGCTCCAAGCATACATTATGTGCTTAAGGCATGTTCGTTGAACACAGAGAAGAAGCATAATGTGTTAGTCATTATTATGATTAATAAGGGCTTCCCAGGTGGTTCAGTGGGAAAGAATCTGCCTGCCAGTGCAGGAGACACAATAGATTCGGGTTCGATTCCTGGGTCAGGAAGATCCCCTGGAGAAGGAAATGGCAATCCACGCCAGTATTCTTGCCTGGGAAATCCCATGGAGAGAGGAGCCTGGCGGGCTCCATGGGGTCGAAAAGGGTCAGACACAACCGGACAGCTGAGTGCAGCGCAGCAGCATGATTAATAAAACTTCTCTGACGCTTCCTAAAAAAAGGTAACTCGTACCCTCTTTATTTCAGTCTTGTCTTTCCTATTCCCTTTTTCTATTCTACCTTGCTACTTCACCATTTTAATTCAATTATTAAATCCCTCATCATTCCACCAAACTTAAGATAACCCCTTAATTTTATCTCCTGACATAGTACCTGTAACTCTTCAGCTGAAACCTAGAAAAAAAAAAAAGAATATTAAGGGTACTTTCATCAGGAAGAATCCAGACTTACAATCCCATCCTCCTAGGAAGGTTGGGGAAATTGACACTGGTGTCTGCATAAAAGACCTTAGGATTGAAAGCATTGGCCAAGAGTGGAAGCATTTTCTCACAAAGTCGTTCCCTACCCTGCCCCTCACAAACACCAAAAGGGTAACTTCCCATTGTACCTCCACATTATACCCTGAATACTCATTGGAAGAACTGATGCTAAAGCTGAAGCTCCAACACTTTAGCCACCTGATGTGAAGCAGGGAACAGACTTTGATGGTGGGAGAGATTGAAGACAAAAGGCAGAGGATGAGACAGTTAAATAGCATCACTGACTCAACAGACATGAGTTTGAGCAAACTCTGGTAGATAGTGAAGGACAGGGTAGCTTGACATGCTGCAGTCCATGGGCTTGCAAAGAGTCAGACATGACTTAGTGACTGAGCAACAACAACAATACCTCCACAGCAGCCTGAACTAATGCTTCCAACACTCACCACCCTTAGAATTACTCTTTCATTGCTAGGGCTCCCACTACATGTTGCGTGAGACCTGAGACCATGGGATACCATCTCTGAGACTGAGCAAGGATGCATACATACAAGTACACCAATCATTCCCAACAAGCATCTGTTCTGATCAGCCTGGTCAGTCAAGTCCTGAATGCTTAGCATCCAAATCTTGGCTGCTGTCAAGAATTCTGAAAATCACTTTCCTTTGCCTTCAGGGCTTAGCGCAGGTGCTGACAAATGACAGGTGCTTCTAATAGGTTGAAATGTGTACCCAAAATCTATGTGTTGGAACCCTAACCCCTGCAACTTCAGAATGTGACTGTACCTGGAGACAGGGTCTTTAAAAAGATGATTAAGTAAAACTGAGGCCATTATCATGGGTCCTTACCCAAATTGGCTGCTGTCCATAGAAGAAGAGGAACTTTGGACCCAAAAGGAGACAGCAGGGTGACTGTGTGAGGACATAGAGAGAAGGGAAACCTGCGGAGAAAGGTTTCAGAAGAGCCAAGCCTGTCAACACTTTGGTCCTGGACTTTCAGCTCTCAGAACTGTGAGAAACTAAATTTCTGTTGTTTAAGTCACCCAGTCTGTGGCATTTTGTTACAGCGGTCTTAGCAAAGTAATACAGTGCTTGGCACACTGTTATTGACTGATATATGGGTTATTTGGGTCTCAGGAAGTAAAGGGGAGACTTGATTATTTGTGACCCAGGGACTGTAGCCTGCCAGGTTCCTCTGTCCATGGATTCTCCAGACAAGAATACTGGAGTAGGTTGCCATGCCCTCCTCCAGGGGGATCTTCCCGACCTAGAGATGGAACCTGAGTCTCCTGCATCACAGGCAGATTCTTGACTGTTTGAGCCACCATGGAAACCCCAATTATTTCACACACATTTCAACAAATATTTACCAACTCCTGCCGTATGCAAGGCCCTGAGCTAGGAGCTGGACATCACAAAAATAAATAAAATGTGGCCCCACAACCCTGGTGAATGAACAATTGCCTGAAAGGAGTAAAGGAGAAATGTAAAACTGGGTGAGCCCAGCTGGAGAAGGAGCTGCCAGCCCAGAGGAAGATTTCAGCCATGAAGGGCTCCTGGGAGCCCAGCTGTCTGATGCTGGCAGAGGCTTAAAGATACAGACAGCACATTAACCCTAAGGCCAAGTTTGTAGACCCCAGACCATAAGACAGAACTTGGCCTTGCTCAAATGTGTCTTTTCAGATCCTCTGTCTTTGGGCTCCAGTAACTGATCACCCAGGGAGTGATGAGACAATTTGAATGTTCTGGACAATTAAAGCTTTAAAAAGGTCATACGTCATAGAAACAACCTTCCACAAATGATCTAGCAAATTGGGCAGAGTGTCCAGTTACACTGGAAAAGCACCGGCAACTGATTCAGTTACCTTGGTAACCAGGCCCCTCCCCAGTCTATGATACTCTCTCTTTTTTTTTGAAGCCACAAACATATAAAGAAAACTAGACATAAGGGTAACATTTGGCTTAAGTAGCCCCACCTTAGGAAAGGGTCTTGGAAGAGGCGTGGGAGGGGGTATGCAGGGGCAAAAGAAGAGATGGTGAGGAAATAAACTTGACTGTCGATAACAAGAATTGTATCTAGGTCTGAGTTTTCTTAGGTTCTGCATTGCATTTTCCATCGACAAGGGTTCAGTGAGTGTAAATAATTTAAATGTCTGGGAGCCCAGAGAGAACCTCATCAGATTTATTCCACCACTACCTCTGCAAAAAAAGAAAACTCTGGCACCAGGAAAGCTCTTACCCAAGTCAGATGTTGGAAAATTAGCATGAATTATGCTTGTTGCATTGATTTAAACCCCTCTTCCCCAGCATCCATCCAGAAGGGCAGAGACCACCAAAGAGAATGAAGGTGGATCTAAGAAGAACCCGAGTTCTCTAAGCTAAGAAAACATACTTTCCAGATTTCTCTAGAGCCTAGAGACCCTCACTATCTTATGTTTTAGTTCCAATTTTATTTACTTATTTTTAATTAATTTATTTATTTTAATTGGAGGCTAATTACTTTACAACATCGTAGTGGTCTTTGCCATACTTTGACATGAATCAGCCATGGGTGTATGTGTGTTCCCCATCCTGAACCCCCCTCCCACCTCCCTCCCCACCCCATCCCTCAGGGTCATCCCAGTGCACCAGCCCTGAGCACCCTGTCTCATGCATTGAGCCTGGACTATTTCACATATTTCACATATGATATCATATGTGATCTATTTGTGATCACATATGTGATCTATTTCACATATGATAACAAACATGTTTCAATGCTATTCTCTCTAGTTCCAATTTTAAATAATTCTCTCTTCTCTCCTCTTAAATATGAGTAAATCTGAGTCTCATATTTAAGACTCAATCCTTTGAGAGCATCAGATCCCAGCAATTTTCTAAAAAAATAACTAAAACTTGAGTAAATGACAGTTTATGTGTTTCTCCTAAACATTTTTCTGGTCCAATCTCCTCTTCTCTTTTCAGACTATCACTGAAATGGCATTTCCCTTCTACCTTAATCCAATATTTCTCTTACAAAGTAAATAAACCAGCAATGGCCAAGCTCCTGAGCATGTCAAGAAACACTTATGGAGTTGAACAGAAAATAGCTGGTAGAAAATTTTTATAAGCCACAAAAGTTATATTTTATCCTACAATGTAGCCACCTCCTTCCACCACTCCCAATGCTTCCAGCCCTCCGTCAGATGGCCACACTTCTCACAGTCACTCCATCCATTGCTCATGAATCCAACAGAAGAGTTGAATTTTTTCAGTTTTTTTTTTAATGAACTGGAAAATCTCCCCAACCTCTCCTTTTCTTGAAGTCAAGAAAATTAATAAAACATTCATGCGTGAGAATGCACCGTTAGAAGGATGAAGGTTTTCATTCAGAGGGGCTTGCGGAGGATCCACAAAGGGTTAAAGCCAGACAAAATCAAACAGCAATGCCAAGTTGCAAAACATTTGTATTCCACTGACCTCAGTAAAAGCTGTTAATAGACACATCCTAATTAAATCACTACACACTTAATACTTATAATGAACTTGGGGAAAGAAGTTCATTGTTTTATCTCAGGGTGCAGCTTGAAAAAAGGTTTTTGTTTAGTCTGGTTTTACCAACCCCACTAATATGGGGCATGACAAAACCTCTGTTTAGAGAAATGGTTAGTTAGACTCTAAGAGAGGCAGTACAGAATGATAGTGAAGATACCGGCTTTAAAGTCAAACAGATCAGTGTTCAAGTCTCACTCTATGACTTACTGTAAGACACTTAAGCCCTCTGAAATGCAGATGCCTCACTGCCATGTGAGAGCAATCGTATCCAATTTGCAGTGCTGTTTTAAGAGTCATAAATAAGACTATACTGCTAAATGCCTAACACATCCCCCAAAATGAAAATACAAATTTGAAAAAAATACATGCACTCCCAATGTTATCAGCAGAATTACTTACAATATCTAAGATATGGAAGCAACCTAAGTATCCATCAACAAATGGATAAAGATCTGGTACGTATATACAATGGCATACTAATCAGCCACAAAACTGAATGAAATTTTGCCAGTTGCAACAAAACAGATGTACTTGGGAGGGTTTTAGACTAAGTGACGTTAAGTCAGACAGAGAAAGACATACTGTATGATAAAACTGATATGTGGAATCTAAAAAATACAACAAACTAGTGAAAAAAATAAGAAACCAAAAATACATATATAAGTAACAGCAACAAAAAAGTGCCTAACAGAACTGGACTGAGAAGACTCTCAATAAATTTTAGGAAAGATGATCATAGTAATGGCAAGTGAAGTGAAAGTTGCTCAGTTGTGTCCGAGTCTTTGCCACCCCATAGACTATATAGTCCCTGGAATTCTCAGGCCAGAATACCGGAGTGGGTAGCCTTTCCCTTCTCCAGGGGATCTTCGCAACCCAGGGATCAAACCCAGGTCTCCTGCACTGCAGGTGGATTCTTTGCCAGCTGAGCCACAAGGGAAGTCCTAGTAATGGTGGGCCACTGTTTCGAGGGTGATGAAGATGATGGTAAGGATGAGAATGAGGATGGTGATGCTGGGAAAAGAGGACACAAACCAGCTCTTATTCATCTGCACAGTCCCACTGAATAGGCTCCTCAACTTGTAGAGTTGAAAAAGAAAAAGCAAGTGCCACCGAGCCACCGATTCTGAGCCAGAGTCAGGACAGGACAGATCAGAGAGGGAGAACTGATGTACATACAGATGAGAACTTCACCTTCAATAAATTAAGTCTTCTCAAGGCAATGATCCCCCAGCATGATGCATTCAGAAATCAAAGCATCACTTATGGGGTCCAGCCACAGACCTGTCTATATTACAAAGCCAGCAACTGCATGCCTGCGTTCTCATCTGTTTCAGCCCAGATGCTTTACAAGAATCTGAATCCATCAGAGATTTCTCAGCTATCTGAGACAAGGAAGTCTACCTCAATACAACATTGCAAAAATGAATCTTCGATGCTTGATTCATATTTGCAGTAACAATTGGGAATAGAAATAGGGGCTCTTTGTAAACAAGAGGTTCAGTGGGGGCCGGGGAGATGGAAAACTAAGATGAGTTTTCCAATGAGGGGTGATGATAATAAATGTCACCAAGTGGGAAAGAGTTGAGCCCTATTCCCAGAAACTGGAGGCAGTAGCTCAAGGCAGAAAAACCACAATAATTATATTGCTCAGAAGCTAACAGCACACATAAATCTGGTGCATTAATCTCCTGCCCATGGATTCGCTTTCCAAATCGCATTTTGGCAGCATCGGTTCTGGGAGCTAAAATCCCCTCTTTCTGTCTAGAGATTTCAGGTAAATTGTGCCCCTGCAAAAGGTAATTACTATCAGACATTTTGCTTGCTTTGTTTGTTTGGGTTTTTTTTAGGCAATATAGGTCCCACAGTTTACCTGGTAAATTCCCAGCCACAAGGAAGGAGAAAGGCAGATGGTGTTCGGCTTGGGGTCTCTTTGCTGCCAGTGGCCATTATGTGCATGATTTCTCCCTGCTCCCTCCCAGACAAGTCCCACTTGAACCTGGGCTTATGTAATAAACCTCAGAAAACCTCTGCTCAGTCAATTTCCAAGTTACTAAACCAGTCTCCTCAGTCACCTGGCTTTAAGATGTCACTGGGAGATCATGCCGGCGTCTGAGTGTATCTAGGAAAATGCATTCAAAACCTGTCACACTGAAGGAGGGGATTGGCCTGTGTCTGGGGAAAGCTCAGTTTCACAGCGTGAATGCTGGGGAGACAGGAAGGAATCTTAAAGTTACACACTTCTGAAATGCAAAGACAAATGGTAAGCAGGTTTTACACTTTGGAGTAAATATGAAACTATTGGATTTGGTAGCAATCACAGTTTCCTGGTGGCTTAGACCGTTTAGAATCTGCCTGCAATGCAGGAGACCGGAGTTTGATCCCCAGGTCAGGAAGATCCCCTGGAGAAGGGAACAGCAACCCACTCCAGTATTCTTGCCTGGAGAACCCACTCCAGTATTCTTGCCTGGAGAATCCCATATGGACACAGGAGTCTGGCAGGCTATAGTCCATGGGGTCGCAAAGAGTCAGACAGGACTCTTTCTGTGTTGAGACCCAGGACCAAACAGAAGCCAGTGGTGTGAAGACTCTGCAGGAGGGTCAGATAGAGAAGGTGCCTCGGGCTGGGTCGGGGCAGACACATCCCTCCCCAACTCACCATCTGCCTCCGTCTGAGTCCCAGTGTCCCTTGCTGTTACCCCACAAGAATATGATAACACTCGGAAACTTGAAAGAACATGCGACAGGATAAGTGAGTCCAGGAGGGTAAACTGTGGAATACGTCACAATGGCATTTATTCTGAAGTCGTGTCAAATACGTCACAATGGCATTTATTCTGAAGTCGTGTCAATATCACAGATGGTTCAAGATCCAGACCCAAGTTAAATATAAACAAGAGTACCGTATCACAGAGCCCTCCACTCCCACCAGAGTGGCTCATCCCCAGCTGCCCCAAGGTATTTTCTAAGGAACACCTTTGCCAAGCACGTTGTTGATGTTGTTTAGTCCTTAAGTCATGTCTTACTCTTTGTGACCCCATGGACTGTAGCCCACCAGGTTCCTTTGTCCGTGGGATTCTCCAGGCAAGAACACTGGAGTGGGTTGCCATTTCCTGCTCCAAGGGATCGTCCCAACCCAGGGATCAAACCCGAGTCTCCTGCCTCTCTTGCATTTGCAGTTGGATTCTTTACCACTGAGCCACCAGGGAAGCCTGAATTACAGCATGCATCTAATTTCCTTATTTTGTAAGGCTGAAAAATATTCCTTTGTATGCAGACACCACACTGTTTTTAACCATTTGTCGGTGGATGGACGTTTAGTTTGCTTTGGACTTTTGATGACTTTGAACAACACTGCGATGAACAGAGGTGTACAAATATCTGTTCTTGTCCCTGCTTTCGACTGTTTGGGGTACACACTCAAAAGTAAAACTGATGTCTCCATTTTCCTGACTCCTGCCTCCATCTCTCAAATGGTCCTGATATCAGACCCAGAGAAGAGCGTCTGCTAGGACTCTGCAAGCCCCCAACAGACCAGGCTGCCACTTCCATTTCTCAAAATTGTTGTTCAGTTGCTCAGTCATGTCCAACTCTTTGTGACACCATGGACTACATGCAGCAAGCCACGCTTCAGCCATCTCCCTAAGCTTGCTCAAACTCATGTCCATTCTATGAGCTGGCCTTTCTCAGAAGACCTTGGCTGGGAGGGGCCTGGAACTCTACGCATACATCAACCTGGAAAAGGGTATTTTCCTAAGTTTTCCAAAGTTACTCTGGCTGCAACTTGCCCATAAGGACTCCTGTCCTTCCATGATCCTAACTGGATGTCATCTGGGTACAAGCTATGTCTGCTCCCCTTACCTTGCCCTTTGCTCTAGGGCATCTTTGAAGAGCTCATTTCTTCCTGCCTGTCTCAGTCCTAGTTCCTTCCAAGGCTCTCCATGGTCTTTCATACAAAAACAAATGTAAAACATACCTTCTTAGATAAGACTTTCTCCTCCTAACTAGCATGATGTATCCAGCCCAGGAAATTTGTGTTTGAGAAAAATGTTGAACTCTTCCAAACCTTAAAATTCAACATTCAAAAAACTAAGATCATGGATTCTGGTCCATCATTTCATGGAAAAATAGATGGGGAAAAAGTGGAAACAGTGGCCAGTTTTCTTTTCTTGGGCTCCAAAATCACTTTGGACAGTGACTGCTACCATGAAGTCAAAAGATGCTTACTCCTTGGGAGGAAAGCTGTGACAAACAAAGACAGTGTATTTAAAAGCAGAGACATCACTTGGACAACAAAGGTCTGTCTAGTCAAAGCTATGGCTTTTCCAGTAGTCATGTACAGATGTGAGAGTTGGACCATACAGAAGGCTGAGCACTGAAAAACTGATGCTTTCAAATTGTCGTGCTGGAGAAGGCTCTTGAGAGTCCCTTGGACAGCAAGGAGATCAAACCAGTCAATTCTAAAGGAAATCAACTCTGAATATTCATTAGAAGGACTGATGCTGAAGCTGAAGCTCCAATACTTTGGCCACCTGAGTCGAAGAGCTGACTCACTGGGAAAGACCCTGATGCTGGGAAAGATTGATGGCAGGAGGAGAAGCAGGTAGCAGGAGATGAGATGGTTGGATGGCATCATCGATTCAATGCACCTGAGTTTGAGCAAACTCAGGGATAGTGAAGGACAGAAGTGCTGTAGTCCACGGGGTGAAGTGAAAATCCAGTGCTAATATCCTACAGAGTAGGGAATACAACCATTCCACAATAATAATTATCACTCAGTACTTTTCTGGAACAGTGAAAGTACCACTCTCTTGTGTAGCTAAAAGTCCTTTACAGACGTCAGCACTGAAGCTTGGATCAAAGGCAGCAAGCACTCTTATTGATCAACACTTTCCAATAGGAAAGTCAAGGAGCTTCTGCAGCTCTGCTTGGCTTAGTGACTTCGCCAGGATTATGAAACACCTCAAAATAATTAGGTTGAAAACATAAGGATCAAGAAGAGGCAAACATAATTTTATCCTTTGGGAATTCAACAGTGTGTTAGTTTTTTGTTTGTTTGTTTTTTGTTTTTTGGTGTTGTTTTTTTTTTTTTTTTTTTTTTTTTTTTTTTTTGGCTACAGCATGTGTCGTTCAGCATTTCAGTTCTTTGATCAGAGATCAAACCCATCCCTTGGTGGAGTCCTAACCACTGGATCGCCAGGGAAGCCCCAAAAACACAAATTTTTTTATCTTGCACTTCCGAAGGTCAAGAGTCCAACACAGGCCTCACTAGGCTAAAACCAAGGTGTCACAGGACTGCATCCTTCTTTAGAGGATCTAAGAAAGAATTTTTTTCCTTGCCTCTTCCAGCTTCTAGGGACCACCTACATGCCTTGGCTTGCTGACCCTTTGCCTACATCTTCAAAATCAATAAAGTTGCATGTCTCCCACCCTTCTTCTGTAACAATATTTCTCTCTGATTTTGTTCTTCTGTGTCCCTCTTCCACTTATAAGGACCCTTGAGATTACATGGGGCACACTCAGAAAATCCAGCATCATCTCCTTATATTAAGGTTGATGAACAGTAGCCTTAATTCTGCCTATGACATTAGTTTCCCATTGTCATGTAACCTAACACATTCACAGGTTTCAGGAAATAAGACAGGACATCTTTGGAGGCCCATTATTCCATCTTCCATAGCAGGTAATGTAAAAGTGGAAAACAAGCCCAAAAGGAGATGCTAATTTTTATGTGAAATCTTTTGGTTCTTAAATGGTAGCAGCCAAATCAAGTTGCTGTTATTGCTGAGTGTATCAGTCATGTCAGACTCTTTGCAGCCCTATGAACTGTAGCCTGCCAGGCTCCTCTGTCCATAGAATTTCCCAGGCACAATTAATGAAGTGGGTTTTCCTTCTCCAGGGCATCTTCCCAACCCAGGGATCGAACCCGTATGTCCTACACTGGCAGGCAGATTCTCTACTACTGAGCCACCAGCGATGCTCACCAGATCAAGGTAAAGCCAAACAAACCTTGTTCAAGTCAAACTCCTCTAGAGGCCACATTTGCCTGTGGGCTGTAGTTCGTAACTTTTTGTCTTAATGTACACAGGCAGTGATTACTAAACTTCTTTCTACCAAAAGCCTCTTTTGCTATCTCCAACCTAGAACCACAGATTTTAATAGGGTCAAACAAATAAATACTATTTATTAAATAATGATTCATTTTCCAAATTTTATTAATCAAAGAAAAATATTAATATCTGTCCTCTGTAAGAACAGCCCAAGGTAGGGCTTATTAATAGTAAAAGCTAATGTGACTCTACAAAGAAATATACAAATGAAATTCCTTACAAAACAGACTCACAGACACAGAGAATGGTCTTACAGTTGCCAGGGCGGAAGGATGAAGGGGAGGGATAACTAGGGAGTCTGTGATAGACATGTACATACTAATTCGTCAGTTCTAGTGAGGTGGATGAACCAAGAACCTGTTATACAGCGTGAAGTAAGTCAGAAAGAGGAAAACAAATATCATGCCGTTGCTGATCAGTCACCAAGTCGTGTCCGACTCTTTGCAACCCCATGGACTATAGCATGCCCAGCCTCCCTGTCCCTCACCATCTCCCATAGATTGCCCAAGTTCATGTCCATTGAATTGGTGATGCCATTGAATCATATTAACCCATACGTATGGAATCTAGAACAATGGTACGGATGAACCTATTTCCATGGCAGGAACAGAGACACAGACGTAGAGAACAGACTTGAACACTGCAAGGGAAGGAGAGGGTGGGATGAATTGAGAGAGTAGCACTGAGACAGTACTACATGTAAAACAGATAGTTAACAGGAAGTTGCCATGTAACACCGGGTGCTCCATCCTGTGCTCTGTAACAGCCTAGAGGGGTGGGATGAGGTGGGGGGTCGGGGGGAGATTTAAAAGGGAGAGGACTTATGTATACATACGGTGTGTACTTATGGCTAAACCAGGTTCTACAATGGCAGAAGCCAACACAATATTGTAAAGCAATTATCCTCCAATTAAAAAGCAAAGTTTAAAAAATAATAAATAGAAATAAAACAAAATGGATACCCAGCAAGGTCCCACTCCGCAGCATGGGGACCTCTGCTCAATGTTATGTAGCAGCCTGGATGGGAGGGGAGTTGTAGGAAGAATGGACACATGTGTATATATGCCTGCATCCCTTTGCTGTCCACCTGAGCCTACTACAACACTGTTAATCGGCTATGGCCCAATACAAAATAAAAAGTTTTAAAAAATAATAACAATATTAAAAAAGTCACTGTAACTCTTTCCATACATCTCACCCCCCAAGAGTGTTCCATGTTCTAAGAGCAACATGGAAACTTACATTACCATTTGTAAAATTGATAGACAATGGGAATTTGCTGTGTGGCTCAGGAAACTCAAACAGGGGCTCTGTATCAGCCTAGAGGGGTGGGATGGGGAGGGAGGTGGGAGGGGATTCAGACTCTGATGATCTGGATGAGGAAGACTCTGAATGTTTAGACAGTGATGATGACTTGGATCTTGAAACACAGGACCCTGGAGTGAAAGCATCTGTAAAAGACAGTCCGGGTGATTTCAAGTCATCGTGGCCCAGATGGACCAGGAATGAGCACGTACCAGCTTTGGCAAAAGTTTCACCACCCAGAAGCAAATGGAACCTCTATCCCAGACGACTATCTACCAACAACGACTCAGAGGAGGAAGATTCTGGCGCAGGAGGATCTGTTATGACGCCAGTGGATGTAGACCTGAACCTGGTTTCAAACATATTAGAGTCCTATAGTTCCCAAGCTGGACCGGCAGGATCTGCTTCCAACTTTTTACAAAGCATTAGTGTGCAATTGCCTGACAACGCTGATTACAGACCCACAGTAAGCCGATGAAAGTTCAGCCAGTCAACCTAGCCTCTTTTTTTTCTTCTTGAATAAATATTGAGAAAAACAGAAGAGTTGATGTAAATTGAGCACTTACTGACTGCAGGCACCATGCTCGGCGCTTTCTGTTTATTAACTCCCTGAGTTCTCACAGCAGCTCTGTGACATCAGGACTACTATTTTTCCCAGTTTTAATCAACTCAAAGAGCCTCAAAGTCATCCTCAAAGTCACATATTCAGTGAGAGGCCAAACCATAATTCAAACCCAGGCCTGAGAGCAGGAACCATACTTTCAATCATTGCCATTCTGCCAATACACTCCTAGCAAAAAAAAAAATTAATTTCATGTGTCTGTGCTGCCTAATGGTAGGCGGATGGGTGTGAGTTTCTTTGGGGCATTGAGGATACTGTGGTTTTGTGTCACTATTGGGTCCTTTGGCCACCACAGAGGGCCATGCAGGAGTAGGGTTTGAAACAATTCAAGCTATAAAGCAGTGACATACAGATCCTCTTCTATCAGGTGAAGAAATGCCTCTTCTATCAGATAGCCAAGGTCATCTAAAATTAACACTTCAGAGCTACAAAAATTGCATAATAGATCAGCCATCATACACAAGAGACTCCAACCATGTAAAAAACAAAACAAACAAACAAACAAAAAAAACTTAAAAGAAATCCTATTTCTGGAGAGACTTTCCCCACAGTTTGAATTTCAGAGTTAAAGAACTGCTGAAGACATCTGACTTCTTGGCGGCTCAGCTGTCCTGCCCCTGCCTGGGGTGGTTCTTGATGGTTCCTGGAGGCCTCTGCCTCTGGAGCAGATGTACCTCATCTATCTTAGGGTTATCCGAGGCACATATGATTGAAAATGTGGTACAATACTGTATATGCAAACACAAGCACAGTCATTATTCACCCTCAGCTTCCCTGGTCCAGATGTTAGTTTCTGAATTTAGACCTGCAGAACTTAATCAAAGGGCGGTCACTTAGCTGTCTCCAAGAGTCAAGTCCAAGGCTGAGAAATAAGTCGTGTGTGTGTGTGTGTGTGTGTGTGTGTGTGTGTGTGTGCTCAGTCATGTCTGACTCTTTGCTGTAGCCTGCCAGGCTCCTCTTGTCCATGAAAATTCTCAGGCAAGAATACTGGTGTGGGTTGCCATTTCCTCCTCGAGGGGATCTTCCCCACCCATGGATGAACCCACGTCTCTTGCATCTCCTGCATTGTCAGGCGGGTTCTTTACCACTAGTGCCACCTGGGAAGCCGGAAATAAGTCTAGAGCCAGTCCTGAAGACAGATGGAGGAAGAGGAACAGTGAGAGGGAGGGATGGAAGGAAGGGAGGGAGGGAAGGAGAGGGAGAGAGAAGGAAGGAAATAACCATGTATCTTAGTTCAGGAAACAGGATGGAGTGCTAATCCTCCATAACCAGTTTTCTTAACTGCAGGCACAGAAAAGATGACACTTCCTTACCTGTTTTGGAGGTGGGTGGACTCAGGTAACAAGTCTGCTTTGACATCGTCAATTGCTGGCATGGCCCCCTCTGTGTTATCTTCCCCATTAGGATAATCATGCTGGAATCAGAAGGCTTGGGATAAGATGCAGGAGCCACATCACTGAACAACTGGAGAGTTGTCAGATACTGCGTGGACTTGAATGAGCAAGAAATATACTGTGGTTTCTTAAGCCGCTGAGATTTAGGGGGAGTTTTATTAATGCGGAATCACTTATCACTTGACTAATATAAGAAATTAAATTAAATATAATTTAATAAGAAATTAAAGACAAAGCTTACCAGTGCCAACTTGCAACACATTTTAATGTTATGAAACAAAGTTGCACACTGGCTGGGACCTAATCAGGGATCAATAAACACTTGTTGAATATTGCCTAACTGGTTTCCCTCAGCTACTATTTAGTAGTGATACATCTACTAGTGATACCTCAGTTCTTATTCAAAATCTCTCCCACTGCTCTCTACCTCACATCTCCCATCTTTCTTTGCCACTCAATGAACATTAGCTATTGGTGGTAGTGATGGTGTTAGCATTTTATTATTCCTCCCAACCTCCATCCTTACCATTTTAATTACAACCATTTCCCTCCCCTCACCCTGTCCATGCTCCTCCCTACTCCCCAATTCTGCCCAACCTTCAACAGTCAGCTCAAGTCGCATCTTCTCCAAGATGTGATTTACCATCCAACTTAATCTCTTCAATCTATTGTACATAATTAATGCTCTGAGTTGTTGTTCAGGCACTCAGTTGTGCCTGACTCTTTGCAGCACCATGGACTTCAGCATGCCAGACTTCCCTGCCCTTAACCATCTCCCAGAGTTTGCTCAAACTCATGTTCATCAAGTCAGTGATGGCATCCAACCATCTCATCCTCTGTCATCCCCTTCTCCTCCTGCCCTCAATCTTTCCCAGCATCAGGTTCTTTTCCAATGAATCAGCTCTTTGCATCAAGTGGCCAAAGTATTGGAGCTTCAACTCAGTCTTCCCAATGAATATTCAGGATTGTCTACCCAAGAAAATACATTTCCCTTCTACCTAAACTAGTTCCAATAGAATTTTTGTCACTTGAAATCAAGAATCTTGACTAATCCAAAAAATTACCTCCTAGAAAAGCTTAATTCACAAGTTCGGCAAACTTGTCTGAGCAGCCATTATGTGAAGTTACAGCTCCAGTGTAATTTCAAACACAGAATAGACGTGGGAAGAGATGTGATAAATGAAAAAGTTGTTCATATTATTTATCACTTAGAGGGACTACTAAGATACTCGCATTTGCATTTGGAAACAAGATCTTGCAGCCAAAACATGTGAGGCAAGAATGCAGAACCTAAACATAGACATGGAGTCTTCCTATGAACTCAGTGTGACAATTTCACTAGCCTCATCTCCCAGTCACAGGCCATATATCCACCCAGCACTCCAAACTGCCCAGATTTCAACACCTTTTGCAACAGAATGTTAAGCTCGCATGTTCACCAGGAGGATAGATTTTTGCACGCAGCATACTTGGAAAGCAGGATAAACCTGGGATGATATTCTAAATATTTAACAACCAGATCTGCATGGGCATGGAGCAACAGAACAGAGACTGGTTATCAACAACCCTATGTTTAAGTGTAAGTCTCCAGGTAGAGTGGATAAAAAAGCAAGACTCCAGATTCCAGGGAAAGCTCAGGATTGGGGACTGAGAGAACCTCAGTGAGCTGACACCAAGGGAACTGAAGAAGAGACTTCTGGTCGTGCCTCAGCCCATCCATCACTCAGCCAGCCATCAGTCATTGGCAGGCACAAGCCTCTCCACCATGATATTTTTGTAGGCTTCTGCTTCAAGTTAGCCCGCTGCTTCATGAGATGTGATCATCCGTAAATCGGAGCAGAGCCAAGTAAAGCCGAGGCCCTCTGCCCCAGGTCCCTTACTGATCACGACACATTAAGTATTCCAAACACAGTCAAGACCTTGTATGATGCAATTGCTGCATTTCAAAGAATCAGGATCCAGCAGCTTTTTTAAAAAGGGCTGTAAACTAATTCAACTCTTCATTCTGACCCTTGAGGAAATAAATGATGAAGAAGGCCAGTGAGTTCTCAATGAACAGCAAAATATTTTAATTATCCTTTGAATAGAGTTCTTTTGGTCAGTCTCTTTCTTCATGCCGTCTCTCTCCCTTTCCCAGCAGTGGACTCCAGAAAAATTCTCTCTGACAGTGACTCCTAAAAGCTCTCTTCTGCAAAAGAAATATCATGTACTAATATATATATATATATATATATATATATATATATATATGTATATTCCATGTACATTTATATATAAAGAATCTATAAAGATGGTACTGATGAATTTATTTGCAGGGCATGAACAGAGAACAGATTTAGAGGCGAGGAAGGAGAGTGGGGTGAACGGACAAAGTAGCAAGGAAGCATATACTCTACTATATGTAAAATAGATGGCTGGTGGGAACTTGCTATCTGGCTCAGGAAACTCGAAATGGGGCTCTGTAACAACCCAGAGGGGCGGGAAGTAGGAGGGAGGTTCAGGAGGGAATGGGCATATGTACACTTATATGTACACTTATATGTACACTTATATGTACACTTATTGTTGATGCATGTTGATGTATGGTAGAAACCAACAAAGTACTGTGGAGCAATAATCCTTCAGTTAAAAATAAACAATTATTTTTAAAAAGCTCCCTTCTCTAGCTCTAACCATCCCCTAACCCTCCCTGCTTTCCTTTGCCCAGAGTTTCCCAATCATCACAAAGGCTCAGAAACCTTTCCCTCATCCCCCCTTCCCATCGCACTGCCTCCTGCTCCCAGCAGGCCCCAACAGCAACCTTCAGAAGAGTGGAAGTCCTTGCTGGAGACTTACCTCTTGCAGCTGGGAGACCCAGGGCCTGCGTACCACCCATCTCACTCTCACACCCCACAGAAGGGAGGCTGGGAAGCCCCCTGCTGTTTGCAAAAAAAATTCAAGAGGAGACCCCCAAGAATGGACTGTTCCATCTGTTTGTAGGTGTCTGCAGTTCAGGCCAATTTGCATAGTTTTCTAAGAAACTATGTTTTTCTCATCCCCAGTCCTTACAGATGACTTATTTTTTTACCTCGAAGCACCCTGATACAACTCCTGCCAGCAGGCCTTCCGACCAGGGCCAGCTGTGTGGCCTTAACTAAGTCATACCCCCTGCTGACTTGTGAGGATATCTACAAGGGACCCGATTAATCTTTCTTTTTCATTCTCTTTTCATCTGAGCTCTGGAAGAACAAAGGACCTTGGAAGAACATGCCATGTCTTGCCTGACTTAAGGAGTCCTGTCCTAAGAATTGGGAAACATGAATTCTGGTCCCAACCCACCAATCGCAAGCTGGGTGACTCTGAACTCACCAGTTCCTTTCTCCAAGCCTCAGGAGGAGAGAAATGTAAGCAGATGACTTTTTTTCATGTTTATTTATTTATTGGGATTGATCATATGATTGACTGCACTTGGGGAAAAAAATCCAGTGGCTAAAAAATTTGAAAAATACTGCAAGTTCCTTCCACCTCTCATTGTCCAATAGTCTGTGATTTCTCGCCACTGACATCCATTTATAGAGGAAGTCTGTGATAAGCAATATGCTTTCATTGTTGAAATCAATCAGAGAATGGTAAGCAATCGCAACTGAACTTTCTTAAGCACTCTAATTGGGAGATGTCTTAGGGAAAAACCATTACCCTAGATCATGGGTTAAATAATGGATGCTGTTTCCTCTCTGGCAGTGCTGGTCACCCTGCTCAGCATCTCTCGGAGTGGCTATTTTTAAGTGGCCTTGGTCCCCTGGGCTCCAACAAAACCAGTCACCACCCTGAGGACAAATGTCCTACACTACGGCCACAAAATAAATCACAGGAGAATAAATCCATTCTCATGGGAGAATAAAATTCTGCAGGGCACCTGTAGATCAGGGAAAGGCAGTGACTAAAGGGGAAAGTTGGGGGGTGGGAGGGAAATTGGTTCTTACCGACCAATGCCGAAAGGGGTTTAGAGGCAGGCAGCCAACCCGTAATACCTCCTCCTTCCATCCCTCCACCACCATTCACCCTCCCCTCCTTTGATCCTTCTACTGTCTTCAACTGAGCCATGCTGTCTCCCGCCAGTAGTTCAGGCATTGCTGAATACCAAAGTTTAGGAGATGCTCAAGATTTTTGTGATAAAATTATAAAAGCAAAAAGTAAGTAAGCATTCTGAAGGTCCAAAAAAAAAAAAAAAACAGTTTTTAAGATAACTTTGGCTCCTCTTTTAAATTATGCTTATAAGGAATTTAAAATAATATAGGACACCTTACATTATATTAAAAAATTAACTCAAAAATGGGTCAAAGGTCTAAACATAAGAGCTAAAGCTAGAAACACTTAGAAGAAAATATAGGTCAAGATCTTCACGACATTGGCTCTGGCAATGATCTCTTGGCTATGCCACCAAAAGCACTGACAACAAAAGTAAAAATAGATAAATAGGACTTAGACAAAAGTTAAAACCTTTGTGCATCAAAGGACACTATCAACAGAGTGAAAAGAAAATCCATGGAATGGGAAAAATATTTTCAAATTATAAATCTGATAAGAGATCAATATCTAGACTATATGCAGTACTCCTGTATGTGTGTATCCTGTTACTAAGTCATGTTTGACTCTTTGTGACCCCATGGACTATAGCCCATGAGGCTCCTCTGTCCATGGGATTCTCCAGGCAAGAATATTGGAGTGGGTTGCCATTTCCTTCTCCAGGGGATCTTCCCAACCCAGGGGTCAAACACATGTCTCCCATGTCTCCTGCTTTGGTCCATGGATACTTTATTACTGAGCCACCAACTCAGCAAAAACAACAAAAAGCCAGTTAAGAAAATGGGAAAAGAACTTTAGACATATTCCCAAAAGATGATACACAAAAGCCCAACATGCATGTGAAAAGATGCTCAACACCACTAATCATCAGGGAGATGCAAATTAAAATAAGAATTAGATATCAGCTTATCCATTAGGATGACTATTATCAAAAGGTAAATAAATAGCCCTGCAGAAAATAGCAAGTATTGGGGAGGATGTGGGGAAATTGGAACTCTTGTGCATCACCAACAGGAATTTTAAATGGTGCATCCACTGTAGAAAGCAATATGATAGTTCCTCAAAAAGTTAAAAAATAGAATCACAGTATGAATCCAGCAATATCACTGTGGGGAAAGTCTCTCCAGAAATAGTGTTTCTTTTAAGTTTTTGTTTTGTTTTTTACATGGTTAGAGTCTCCTGTGTATGATGGCCGATCTATTATGCAATTTTTGTAGCTCTGACGTGTTAATTATTAGACTTCCCAGGTGACTCTAGTGGTTAAGAACCTGCCTGCAATGCAGGAGATGTAATAGAATTGAAAGTAAGTACTCAAACAGGTATTTGTGTGGCAACATTATTTACAGTGGCCAAAAGATAAAGCAATCCAAACATCCATCAACAGATGAATGGATAAACAAAAGTATATACATGCATACATACATGGGCTTCCCCAATGGCTAGTGGTAAAGAATCCGCCTGCCAGTGCAGAATGCGCGTTCGATCCTTGGGTCGGGAAGATCCCCTAGAGAAGGAAAAGGCAACCCACTCCAGTATTCTTGCCATGGACATCCCATAGACAGAGGAGCCTGGTGGGCTATAGTCCATGAGGTCACAAAAGAGTCGGTCACTACTTAGTAACTAAGCAACAGCGTACGTACATATGCATATATATATAGAGAGAGAGAGAGAGAGACAGACAGACCAACAGATGTGTGCATATACATATATATGAATGTCATTCATTAAAAACTAATAAAGTTCTGAGGTATTCTAAACATAGGTGAACCTTGAAAATACTATGCTAAATGACATAAACCAGGCACAAAAGAAGAAATAATGTCTGATTCCACTTATGTGAGGCACCTAGGATCATCAAATTCATCAAGACTAAAAGGAGAAAGGTTGTGGCCAGGGGCTGAGGCGGGAGGGGACTGAGGAGATACTGCTTAATGGGTACAGAGTTTCAGTTTGGATGACGGGCAACTCCAGGCTGGAACTGGGTCATGGTGATGTCTGCACCTCAACATGAATATACTTAGTGCCAATGAATTATATCCTTTAAAATGGTTTAAGCAATGTATATTTTACTACAATGAAAAATAGTCATAATCTAGGGGAGAGGCTGTCTATACGTGGAGCAGCGCAGCACAGAATGTCTGAGCCCAGGTCAAGGGAGGACTTTCTTGGGGCTGGAGGGAGGACTTTCTCAGGGATGGAGGGAGGACATTCTTGGGGCTGGAAGGAGGACTTTTTCAGGGCTGGAGGGAGGATTTTCTCGGGGCTGGAGGGAGTAGGGGCCGTAGCCCCGCAGGAGTGCACAGGAAAGAAGCAGTGACTGCACTGGAAGCGGTCACTTACTGAGTGACTGATGGAGTCAGTAAGGTACATTGGGGTGATGGGAGGCAGGTTTCTCACTGCTGTAGAAAGAACTTACACATATTAAGAGGGAGAAAACAAGAATGAACTTTGTGTTAATCGGTTTGGAACTGAAGGCATTGATGTAAATGCACAGTTTTCAGTAGGTATGTAGATAGATGGGTAGATGATAGGTAGATAGATAGAAAATACATAGATGATAGATATGATAGATAATAGATGGATATGCTAGATAGGTAGATGATAGGTATAGATAGATAGATGGGTGAAAGGTGTATGTGTGTTAGCTGCTCAGTCATGTCAGACTCTTTGCAACCCCATGGATTGTAGCCTGCCAGGCTCCTCTGTCCATGGGATTCTCCAGGCAAGAATACTAGAGTGAGTAGCCATTCCCTTTTCCAGGGGATCTTCCTGACCCAGGGATTGAACATGAGTCTCCTGCACGGCAGGAAGATTCTTTTACTATTGAGCCACCAGGGAAGCCCCTTAGATGATAGGTAGATAGATAAGATAATACATAGATGATAGATCAATAGATAGATAATACATGGGTGATGGATCAATAGATAGCTATGATAGATAGATGATACTAGACGATAGATATGTAGACAGATAGATGATAGAGAGATAGATAATTGACTATGATAGACCAGTAGAGAGACAGGTGATAGATCTGATAGATAGATGAATAAATAGATAGATGTAAATGTGACTATATGAGAGAGTGCCCAGAAACAGCGATACCCCAATAACAATGAGAACACCTAGCATCCAGATCTATGATTTTAAATGTCTTTTTTTAGTAAGAGGAATCAGCTCCTTGAAGAAGGGGTAGATTCCAGGCAGGACTGGAGGAAGAAATGTACAAGATGAATCAGGAAATGCTCCAACAAGGATGTGAACACTTCAACGGACACAGAAGCCAATTTGAAGGATGCCGCAGGGTTAAATCTGGAAAATTTTAGCATTAAAGAAAATATAGTTATAGATTATACTCATTAAATAAAACAGGAAACCATGAGTCCATCTGATATAACTAAAGGGGAACTAGAGAAAGAAGAGTTTGGTGGGGAATGGCATATTTACACAGATTCAAAATACCCTGCCCCCATCAAATGCTTATTAGTTAAAAAGGAACAGGAGTAATATTTCAATGGAGAAGCCTGGCCAAGAGTTCATTAATCAAGTGGTCAAGGTGAGTGTCATTACCTTTGGGGCGAATTGAATCTCTGCCACTTCCTAGGGTACAATGATGAGATAGCATCACTGTTTTTGATATTTCTGCAAAAAAAAAAAAAAAATTGTAACCTGAACCCAGCTGCAAGGAAACAGCAAAACCTGAACTTCAGGACATCATGCAAAATAAGTGACCTTTACTCTTTAAAAAGTGTAAAGGTCATGAAAGTCAAGAAAAGACTAAAGAGTTTTCCAGACCAACAAGTAAATGAGATGATTCTGAACTAGCTAGATTCGTTTGCGTCTGCAAAACTTGAGCAGTGTCTGAGGATTAAATGCAATCCATTGATATTAATTTCCTGCCTTTCATGATTGTACTGTAGTTATATGAGGAGATGTCATTATTTGTAGGAAATAAGCACGAAGTATTGGGAGGTGATGGAGCATCAGTGACAGCTGTCTCTCCAGGGCTCTGGGCAGAGGGTGTTCTTTTTTTTGTACTTGAAACATTTCTGCAGGTTTGAGACTTCTCAACATTAAAAACTGTTTTTAGAAATAATATTGGGTAATTCAAGACAGGTTAAATGAAAAGCAGGACGTAAAATTGTGCATACTTGAAGAGTTAAACTTTCTTAAAAAGAGATATTCAAAGGAAAAAATGTCTTAAAATGAAAGAAGTACAACTGAAATAGAGTAGTTGATGATAACTGAATTATGCATGCTGCTTTTCTTTACTTTAGATGTTATATTTCAGAGTCTGTAAGAAGCATGCATTTTTCATAAATAATATGGCTCTTTCTTTTGCAAAATTTAATACTTTTCTTTCTCTTTGATGTTCTGGTTTTCTAAGGTATGGCTATGAATTAATTTGCTTTATTTATACTTCTCAAAACTTTGAGAAATCTATTAATACCTTATAGCTTTCTTCACAACAGAAAAATTCTCCATCATTTTGCCTTGAAGGGGTACTTCTTCTCTGGTATATCCAGTCTAACTTTCTGACACTCTTCTTAGATGTATTTTTGTTTTGATCTAGCTTCCTTTTCTAATAGTTCCTCCTTCATATCTGTGTTCCATTTTGCTTACTTTCTTAGCTCTATCTTCCACTCAATTACTTATCTCTTCAAATACTCCAATCTGCCACTTAATGAGACTTCTGAGGGGAAGCTAGTGGAAAAGAATCCACCTGCAAAGGCAGGAGACAAGAGACAGAGGTGTGGGTTTGATCCCTGGGTCAGGAAGATCCTCTGGAGGAGGAAATGGCAACCCACTCCAGTATCCTTGCCTAGAGAATCCCATGGATGGTGGAGCCTGATGGGCTACAGTCCATGCGGTTGAACAGAGTCAGACACAACCAAAGCAACTTACCATGTACCGCTTAACAGGTCCTTTTTTTCTCATTTCAGTTACTGCATATTTATTTCTTAAATTCCTGTTTGTTTCTTTCTCATATTCACTCATTCTTTTGCCATGATGCCCTATTCTCACCTCATGACTTGTATCCCTTCCTTTATCTCTCTGAAGATAATAAATGTACTTATTTGAAAGTCTTTCTTAGATTGTCTTATGATCTACAGTTTCTAGTGTATGCATTTTACCATTTCTTGCATTTTCTGACTGACTCAGCAGTTCACTTGTAATTTCTGGAGTGTGATGTCATTTTCAGCAGGAGGTGGCTTTCATCGAAGGGTCCTAACCTTCCTTCCCCAAATACTAGTTTCTCCCCAAAGTCTCCTGACCGTGGGGATCACCCACTGCCTGAAACCCTGCCCTCCTCTCCTAGAGGCACCCCCATCACGACCCTGAGACTGAACACCGTGTAGACCACATCCAGGGTTCCCATGGCCTCCGGTCAATATATCTAAAGCTCCAGCTGCCCTGGAGATGCTGCGATGGAGCACAGGCTCACAGTCAGCTCCCAGCTCCATCGCTGGCCCTGCCACCTGAGAACACCTGAACCTTTTTCTTTACTTCCTAGGTGCTGAGTTTTGCTGACATGCCTTTCCTGCCTGAAACTGTTCCTTGTAAGGAACATGTGCCTTCTCATGCATATTAACTAAGAATCCTGGAAGAGACAGCGCAGATCCTCTATTCCTAGCACCTTCCTGACATGAAATTAAACTGTTTTATTGGGTTGTATTCACTGGAGGTTAGAACCATTCCACAATTTTTAAAAAATGAAACCTGCGTAATCATAAATACTTCTCATTCCTCCTCTTCATCAGTTTTCCTAATTTCACTACAGTTCTTACTCCTTTAGTTCAGCTCAGTTCAGTTGCTCAGTCGTGTCTGACTCTTTGTGACCCCAAGGACTGCAGCACGCAAGGCCTCCCTGTCCATCACCAGCTCCCAGAGTTTACTCAAACTCATGTCCACTGAGTTGGTGATGCCATCCAACCACCTCATCCTCTGTCGTCCCCTTCTCCCGCCTTCAATCTTTCCCAGCATCTGGGTCTTTTCCAGTGAGTCAGCTCTTCACATCAGGTGGCCAAAGTATTGGAGTTTCAGCTTCAACATCAGTCCTTCCCATGAATATTCAGAACTGATTTCCTTTAGGATGGACTGGTTGGATCTCCTTGCAGTCCAAGGGACTCTCAAGAGTCTTCCCTAACACCACAGTCAATTTTTACTCCTTAGACTTGAATAAAGGCAAATAGAAGTTTTGCAATTCTGCCTCCATCTTTCAGCCTTTAATAGTTCAGAGGAAGCGTGTGAGCCAGGTGTGGCCCCTCCCACCCCTCCCACACCTGCCGCAGGCTCAGAGGTCAGGGCTGCAGGCATCGGGCCGGTCGTCCGTCCACCTTAGCAAGGCTCTCCACCCTCAGCCCGGGCTCCCAGAACACCCTCGTTTTCCTCTTGCAGTGCCAGCTCACTCGAAGGCAAAGACTGCGTTGCAAACACAAGGCTAAGCTCTTTATACCCCTCATCTCACCCAGTGCTCACAGTTCTAGAAGGAAGCTATTAGCATGTCCATTTCATAGATAATGAAGCTAAGACTCAGAGGAGTCCAGGCACTCACAGAGGGCATGAAGCCTGAGAATGTCAAAGTCAGGACTCCAAGCCCAGGTACTGCCTTTGGGTCCACGGCTCTCTCGATCTTCATGGCTTTTCCTTCTGAACATGAGCCAGGCACGTCTCCCTCTCTAAAAACTGGAATGTTCATCTCTAGCTTTCTCTTAAGCTTTTCCACTGAATCCTTCAGGAACTGACATCTCAAATTTCTGAGTATCAGCCAGGGGATATGCAATCTTTATTAAATTAGCAAATGGCCAACTGAATAAAAGCTGTATTAAAGTGGTTCATAATGGGGCCTTCTGCTTTCCCTAATGAAGTTTTGTGTGTCCTTCCTGAAAAAAGCTTGTGTCAGGCTAAGAGGTGAGCAGACTCACTCACATTTTTTTCCTGGGAAGAACCACTTAATTCAATAAAACCTCAGACCTGTCAGAGAGTTTGTCTGAGTGCTGCTTCCTGGAAGAATTGTTTAAAGTTCTATTTACATTAAAATAACCGTTCAGATAACCTCCACTCTAACTCTCAAGGCCACTTGCTATTGCAGATGACCAGGAGCAAGAGGTACATCCCAACAGAAAGAAATCAGAATGATTTTAACAGATGCTAAGTACTCTATCTTCATACTTTCCCTTAGGGGAGGAAAAAATGAAGCTGACTTCTAACTCTACCACTGCCTGGTTTGAATACGTGCCTTGTCATTTTAGCCTCATGCATATTAACTAAGAATCCTGGAAGAGACAGCACAGATCCTCCACTCTTACCGCCTTCCTGACATGAAATTAAAACCATTATATTGGATAGTATTCACTGGAGGCTAGAACCATCTCAGGGATTCCCCTGTGGCTCAGATGATAAAGAATCTGCCTGCAGTGCGGGAGACTGGGGTTTGGTCCCTGAGCTGGGAAGATCCTGTGGAGGGGGGTATGGCTACTCTCTGCAGTATTCTTGTCTGGAGAATCCCGTGAACGGAGGAGCCTGGCGGGCTACAGTCCATGGGGTCACAAAGACGCAGACACGACTGAGATGATTTAGCACACACACACAGAAGCATCTCACACATTGAAAAAAAAAATGAAATTCCCACAAACACTTCTCACTCCTCCTCTTCATCCATTTCCCTGATTTCACTGCAGTTCTTACTCCTTAGACTTGAATAAAGGCGAATATAATTTTTCAGCTCTACGTCCATCTTTGTGCCTTTAATCTTTCAGGACTGGTCCATGTGAAGGAAGAAGTCACTCATCAACCATACCGCTCTGCCTGCCTGCAGCTGGACCTCCTACGCTCCCCTCCTCCCAGTTTTAATGAGCTGATGCCCATTCGTCCTACAAATTTCAAGTCAAAGCTCACCAACTCCGGGGAGCCTTCCCAGAGTTTCCCTTCTGCTCCTGCCGAGGTAAATCGCGCCCCACAACACCTGCGCCTCCCTCTCTGCTGGGACCAGAACAATACAGCAGGCACCAGCAACTAGAACGGCTGCTGTGGGCTCAGCAGACGTAAATTCCCACCTGTCGTATTCTCCGATCGGACGAGTAACCTCCAGTTACTGAAACGTAGCTCCGCGGGAGAGTTGCGTGGAGTCAGAAGGACACAGGAAGCTTCTTCACAGCTAAGAAACCATCCACAAAATGAAAAGGCAACCTACTGAACGGGAGAAAAATATGTGTGAGTCACATATCTGATAAGGGATTAATATCCCCCAAAAATATTTTTTTTTAAAAAAACTCACACAATTCAACAGGAAAAAAACAAGCAATCCTAGTTAAAAACAGGCAGAGGATCTGAATAGTCATTTGTTCAAAGAAATCCAGATTGCCAACAGGTAAATGAAAAGGTGCTCTGCATCACTTATCGCCAGGGAAATGCAATCAAGACCACAATGAGATATTGTCTCATATCCGTTAGAATGGCCATCATCAGAAAGAAATATGAGTGCTGATGAGGATATGGAAAAAAGGGAACCCTTCTGCACTGTTGGTAGGTATGTAAAATTGGTGAAGTCACTACAAAAAATAGCATATATATGCCCCAGAGTTGCTTCAGTTGTGTCTGACTCTCTGCAAACCTATGGACTGTAGCCCACCAGGCTCCTCTGTCATGGGATTCTCCAGGCAAGAATACTGGAGTGGACTGATGTGCCCTTCTCCAGGGTATCTTCCCAACCCAGGGATCAAACCCACTTTCTTATATCTCCTGCATTGCAGGCAGGTTCTTAACCACTAGAGTCACCTGGGAAGTCTAATAAAATTACTGAGTCTGTCTGCCTGTTTTGTGCCTGCACTGCTATATGATTCAGCAATTCCACTTTTGGCTATTTATCTGAAGGAAGCGAAAACACTAACCAGAAAAGGTCTGTGCACTCCTATGTTCATTGCAGCATTGCAAACAATAGCCAAGACATTGAAGCAATCTAAGTATCCATCAATGGATTCAAGGATATATAAAAGGTGGCAGATAGATAGATATGTTGTTCAGTCGCTCACTCGTGTCTAACTCTTTGCGACCCCATGGACGGCAGCACAATAGGCTTCCCTGTCCTTCACCATCTCCCAGAGCCTGCTCAAATTCATGTCCATCGAGTCAGTGAAGCCATCCAACCATCTCATTCTCTTTCACCCCCTTCTGCTCCTGCCTTCAATCATTCCCAGCATCAGGGTCTTTTCTAATGAGTCAGCTCTTCACGTCAGGTGGCCAAAGTATTGGAATTTCAGCTTCAGCATCAGTCCTTCCAATGAATATTCAGGACTGATTTCCTTTAGGATAGACTGGTTGGATCTGCTTGCAGTCCAAGGGACTCTGAAGAGTCTTCTCCAGCACCACAGTTCAAAAGCATCAATTCTTCAGTGTTCAGCCTTCTTTACGGTCCAGTTCTCACATTCATACATGACTACTGGAAAAACTATAAATTTGAGTATACCGACCTTTATCATCAAAGCAATGTCTCTGCTTTTTAATACACTGTCTAGGTTTGTCATAGCTTTTCTTCCAAGGAGCAAGTGTCTCTTAATTTCATGGCTGCAGTCACCGTCTGCAATGATTTTGGAGCCCAAGAAAATAAAGTCTGTCACTGTTTCCATTGTTTCCCCATCTATTTTCCATGAAGTGATGGGACTCGAAGCCATGATCCTAGTTTTCTGAATGTTGAGCTTTAAGCCCGATTTTTCACTCTCCTCTTTCACCTTCATCAAGAGGCTCTTTAGATCCTCTTTGATTTCTGCCATAAGGGTGGTATCATTTGCATATATGACATTATTGTTATTTCTCCCATCAATCTTGATTCCAGTTTGTGCTTCATCCAGCCCAGCATATTCCCATGATGTACTCTGCATATAAGTTAAATAAGAAGGGTGACAGTATACAGCCTTGATGTACTCCTTTCCCAATTTTGAACCAGTCTGTTGTTCCATGTATGGTTCTAATTGATGCTTCTTGACCTGCATACAGGTTTTGCAAAAGACAGCTAAGGTGGCTTGGTATTCCCATCTCTTGAAGAATTGTCCACAGGTTTTTGTGATCCACATAGTCAAGGGCTTTAGTGTACTCAATGAGGCAGAAGTAGATATTTTTTAGGAACTCTCTTGCTTTTTCCTATGATCCAACAGATGTTGACAATTTGATCTCTGGTTCCTCTGCCTTTTCTAAATCCAGCTTAAACATCTGGAAGTTCTCAGTTCATATCCTGTTAAAGTCTGGCTTGGAGAATTTTGAGCATTACTTTGCTAGCCTGTGAAAATGAGTGCAATTGTGTAGTAGTTTGAACATCCTTTGGCATTGCCCTTCTCTGGGATGAAATGAAAATACCTTTTCCAGTCCTGTGGCCATTGCTGAGTTTTCCAAATATGCTGGCATATTCGGTGCAGAACTTTCACAGCATCATCTTTTAGGATTTGAAATAGCTCAGCTGGAATTCCATCATCTCCATGAGCTTTGTTCGTAGTGATGCTTCCTAAGGCCCACTTGACTTCACATTCCAGGATGTCTGGCTCTAGGTGAGTGATCACACCATCATGGTTATCTGGGTCGTGAAGATCTTTTTTGCATGGTTCTTCTGTGTATTCTTGCCACCTCTTCTTAATCTCTTCTGCTTCTGTTAGGTCCACACCATTTCTGACCTTTATTGTGCCCATTTTTGCTTGAAATGTCCCCTTGGTGTCTCTAATTTTCTTGAAAAGATCTCTGGTCTTTCCCATTCTGTTGTTTTCCTCTATTTCTTTGCATTGTTCATTTAGGAATGCTTTCTTATCTCTCCTTGCTATTCTTTGAAACTCTACACTCAGATGGGTATATCTTTCCTTTTCTCCTTTCCCTTTCACTTCTCTTCTTTTCTCAGCTCTTTGTAATGCCTCCTCAGACAACCATTTTGCCTTTTTGCATTTCTTTATCCTGGGGATGATCTTGATCACCACCTCCTGTACAATGTCATGAACCTCCATCCATAGTTCTTTAGGCACTCTGTCTATCAGATCTAATCCCTTGAATTTGTTTGTCATAATCATAAGTGATTTGATTTAGGTCATATCTGAATAGTCTTGTGGTTTTCCCTACTTTCTTCAACTTAAGTCTGAATTTGGCAATAAGCATTTCATGATCTGAGCTACCGGCAACTCCCAGTCTTATTTTTGCTGACTGTATAGAGCTTCTCCATTTATGACAGCAAAGAATATAATTAATCTGATTTCAGTATTGACCATCTGGTGATGTCCATGTGTAGAGTCATCTCTTATGTTATTGGGAGAGCATGTTTGCTATGATCAGTGAATTCTCTTGATAAAGCTCTGTTAGCCTTTGCCCTGCTTAATTTTGTACTCCAAGGCCAAACTTGTCTGTTATTCCAGGTATCTCTTGACTTCCAGCTTTTACATTCCAATAGATTGCAAAAGATAGAGGAATATTAGTTACAAAGAAAGTGAAATCTTGCCATTTGCAACAACATGAGTGGACTTTGAAGGAATTATGCTGACATAAGTCAGACAGAGAAAGACAAACACCGTATGGAATCTGAAAAAATAAAAACCATCAAACTCATAGGTAGAAGAGATTGATGGTTGCTGGACCGTGGGGGAAAGGGGTATGCAAAATGAGTCAAGGGGGTTAAAAAAAATAAACATCCACTTGTAAAACATATATGTCATGGGGATTTAACGTACAGCCTGGTGACTATAGTTAATACTACTGTATCACACATTTGAAAGTTAAGAGAAAAAATTATAAAAGTTCTCAGTGAAAGAAAAATAATTGTAATCACATATGATGACAAATATTAACTAGATTTTTTTATCACTGTATTATTATGGTGATCATTTCACTGTATATACAAATATTGAATCATATTGTTCACCTGAAACTAATGTTCAATGTCAATTATATCTTATTTTTTTTATAAAGGCACAGAAAGGAGATGTAAAATTTCATCAGAGTAAAACTCTTTCATCAATGTAAAACTACGTTTATAGAGTACTTGTAGGGCATGTGTTAATGCTTAGTACACTTTTAAATCTTCTATCTTATTTAATAATTCGTGAAATCTTCAAACACTTGGAGGCAGATGTACTCATATCCTTTTCCATGAGAAAACAGGTCAGCAAGGCTAATAACCTGCCCCCCAGCAGTGATGGAGCTGAGCTCAAGCTTAGGTCTAACTTCACAGCTTACATATGTTCCTTGTATTTGGCTGTCTCTGGCCATCCATTATTCCAGAAGGCTCCTAGTACCTGGTCCCCACAAAGACAGACACATCTGTAAGATGTTTGCTGTATTATTTAAGATATTCAGTTCTGCTAGGTAGAAATAAAAAGCCACGAACAGGGAGAATAAACAAAATGAAGTATAGAGGCAAACAGTTTGCAAGATACAGGCAGAATTCATTAGGTGTATTAAGTGCATATATGTAAGTTACACAGGCAGACGTTAGCCTAAGTGAAGGAGAGCATGTGTGTGCTGAACGTAGAAGGGGATGAAAGACCAAGAGGCACCAAATTTCCGTGACTCACTAAATATACATGAAGCACCTGAGGTTCCAGATGCTAATAGTGCATTCAGCATACACCAGGCACTCTACATTTATGAGCTCTTAAATCAGCCACCCGCTGGGGGCTCCCACTCTGGGCCCACAAGCCCTCTGCCAAATGAAAGAGGCCATAGCCGCCCATCAGGTGCTGAGCTTCAACTATGGGTCAGGAGTAACTGCCCCTCCATCCCTCCGACAGAACAAATGCATCGTGTGGGTCCCAGGCATCTTCATCTGTCATCATGCCTCTTTAGCCTGCGGCTCGGTCGTAAAGAATCTGCCTGCAGTGCAGGAGATACAGGTTCAATCCTTGGGTTGGGAAGATCCCCTGGAGTAAAAATGGCAACCCATTCCAGTGTTCTTGCTCGGAGAACTTCATGGGCAGAGGAGCCTGGCAGGCTTACAGTCCATGGGGTCACAAAGAGTCAGACACGCCTGGAGCAACTGAGCACTGCCCAGCATTCTTTAGGCTCAACTCCCCCTGGTAAGCTTTCCATCAGGCAGGAAGACCGAGGAAGCAGGAGAGCTGGGTCACGGAAGCACCGTATAAACCAGGGTGCAGGCAATGTGGTCCTTCTTCCCTACTTGCTCCAGGTCCTAAACCCATCAGCCCCCCACCCTGCTCCTCTTGCTTTGCGCTCTGTGTTTAAATTCCTGCACTAAACCGCGCGATGGGAGGATCTTCACTTTGTCCTTGAGCCTTTCTGTTATAAGAGCTTTGCAACATCCTCTCATAGAGTTAGCACTGTAGCAAGATAATTTCCCGAGAGACACCTCTGGGCAATTCCTTTGTCTCCTCAAAGGATGCCCTTGTCATCGTGGTATAAGAAAGCAAGCAATGAATTTGGAGTTAGGCTCCTGGATTTCAGCCTGGCGTCAGCCACTATCCACGTCTTTAAGCTTTCATTCTCTCCAGATCTGTTGAATAAGAATGATAATCCTCTTCTTTCATACAGTTTTCATTAAGATTAAATGATGGCATTTGTTAAAATACTTGCAGAGCCATGTAACCTGTACTTTTTCTGTGGCTCTCAGATAATGCTTCTGATTTTACATCTCAGTGTTGATGGGAACCCTAATCTCTGTCTTTGGGTAGCAGGTTCACCCTCACTTGGACGTAAGAAGGTCGTGGGGCTTTTGCAGGAAACTCAAGGAGGTGCCTCGGGGCCTCAGTCCCTCCTGGAGCCCTCTGCGGGTGCTGTGTGCTTAGTCACTCCGTCGTGTCTGACTCTTTTGTGACCCCACGTAACGCAGCCTGCTAGGCTCCTCTGTCCATGGGGTTTTCCAGGTAAGAATACTGGAATGAGTTGCAGTGCCCTCCTCCAGGGGCTCTTCCCTGACCCAGGGATTGAACCTTAGCCTTTTACGCCTACCTGCATTGGCAGGCAGGTTTTTTACCACTAGTGCCCCCTGGGAAAGCCCTGTGAAGTGAAGTGAAAGTCGCTTAGTCACGTCCAACTCTTTGCCACCCCATGGACTATACAGTCCATGGAATTCTCCAGGCCAGAATACTGGAATGGGTAGCCTTTCCCTTCTCCAGGGGATCTACCCGACCCAGGGATCAAACCCAGGTCTCCCGCATTGCAGGTGGATTCTTTAACAAGCTGAGCCACAAGATAAACCTAACTCATAGAATTGTTCTGAGAATTAGACTAATTTGTAGATGCTTAGAATCTGAGGGGCATAGGAGCGGTGAATATGCAGAAAACAGAAGGTTTCATAGCAGTAAAAATAAAAAAGATACCACACTGATGGATATATCATTACATGTCATTATACACTTGCTGAAAGCCATAGAATGCACAGCTCCAAGTATGAGCCCCACATAAACTGTGGACTTTGGATAATTATGCTGTGTTAGTGCAAGTTCATCAGTTGGAAGAGAAGTACCACTTTGGGGGGGATGTTGATATTGGGGGACAATTTGGAGGGAGGGGAACAGGGAATATATATAACATCACTGTACCTTCACTTCGGTTTTGCTATAAACCTAAAACTGCTCTTATAAAGTCTTAATAATTTTTTTAATTAACAAACTCTTAGAACAATGCCCAGCATGAAGTATACCAGAGCTAGCCATTGTTTGGGCTTCCCTGGTGGCTCATCTGGTAAAGAATCCACCTGCAATGTGGGAGACCTGGGTTTGAGCCCTGAGTTGGGAAGATCCCCTGGAGAAGGGAACGGCAACCCACTCCAGTTTTCTGGCCTGGAGCATTCTATGGACTGTGTATAGTCCATGGGGTCGCAAAGAGTCAGGCACGACTGACTTTCACTTTTTTTCACTTTCAGCCGTTATTATTATTATTTACTGTTTTATATTGGAAGGAACAAGACAGGTAATAAAAAACAATTTCTTTCTTTCTTTTTTGAGATGACAGTTGGATGGCATCACCAACTCGATGGACATGAGTTTGAGCAGGCTCCAGGAGCTGGTAATGGACAGGGAAGCCTGGCATGCTGCAATCCATGGGGTCCCAAAGAGTCAGATGCCATAGAGAGACTGAACTGAACTGAATTAACATACAATAAAATGCACAAACTTTAGCTGTGCTAGGAGACCATCAGGACCAAGGCAGACATTTCAATCTCCCCATTAAGTTCCCATGTCCTTTTCCCAGCCAGCACTCCACCCAACCAGATTACACGATTCTGACTTTATCAGCATAGATGAGTTTTGCCTCTTCGTGAATTTGAGGCACCATTTTTAAGCCTGATTATCCTGTCATGCAACAAGGCGCTTCTCAATGGCCAGATCCTTGCAGTCAGGTGTGTTTCCACTGGGTATACTCAGAGAAGCAATGGGGGAGAATGGAGTAGGGAGTTCTGAGGGTGAAAGGGCTCCCACTCTCCTCCACACCTCCCACTCTTCGTTCTGTCCAACAGGGCAAGAACGGGGCAGAAGCCTCAGCAGAACTGAGTTCCTGTAGCCAAGACAGAGACTGCTGCTTGAATCCCAGGTGTGATCAATAATTGATTCAGAGACTGATTCCAATTGCAATGGAGATGCTGAGTGCAGACCTGAGTCCCAGTGCCCAGCGTCAGGCTGGGTGGCTTCAGGCAATGGACCCTGCGCAGACCTGTTAATAACTTCAACTCATCTCATGTGCATGGTTTGTTTCACCTCCCAAATAAATTAATTATGGAGACTTTAAAGGATTTTCAGAGGGAATCTTATTACTAACGGCATGTTCAGCCCTACCAATCAATAGTCCTTTTATTTTTACATAGCAAGTGGGAGAGCAAAAGGGGTTTAAAAAAAAAAAAAGACTCCTTCCATTTCTCATTTCATCATCTCCAGCCTCGACATTTAATGCATTCTCTGAAGCATGTTGAAACTCCCAATGCTCACTGTGTGTACTCGAGCAACTGAGTGAACTTCTCTGGGCCTCACCTTTAGAATATGTTTGCTTTGCCCTCCACCTCTGATGTCCATCTCCTTTGTGGTCCAGGTGAGACACTCCTATTCACTCTACAAAACCCTTCTGCATTCACAATGAGCAAGGCTTTGGCCTGGTGATGAGAAGACCAAGCTTTAGAGTCAGCCCATTCCGAATTCATGTGATGCTCCAGCAGGTAACTAGCTAGGGTGATGGTGGGCACAGGACTTAAGCCTCCATCTCCTCATCTGTAAAACAGGAGCAGAATACATACTCAACCCTGAATATTCACTGGAAGGACTGATGCTGAAGCTGAAGCTCCAATACTCTGGCCACCTGATGGGAAGTGCTGACTCATTGGAAAAGACCCTGATGCTGGGAAAGACTGAGGACAGGAGGAGAAGGGGATGACAGTGGATGAGATGGTTGGATGGCATCACCGACTTGATGGACATGAATGTGAGCAAACTCCAGGTGACAGTGAAGGACAGAGGAGCCTGGCACGCTGCAGTCCATGAGGTCAAAAAGAGTTGTACACGACACAGCAGCTGAACAACAACAAATACAACTCACAGGTGCTTATGCAGGATAAGTGATTAAAATGCATGTAAAGCCACTTACCACAAGCTGGGCATGTGATGTGTTCTCAAGGCCTGTTGGTTATTATTACTAACACGAGGCACTTATTTTTTCTGGGGACAAGGAGGCCTGGCGTGCTGTAGTCTACTCGGTTGCAAAGTGTCAGGGACTGAAGTTAGGGACTGAACAACAACAAACTTTTTTTGCACAGCCATCTATGGAGAGTCTACTAGGAGACAGTCACTTTGTTTAGACAGAAGCCTTCTATGAGCCATGACCCTCATCTGAACAACATCTCTTCACTTTCCTTCTTTGTATTCCCTCATTACCATGTGAGTCACATCGCAGGTTATATTTGGTGGGTCAGTGGTCCCTTAAAGGGCAAGGGCTGGTCCTATTTGGCTTTGCACCCACAGAGGGCTCAGCATGGTCTAAAAAGGTGGTGCCAGTGGACCTGCCCCCAGGAGGACCCCTGGCAGCAGATAACCCATGGCCCTTTGGACCAGTGAAGGCTGGAAGGCTGGAGATGGCAGAGGCCAGATATTAGAGGACCTTGCTGCATGCTAAAGTGCAATGAGGTTATTTTGTGAGCAAAGAGGTTCTTCTGGAAGGATCCAAGGAGAAGAGAGACACACTCAGAGTTGCATTCTAAAGCAGATGCCTTGGGAGGCAGACAGACCATGATGGAAGGAGAAAGTCCAGGCGGGAGGAAGCCTGCAAGAACTGGGAGGTGGCCCTTGTCTGATTTTCTGCCTTGCTGCATTCACGAATATCTCAGACGTGAAAGATGCCCAGTAAGTATTTACTAAATGAACCAGGAAAGCAGACCTAGGAATGCGGACCTCACTTAGGAGATGACGATGCAAGAGAGAAATTGTAAGAACCTAGACCAGCGCTGACCCGGAGATATTTCTGTGATGATGGAAATACCTTGTAAGGTGATGGTCAATAGGCCATGTGTCCGCTGAGCTCTTGAGATGGCACTAGTACCGTTGGGGGACTGAATTTAATTTCAGTTAATTTTAACTTAAATAGCAGCCCAAGTCTATCATAGCCCAGACCCCTACCAAGATTGGGACAGCATAAATGGGGAGGAAGTACCGCCAGTGGATGTCTCATTTTGAAATACCTACATTTCCAAAGTTAGTGTAAATAGCATTTCTTCTTAGACATTTTTCTTCCTCACTACACCAACCAGGGTTTTGAATGAGCATAACATAATTTTAAATAAAAATTGGATACTCCAAGCTCTGAATGATAACAGTAATTATCATCTTGTGTATGTGTGTGCTCATTCATGTCCGACTCTTTGCAACCCCATGGACTGTAGCCCGACAGACGCTATATGCCCAGGATGGCAGTTGAGGGCTGTATTTGAGAACACAGGCTCTGGAACCAGATGGCCTGGGTTTAAAAGTTGGCTCTGATGATGCAAATTCCTTGTTTCCTTCTCTGTAAAAGCATAATGTCCACTTCGTGAAATTGTTACCAGGATTAAACTGTTTGATACCTTTAAAAAACCTGGCGCATAAGTGCTTAGTCCATGTGAGCTCCATTTGTGTGCTTTACACACATTATCTCTTTAATCTCCTCAGTAACTATCCAAACCAGGTGTTATCATTCCCATTTTGCAGGTGAGGAAGCATGATCAATAAGGATTATCTTAGATGCATATTATTAAGTGAACAAAGCCAATCACCCTGAATGGTTCCAACTATACGCAGCCTGTGCGTCACAGCAGGTTCCTGCTAGCCTGCTATAAAGCGCAGGCAACATATTAACGCATTTTCCCAGTCAGGATCTTTCTGTTTAGCAGCTAGTGGGAACCTGCTGGAACAGGCAGGAAGCTCAGCTCAGTGCCCCGTGATGACCTGGAGGGGTGGGATGAGGGGAGGGGGTGGGAGGGAGGGCCAAGGGGGGCGGTCGTGTGCATCCACATGGCTGATTCGTGGTGTTGTACAGCAGAAATGATCGAAACATTGTAAAGCAATTTTACTCCAATAAAAAAAAGGGCTGGTTGTATAGGTTATACACAGTAAAGGGTCTGCTTTCAATGCAAAGCCATCACACAGTGATGAAATCAAACTAATAATTAATCGCTGTAATTTCTTAAGTTTGTAGCATCATATTTATGAATGCAACATGGCATTATTGTCAAACGTGTAACGTTATGCACCTTTTAACGTCTGTGTGGGGGAGGGCACTCGGTCATTCAGTCATGTCTGACTCTGCAACCGCATGGACAGGAGCCCACCAGGCTCCTCGGTCCGTGGGATTCTCTAGGCAAGAATCTTAGAGTAGGTTGCCATTTCCTCCTCCAGGGCGTCTTTCTGACCCAGGATTGAACCCGCATCTCCTGCATCGGCAGGAAGATTCTTCACTACTGCACCCCATAGGAAGCCCTTTAAACATATCCCACACTAAAAGCAAAACAAAACAAAAACCACTGCCAGCTAAACAGCACTGTGCTTACTTACCACTCATAATTTCATTTGGAGATGCTTTTTAGACTCATCTCAATCTGAACTCTTATCTTGCATCATTCTTGTACCAACACAAAATGGAATGTATACTCAAGACAAATTGCCTGAAGCATTGCTTAAGGTAGTGACACTCAGTGTTCAACTCTTCCAGTTCTTTTTGGACTCAGAATAGATACATTCATTTTTCCTTCCCATGTAAGAGCATCCTCTGTGCCATTGAATGCATTGACAATACAGCATTTCTTGAAAGTGGTACACTGTTTTCTTCAGAGCTATTCTTCCATACAGCTGATGCCCATTCTGTAAGTTTTGATGCTGAAATGTCTTTTACCAAAAGGTATCAATGGAAGGTTTTTCAAATGGCTACCAGGACTTATATTCAATCTTTGAATACCCCTGGAATAAAAACCAAATTCATAGCTTTAGGGACAATGACAGTGACAGCTCAACAGTCACCTGGCCAAGATCTATTGTAATATTCCACCAATGGTGGGATATATCCCAAGTCCGGAGAAGTTAAAATATGAAAGAGTGTTTTGAGAGCCAATGAAATACAGTGTGTTTCAGGCACTTTCATTCATCACTCAACTTGTATTTATTATACCCCTATGATATAGCATAGGGCTTCACTGGTAGCTCAGCTGGTAAAGAATCCACTTGCAATGCAGGAGACCCCAGTTCAATTCCTGGGTCCAGAAGTTGCCCTGGAGAAGAGATGGGCTACTAACTCTAGTATTCGTTGGCTTCCCTGGTGGCTCAGATGTTAAAGAATCTGCCCGCAATGCGGGAGACCTGGATTCAATGCCTGGGTTGGGAAGATCCCCTGGAAGAGGGCATGGCAACCGACTTCAGTATTCTTGCTTGGAGAATCACCTTGGACAGAGGAGCCTGGTGGATTACAATCCACAGGGTCGCAAAGAGTCAGACACAGCTGAGCGACGAAACACACATGATATAAGAGACACTAAGTAAGGCGCTGCGTCACAGCAAATGCTTTATACAGTATTATGGCAGAACGTCTCTGGAGTCATAAATGTGAGTCTCTTTTAGCTCCTACAACAAGCCTGCAAAATTGGCAAAGATACACTCATTTGAAAAAGTGAAGTGAAAGTGTTAGTCCCTCAGTCACATCCAACTCTTTGGGACACCATGGACTGTATAATCTGCCAGGCTCCTCTGTCCATGGGATTCTCCAGGCAAGAATACTGGAGTGGGTTGCCATTCCCTTCTCCAGAGGATCTTCTTGACCTAGGGATCGAGCCTGGGTATCCAGCATTGCAGGCAGAGTCTCTACTGTCTGAGACACCAGGGAAGCCCATACTCAACTTACTGGTAAGGAAACCAGTGATGGAGCTTAGAGAGTGAACAGGGTCTTTCTTACTCCTAAAGCCATATGCATTCCATTAAAAACATTAAAAGAACATAATCCAGAACTGAACTAAATGGACCAGCCACTAGAAATCTATAAAGATTTTCTCCAATTCTTTGAAAAAGGAATTGAAAATAAATATTGGAAGTCCATTGTGTCATTGGATAAAATTATCCTCATACTGACTGTCTTCAGTTCTTGCTCTAGAGCATGGGGTTGGAAACTCTCAGCTAAACCATTTAAAGTCACCAAAGAATATCTTGGATCTTACTGCAGATAGAAAATATAACTTGTATAGTTGTGGTAAACAGTGGCCATTATGAGCACAGATTTTAAAGCTGCCTGGGTCAAAATCTTGGCTGTACTGCTTACCAGATATGTGACCTTGGGCAGCTTATCCTCATAGCTTAGTTTCCTCTTCTGCAAAGTGGAAATGTTGACGATCCTATTTCCCTTAGAAGCTGTAGTAAAGGTTAAATGAGTTAATATGTATAAAACATTCAGAATAATATATTATATGTAGTCAGCATTAAGTATAAGCCAAAATATTATTATTCCAAAGTATTTCTATACCTAGATTGGTGTGTTACACCTGGATTGTCCAACTCATTGGAGAAGACCCTAAAGCTGGGAGAGACTGAAGACAAAAGAAGGGGCAGCAGACGATGAGATGGTTAGATAGCATCACCAACCCAGTGGACATGAGTTTGGGCAAACTCCAGGAGATGGTGTAGGATGGAGGAACCTGGTGTGCCGCAATCCACGGGGTCGCAGAGAGTCAGATACGACTCAGCGACTGCACAACAATGAACAACACCCGGATTGGCATGACATTACACCTAAATTGATGTCCCACTGAAATCCTGGTGTTTCAAAAGAGTAACTGAATAAATCATCAAGTGAATGAGTAGAATTTGCTTTCACAAGGGGCGTTTCTGGTTAAGGAGCAGGGTATTACCCTTGTGCCAGCAGAGGTATACCATGTCCATCCCCAGGCATACTTATCTGAAAGTAAATTTTGAAGCGTGAGTTGTAAAGGGATCTCAGAAATCATTCCGTCACTCACATACAATCCAGTTCAGATTTTAAAATACTTTGTTTATAGAAGCTCAACTCTGAGTTCACTTAATTAACCTTGAAAGAATACTTAAAACATTACTTTCCAGCGAAAGTAAAGTGATAAGTTTTAGTGGCTCAGTCCTGTCTGACTCTTTGCAAACCGGTGGACTGTAGCCTGCCAGGCTCCTCTGTCCACGGGATGCTCCAGGCAAGAATACTGGAGTGGGTAGCCATTCCCTCCTTAAGGGGATCTTCCTGACCCAGGATTGAACCAGGGTCTCCCACATTGCAGGCAGATTCTAGAGTGCCTTACATTTCTTTTAAGTGGCATCAGAGGAATTACCCTCAATTAAACATGAATGTGTAGAATGGAAATGCTTAAGATCAATGCCCACTCCTTTTACTACTTTATAATTAACAGTGACTGCTCTGCTTTGACAATTACAGTTTACTGGGGGAGGGGAAGCCCCTCCCCCAGGATGGGAGTGGGGGAGGCAGGTGAAATAAGCTGTGATCCTTTAGAAAAAGTCTTTTAGAGTCTTATTTTCCTGAGGCTTCGTTTGAAAGCTTCCGCTGCTGCTCCATTTCAACTCATGTTGCATCTACGCATTATGAATTTGTTTTGCAATGAACTGAGAAATGATTCGGGGCTTCCCTGGTGGCTCAGATAGTAAATAATCTGCTTGCAATGCAGGAGACCCAGGTTCAATCCCTGAGCCTGGAAGATCTCCTGGAGAAGGAAATGGCAACCCACTCCAGTATTCTTGCCTGGAGAATCCCATGGACAGAGGAACCTGGCGGGCTACAGTCCATGGGGTCACAAGGAGTCGGACACGACTGAGCGACTAACACTCACTTTACTTCAGTTTCTAGAAATGAGTAAAGACGGAACCTCTCGGCTGCTGTCAGAGCACTGAAGGAAGCTGGGCTCTTCGGAGCTGCCCGGAGGAGCTGGCAGACAGAGGGCCGAGGGGAACAACAATTATAGCCTGAAAGAGGAGAGGAGATGGAACTTGAGATCTGGTGCCAGAGCATCAGTGGAACCTGAGCCCTGGTCTGGAGCATGGGTGCTCACAGCCACTTTTGTCTGCCCAGAAACTTGTGTTTATTTCCCTTCAAAGAGCCCCTCGTCTCTCCTTCTCAGCTTGTGGGTTTCCAGTGGGACTGATCACGCCCATCCCGAGAATGACCATAAAATATATCCTTCAAATAAATTTGGGGGACATTTTTTAAATTATTTTAATTGGAGGATAATTACGGTATTGTGATGGTCTTTGCCATACATCAGTATGAATTGGCCATAAGTACACATGTGTCCCCTACATCCTGATCTCCCCTTTCACCTCCCTCCCCACCCTATCCCTCCCGCTGTCACAGAGCACCACATTACATGCCTTGCATCTTGCATCAAACTCTCACTGGTTATCTGTTTTACATATGGTAATGTGCATGTTTCAGGGCTGTTCTCTCAAATCATCCCACCCTCTCCTTCTCCTATGGAGTCCAAAAGTCTGTTCTTTATGTCTGTGTCTCCTTTGCTGCCCTGCATGTAGGACCGTCGGTACCATCTTTCTGGATTCCATATTTATGCATTAATACACGGTACTTTCTCTTTCTGACTTACTTCACTGTGTATAATAGGCTCTAGGTTCATCTATCTCATTAGAACTGACTCAAATGCGTTCTTTTTTATAGCTGAGTAATGTGCCTGGAGAGGGTGTGAAGAAAAGGGAACCCTCTTACACTGTTGGTGGGTATACAAAAGGATACAACCACTATAGAGAACAGTATGCAGATTCCTTAAATAACTAGGGATAAGACTGCCATACGACCCAGCAGTCCCCCTATTGAGCATGTACCATGAGAAACCAGAATTGAAAAAGATGCATGTACCCCAACCTTCATTGCAGCACTATTTACAACAGCTAGGACGTGGAAGCAACCTCGATGTCCTTCGGCAGATGAACGGGAAAGGAAGTTGTCAGGCATTCTCTAAAGTATTACTTTTTAAGGTGACCTCATATAATTTTGAAATATTTATTTACTGACCAACAAACTGGTTTTCTTCAATCGGTAGACCTATAAAATTGTTCTAGTCAAAAAACTGTTTTCAAGAGTAAATATTTTCTTAGATAACTAATGAAAACCTACCATATAGCACAGCAAACTCCATTCAGGGCTCTGTGGTGACCTAAACTGGAAGGAAATCCAAAAAAGAGGGAATATATGTATATATATATATGTCCAGCTGATTCACTTTGCCGTATGGCAGACATTAACACAACACTTTAAAACAATTGTATTCCAGTGAAAATTAATTTTAGAAAGGACTGCCAATAAAATATGACTAGCATTTTTGAAAGTAAATATTTCTATTTTGTGTAAGACATAACCTTTTACATTTTCATTGGAGTAACATTCAAGATGTTGTGATAGTTTCAGGTACAGAGAAGAGTGAATTAGTTACACATATAAATATATCCACTCTTTTTAGATTCTTTTCCTATGTAGATCAGAGTATTCCCTGAGCGTCCTTATTAGTTTTATATTTTATAATATTACTATAGATATATCAGTCCCAATATCCCAATTTATCCCTCCCCCTAGAATCACAGATGTATTATTTCTATGTAATATTTTCTAAGTATGCAATGTTTTCTTAAAAAAAAAAATGTAACCAGTAGAGTAAAATGGGAGAAACTTTCTTTACATTGATTTTCTGAACATGCAAAATAACAGAATAATTATGCTTAGTACATTGAGTACTTCAATTTCTTAACCATATCTGTCTCTAGTAAAATGTCAGTTATTTTTGAAAGAATGGTTTTATCAGTTTTAATGTTTTCACACAATTGCCTGTCCTGCTTTTCCAAATTGTATTATATATTTCATAAACTTTGAAACTGTTGAAGGCTTTGGTTGACACATGTTTGTAGATTTAAACATCTCTACTATCTGCCTATTAGTGGGCACTAAGAAAAAAAAGGCATGTTCTGACATGCTGAGGTTTTTTTTTATATCTGACACTAGTTTAATTACAATAAATTGTGTGGTTCAGTTACTCAAACTGCACATACAAAAAAATGTTTAAAATTTGACATGCAAAGCTCTATTTTCATTAGTAGAATATTAAAGCTTATTTGGATGCAATTTTGAATTATGTGTATAAATCAAACAATCCCAAGTAAAAAATTGCAATATAGGCTTTATAATTCAGCCTTCATAATTAAAAAAAAATACTATTTTACTTTGACATTGTGTTGTACCAAAATTTGCATTTGTTTTATTCTGTTAGACAAATAATTTTATTTTTAATGTTTACTTTTTGCATTTAATTCACAAGAGTCACCATAATGCCATATAATTCACCCTCAACAGAATAAATTTCCAAATTTATTTAGTTTCCAATAATTGGTTGAAAAATTTAAACCTTTATAAAATTAAACTAATGTCATCAGTATTCCAGAAACAGTCTGCTCCAATTCCTGGGTCCTGAAGTGAAGACACAAAACAAGCCTTTAACCAAGTCATACAGTCATGTAGTGCCAGCAAGAAATAACGCGTCCTTGTGGTGTAAGCCCCTGACGTTTTATAGTCATTTGTTTTCAAGGTTCTGATGGTTCTCAAAGTGTGGTCCTCAACTCCTGTGAGTCCCCAGACTCTTTAGGAGTACCCAAGAAGTCAAAACTATGATACTAAGATATTGTCTGCCTTTTCCACCATGTTGACACATTAAAGGCAGGAAAGTAATGGTGGGTAAAACTGCTGGTCCTTATCACCAGTCAAAGTGGTGACATCAAACTGTGCTAGTATCCACTGCATTTTCTACCCATGCATTCAAAGTTTTTTTAAAAAAATGCAAATTTCACTTTATCACCTAATGAAACAGAAAAAGGGATTAATTTTATAGGTCTCACTCTTGAGTACACATCTTAATACTCTTTGTGATGAAATGGAAGGTGGGCAGAAAGCTGTTTGCTGAGCTGTGATGTGAGGAAAGTCACTTGTGATTGTTTCAGTTACAAGCTGAATTAGCCACTTTTTCATTTAAAAAACTTTTTTATTTGGAAGGGTAACTGACAAACTATGGTTACTCAGACTTAGTCAATTGTCAAAGACTTTCCTGCCAATGCTAAACTTCAATGAATATTAAAATTCAATTAATATTGGAATGTTAATGCTAGCATTAATATTAAAATACTAACATTCAAGTGAATATTTTAATTTTTTTAAGCTTGTATCTGTCATTGTGATCTTGGCACTTTCTAAAAAAGACTTTTTGCTTTTTTCCCTGATGGGATCAGTGGTGATATTAATGAATGTAGTTTTCTAATATTATGTAATGAAATATGTCACCATTCTGTATAACTCAGTGAACCAGTATTTTCCAAATGACCAATTTTGAAACTGAAAATTCATGTGTTAAAGACACTCGAGAGATCAATGAATTTTAATTTCAGATTCCACGTTGCAACTAACCTCTTGAAAACTGTCACTTGTTGAACTTTTGTGTTGCATCAGAGAATATTCAGAAGTGTCTTAAATACTCCCCACTTTCCAAACTATGTATCTTTGAGAAGCCAATTTTTCTTCATAAATTTCAAACTAATACATCACAATGGAGAAGATGCATGAAATGTTTACCAAACTAGAAGAACTAAAAAGCAAACAAACAGAGATGAACAATATACTAGAAAGAATCAGTAGCAGAATAACTAGGGCAAAAGAGTGGAAAAGTGACCTGGAGGAAAGAATGGTGGACATTGCCCCCACAGAACAGAATATAGAAAGAAGAATGAAAAAAACACGCAGACGGCTTAAGAGACCACGGGGACAAGAGTAAACACACCATCATTCACATTATAGGGATCCCAGGAGGAGAGGAGAGAAAGGACCAAGGAAATATCTGAAGAGATAATAGCTGAAAACTCCCCCAGTGTGGGAAAGGAAACAGTCAGTCAAGTCCAGGAAACACAGAGAGACCCAGGCAGGATAAATTCAAGGAGGAACACACGGAGACGCATAGTAACCAAACTGACAAAAATTAAAGACCAAGATAAAATATTAAAAGAAACAAGGGGAAAATGACAAATAACATGCCAGGGAACTCCCTTAAGGTTATATCAGCTAATTTTCAACAGAAACTCAAGCCAGAAGGGAATGGCCCAACATACTTGAAGCGATGAAAGGGGGAAAACCTAAACAATACGGCACAAGAGACTGCAGAAGCAGATATGAGAATCCAGCTGTATTCATAAGCCAGACAGGAAAGATATTTGCAGAAATGTAAATCCAGACTACTCTTCTCATGAATATTTCTGTTTCGAAAAATAAAATATTTTTTCAATATGAGTTAACATGCAATGGGTTTATCATTTTAAAGGAATTAATAAATACATGTGTTTAAATTTTGTTTCACTTTTATATGGAAATATCAAGAGATATAACGTACTTCAACAAAATCTCTTTGGAGTCCTCAGTGATTCTAAGAGTATAGACGGGGTCCTGAAAATCAGTGTTTGAGAACTGCTACTGATCTGTCACAGACCCAGGAAGACCAGTGACGAGACAGGAGCCCCACGGGAACTTGAACAGGGAAAGCTTAATATAAAGATCACTGACCGTAAAGAATTTCCCAACGTCATAAAGGAGTAACTATAAAGATGAACCTAGAACTCTAAATAATGCCCTAGGGGGCTTCCCTGGCCATCCAGTGGCTGAGGACCTTTCAGCGCAGGGGTGGGTGTGAGTCCCAGGCGTGGCTGCGGCCCAGCCCGCTAGGTGGGGCCGCAGGTGAGCCCCCCAGGGCCCAGGCGTGGCTGCGGCCGGCCTGCTAGGTGGGGCCGCAGGTGAGCCCCCCCAGGGCCCAGGCGTGGCTGCGGCCGGCCCGCTAGGTGGGGCCGCAGGTGAGCCCCCCAGGGCCCAGGCGTGGCTGCGGCCCAGCCCGCTAGATGGGGCCGCAGGTGAGCCCCCCAGAGGACCAGGCGTGGCTGCGGCCCGGCCCGTTAGATGGGGCCGCAGGTGAGCCCCCCAGGGCCCAGGCGAGCAGGAAACCCAGCTCCAGGAGGGGAGGCCGCAAAGCCCCTGCTGTCCCGGCGGCGCAAAGCCTGAGTGCCGGGGGTGTTCATCAGCAGGACTGTGTGAGGAGGTCTCCAGGCTGCGTGGGGGCTGTGAGCTTGCAGAGCAACCGCAAGCTCTGGACCAGCGGTGGAGGAACAGAGCTGCTTGCTGACAAGGGTGCATCTGAAGCAAGCAGGGAACAGCCGCCGGGCCGGGAAGAGCATCCTCTTCTTCCTGCGGCGTCTCTCCAGCGCCCTCTACTGACAGGTCCTAATATGCTCTCTACAAAGGAGAATGACTTCACCGCTCCACGATGGCGCCGGTACTCTTCAGGGTGCGTTTGTAATGAAGAGGTGATAAATCGATAGCTGACACATTGACTTAAAACACTCAGCTCAGTTCAGTTCGGACGCTCAGTCGTGTCCGACTCTTTGCGATCCCATGGACTGCAGCACGCCAGGCTTCTCTGTCCATCATCAACTCCTGGAGCCTACTCAAACTGATGTCCATTGCGGCGGTGATGCCATTCAGCCATATCATCCTCTGTCGTGCCCTTCTCCTCCAGCCTTCAAACTTGCCCAGCATCAGGCTCTTTCCCAGTGAGTCAGCTCTTCGAATCGGGCGTCCAAAGTACCGGAGTTTCAGCTTTAGCATCAGTCCTTCTAATGCATATGCAGGACTGATTTCCTTTAAGATTGACTGATTGGATCTCCTTGCAGTCCAAGGGACTCTACACACTACACAGACCTTTCTTTTAACCTCTGTGAATATTTCCAAAAAGAAATAATGTTCTGGGTACCACGGGTTAAGAAGCACTGATCTTTGTATATCATAGATTTATTCTGAGCTTGCTGTTCTCCTTATAAGTATTCATTGTTGCTGAATTCCAAAATTCGCATGTCAACAACCACATCTGGAAAACACATGCTGCTTAGGAAGACTGCCAGGCAACAACAGCTGGGTGTGTAGATATGCGGGTTAAATTTTATAGCAAGATTTTTTTTTTTTTTTAGTGCAGGAAGCAAAAAAGAGTTGATGAATCATTAATAAGGGCAATTTAGCAAAATATATCAACAAGTTCTGGCATTCGGTGACAATGTTATGACTATGTTCCCATTAGCCCAGAAATCTGGTTACATCGGCTTTAAAAAGGCCCAAATCACACATCTCCTGAACTCATGTTTCCGCAGCCTAGGAATAAAAATCCGAAAAGCTAGAGATACAGCACTGGCCATTTTTCATTTCCCACAGAAAGCTGTCAAGGTCTTTCTCGTCGTCCTTCAAGCACTAGCTCAAACACACAGTCTTCCCACCATCCCACTGCCCCCATACCAATGGATCTCTCTCTCCTCTGGATCCCAGTTTTTTCTTGTTTATGCTTCCACTGAAGCACTTCCCCAGCCTAGCTTGTTTTGCAGCTAGTTTTGTCTGCATCTTTCTCCCCCACTGCACTGTGAGCTCCTCTAGGGGAGGGTCCAGGCCTCCCAGAGCCAGTCACACGACTTGATGCGGTAAGCCTGCCACTCGTACATCTGGAGCCAAACTTCTTCATTTCAAACGAACAGGAGCTTGAAGTCTCTGGATTGCCAAGGACCCCAGCCACAGACAGGCACTCGGTTGCTTTCTGCTGTAAGCAGTCTTCAAGGCATTTTGAAAACAGGGGTCTTCAAGGGGAGTCTTTGGAGCTGGGCAAAGAGTAAACAGAATTTATTTGAGAATTCTGTAATGCAAAAAGTTTACAAACTAATTCAAAACCCAGAAAATATAATCAGGCACTATTGTATGCTGTAATTCTCTTGCAGTTTGTCTTGATTCATTGCTTCCCTTCTTCTCACCTCCCACCTCGAACCTCAATCCCTCATAAGCTAAGAAAGGACCTCTTCTCTGGCAGAATCTTCAGATATTTTGTTGGAAGCATGCAATGCCCCTCATGCCATTTGAAACTCTCCTAAAGAGTCTCTGCTGGTCAGGACCAACTAGATGATGAGGCAGTGACAAGCGTCAATAAATTTCAGGGCTTTAATGCCTTAATAGCTTATTTCTCACTTCTGTAAAGTCCACTGTGGGTCCTGGAAGTTCTCCAGGGCAGTTGTGACTAAGGCATTAACTCAGTGATGCAGGCATTAACTCACCTGGTTCCTCTGAGAGAAGGTGAAGAAGAGCATGGAGATTTCACGTCTGCACATCCTTTGCTGTGACTCAGAAGTGCCACGTGCTCTATCACCTGCAGCCCCTCACCCAGAACGACACAGGTTAACCCCACTAACAGGCAAGGAGGCTAAGAAGTGCAGTTCTCTCTGTGGACGGGAAAGGCGAGGAAACCAGTGAGCTCTGGTTCTATCTGCTTCCAAGGCTTCACAAGGACTTTACAAGTCAAGGCAGAGGGAAGGCAGGCTGGAAGGGGCAGCTTCTCCCGCTTTGCCTTCCGTCCTAAGACGCATCTAATAAGCCAGGAAAGGCGTCCTCAGCACTGTAGAGCTCACCTGCTTGGAGCAGACAGAGGAAGGGCTTCCTCCTCCTTTCTCATCTACACTCTTATTTTCCTTGAGGCACGGGCTTCCCCGGTGGCTCAGATGGTAAAGAATCTGCCTGCATCACAGGAGAACTGGGTTCAGTCCCTGCGTTGGGAAGATCCCCCAGAGAAGGGCATGGCAGCCCACTCCAGTACTCTGGCCTGGAGAATCCCATGGACAGAGGAGCCTGGCGGGCTACAGTCCATGGGGTTGCAAAGAGTCGGACATGACTGAGCGAACAAACACAAACGCACGGATGTTCTGACAGATCATTTAGTTAGAAACAAAGAAATTGGGCAAATAATTGGCCATTCCACGACATCTGTCCTTGAAGAGTTCCATGACCAGCAAAGGAAGAAAGAGTTAAGTCTGAACAGTTTCAGCCCTCTTTCCAATTTCAGTAATTTGATTTTCATGTTATATCTCATTTTGATTATCAATATCATAACAGCTTCAACAAATAGTCATTACGTACTCACAATATACCTGACTGCAGAAAATGTGGTCTCAGGTATTTTTTGAACCACTGTGATGTTTGAAATTTCACATTATATGCTCTTTACAAGTAATAAATTATTTTTCCCTTTTCACAGCCTTTGGGGGGATTGTCATGACTGCTCCCACTTTACAGCCAAGTAAACTGAGGCTCAGAGAATTAAGTCATATGACCCAGGTCATGGCAGGTAATAGTGGGGAAAGGCGATCTCAACCCACATCTGTCTGGCTTGTAATAAGGGATTTCCACATACTCCAAATTAATTAGAACTTAGAGGTTTGGGGCTTACAGCCTGATTTTTTAGATTTTATGCATTTGAAGAGTATAATCAAGAGATTATTCATTCACTGAAATAATCACAGTTCTATCTGGAATTTGAAAGAATGTTGATTGTAGCTTCTGTGTACTTACTATTCCATATGCCACAATAATCTTTTAAATTCTATCAACTTCCCTCTCTCTCAAACAAGGCATGAATGCTATGCCATTCTGTTACATGGTCCAGAGATTCCAGGCAAACCCTACCCCCAGGATTAAGGGAGATCACACTCACTTAACAAAGTGTCCGTAACAATGTTAAGCAGTTTATTTAAAAAAAAAAAAAAAAAAAAGACCAACTATTATGTTGTTTGGCAAATTTGTAAAAAATTTTATCTTTATCTCCTAAAATGAATAAAAATCTGAAAAAAATAAAATGCTAATACTCTGGTGGATATGTAAATATCACAAACTGAGATGGAGGTGGAATCCTCATATGTGCCTCTACAGCAGCAAATCTTGAGCTTCAAACACATGCTTGTAAGCTTAACATAAGCAATGGTGGATTCAATTACAGAAGCCACAAAGCAAAAACAAATTTACAAGCATCTTAAAATACTGGAAACTACTGGCAAAATTTGCCATCCAAAGACAAGATGTAAATTAAGATGTTATAATATTTGGGGGCTTTTGGAGAACAAACCCTCCCTTACAAGAGATAAGCCTTCTGTTTAGGCCTTCTTACATTTGATTTTATACATATTTTCATTAGCTATTGCACACAAACTTAGGATCCCAGCATCTGAAGCAGTGTCTGGCACACAGGAGGCTCTTGGCAGACATTTGATGAATAAACAAGCGACCAGATCAACAGAGGAGACTAGATGCAACAGTGAGGGGAAATATTTCAAAAGCTTGAACAGGTCTTCTTGGGGAGAGAACTGCCTTTTTCCAGCAGATACAGTGATGGGACCTTTTTTTTTCCAGTGGAATGCAGTGTATCATTGTTCTGCAGACATCAGCCAAACTTGTCAGTTTTGTACCTATGCTCAGATGGTAAATCTGCCTGCAACACGGGAGACCCAGGTTCAATCCCTGGGTTTGGAGAATGATAACCCACTCCAGTATTCTTGTCTGGAGAATCCCATGGACAGAGGAGCCTGGCGGGCTGCAGCCCATGCAGTCACAAAGAGTCAAAAACTGCTGAGTGACTTTTTAATTTATTATTTTTATTAATTTTTTGGTTAAAGACAATTATTTATCTGTATTGGAGCCTGATTGGTTCGCAATGTGGTGTCAGCTTCTGCTGTACAAGAACGTGAATCAGCTATATGCACACACATACTCCCTCCGCCTTGCACCGCCTCCCACCCAGGGCCATCCCACCCCTCCGGGTCATCACAGGGCTCGGAGCTGAGCTCCCTGTGTTACGCAGCGGCTTCCCACCAGCTACTTATTTTAGTGCACAGGTCGGTGCCGCCCCCCATTCATCCCTCCCATCCTTTACCCCCATGCCCTGTGTCTGCGCTCCACATCCTCATCTCTTTTCCTGCCCTGAAAATAGCTTAATCTGTACCACTTCTCTCGATTCCACATAAGGGCATTAATATACTATATTGTTCCTCTATTCCTGACTTACTTCACCTTGTATTTCTGGCAGCATGACAGACACCAGTACTTTGAAATACATTTCCAATGAAGAATCACTAAAATATGAAATGATATATTTTTTAATAGCATGATACCCCTTTTCTTTCATTTACTGTTGGGGCTTCACCACGGGGCTTGTGGGATCTTAGTTCTCTGACCTGGGATTGAGCCCTGGCAGAGGACACCTGGATTCCTAACCACAGAACCACCAGGGAAGTCCCTGAAGTGAAATATTTAAAAAGCATCTTTTAAATGCATCACCAGGTAAACTGGGACAGAGGTAAGGTGTGTGGAGGGGCAAAAATAAACAAGACAAAAGCAGGAGGTCATGGAGCTCTAAAACTGACTTTCACTGGTGTTTTCTGTTACCCCTACAGAACTTGAACTTTCCCGGGTCAGGGCGGGGGCTGAAAAGTAGGAATGGGACAGAAAACATAGACTGCTCAAAGTGGCCAATTCTTGTTATTTTTACCCCTTTCTAAGGCTGACTTCCAATTCCTACCTATAAAGCTGGCATTACAAAGGGCTAGAACTCACTTGTAAAGATGAACTAGAAATTAATTTGCTGTTCCGAAGGGCAGTATCTGAAATGTGGAGAAGGGACATGGAAGGTCTTACAGGGAGACCCAGCTCTGTGACCCATTTTCCCACTGGGTGATGAAGTCTACTTGCTTTCCATGTTCTGAAGTCATTCCCCAAAACGGAATGGGGTGTGCTTAAATGTGAGCTCCACTGAGAAGAGATAAAAGTCCCTTGATCAAGTAGACCTCTCATTCTTTGTCATTGACTAGGAAGGGCGTGGCCTGTTTGTCTTGATGCAGACCTCTTCTTACTCGTCCAATCAAAGTCATCCTTTAACCTAAGAAGGGAGGCATTCAGAGAAAGGAAACGAACATGTTCCTGAGGTCTAGCTATGTGTGTGCAGGAACTAATAACATACTTCAGCACTTCACCCTACAAAGGACCTGCAAGGTAGGCATCATTGTGTCGTTCAGTCGCTAAGTCCTGTCCGGCTCTTTTCAACCCCAAGGTCCTTCACTATCTCATGGAGTTTGCTCAGACTCATGTCCATAGAGTTGGTGATGCCATCCAACCATCTCATCTTCTGCCACCCTCTTCTCCTTTTGCCTTCAATCTTTCCCAGCAACAGGGTCTTCTCCAGTGAGTCAGCGCTTCGCATCAGGAGGCCAAGGTATTGGAGTTTTCAGCTTCAGCATCAGTCCTTCCAATGAATATTCGGGACTGATTTCCTTTAGGACTGACTGGTTTGATCTCCTTGCAGCCCAAGAGACTCTCAAGAGTCTTCTCCAGCACCACAATTTGAAAGCATCATTCTTTCACACTCAGTCTTCTTTATGGTCCAACTCTCACATCCGTACGTGACTATTAGAAAAACCACAGCTTTGACTAGACAGACCTTTGTAAGCAGAATGATATCTCTGCTTTTTAATACATTGTCTAGGTCTGTCAAGGCTTTTCTTCCAAGGAGCAAGCGTCTTTTAATTTCATGGCTGCAGTCCCCGTCCAGAGTGATTTTGGAGCCCAAGAAAATAAAGTCTGTGCCCGTTTCCACTTTCCCCCTTGCTAGGCATCTGTGCCCCAGTTTCACAGGCGAGGAGCCTGGGAATCAAGGGCTGCAGTAACGAGTCCAAGTTCACATAGACAGAAATGGGAAAACTTGGGAACTGAAGGCTGCCATCCACTTCAGAGTTATATTCCACTGTAGGTCTTTCCCGCTGCTCTGGAATCTGAGATCCTTGAAAGCAGGACCATCTTGCATCACCAGGGCACCACGGAGGTCCGGGACAGGAGGCCTGACCAGTAACCAGTAATAAACCTCTGACGCCCAGTGCTGCATCAGGTCACCTCCCCTGACAGCTTCACAGACGTGCAGCTCTGCCTTGTGTTCACTTCCCACCCCAAGACTAGTCTTGATGGGGTTGTTCCCTTGACAAGTACATAGTGTCTTAAAACTCAAAGTTCTCTTTCACATTTTGTGCTCGGGCCCCTGGGGAAAGGTCTCTCATTTCCCTGCTCAGGCAGCCTGTTCAGGGAAATTGTACACAGGAAGGGGACTTGCTTGTTCACTGAACTGCCAAGCAGGAGCGTGAGCTACATGTGGAATTCACAGCCCAGGAAACCATCCAACCTGCTTACAAGGCATCAGCCTCGGAGGCTCGAAGAAAACCTGGGACAACATAATCCTCGTCTTGTACTCTCATTTACACCCTCGCCGTATTAATTTTCTTTGTTTCAACCTGAACGAAAGTCAAAGAAGCCTTCTTAGGCAGTGTTATTCGCATGCATTAGACAACCCTAAAATGACAAAATGCTCTAATTCCATCTGCTGATAAAAGTAAATTTGACACCAACACTAAGCTGTTATTTTTCAAATAACAATGGTAACATTTAATTAGAATTTAACCTGGCTGCTTGCTTTCACTTAACAATGTACAGTACAGTTCCCTGGCCAAAGGAAAGATTGACATCCAGTGTAAACACTGCATTTTAAAAAGAGCTGCTCACTAGTCTAATTAGGCATAGTATCCTGCCATTAATTGCTAGCATTTCAAGTGGCTTGAAGGGTCAGCTGGTCTTTAGTCTTTCTTATTAAGATTGCAGGTTAGATTAAGTCTTTGTGGGGCTACTGCTGTTGCCTATCCATAGAGTCAAAGCTATGGTTTTTCCAGTAGTCACATATGGATGTAAAGAGTTGGACCGTAAAGAAGGCTTAGTGCAAAGAATTGATGCTTTCCAATTGTGGTGGTGGAGAAGACTCTTGAGAAGTCCCTTGGACTGCAAGGAGATCAAACCAGTCAATCCTCAAGGAAATCAACCCTGAATATTCATTGGAAGGACTGATGCTGAAGCTGAAACTCCAATACTTTCTGTCTGATGTGAAGAACTGACTCACTGGGAAAGTCCCTGATGCTGGGAAGGATTGAAGGCGGGAGGAGAAGGGGACGACGGAAGATGAGATGGTTGGATGGCATCACCGACTCAATGGATATGAGTTTGAGCAAACTCCAGAGATAGTGAAAGACAGGGAAGCCTGGTGTGCTGCAGTTCATGGCGGTCACAAAGAACCAGACAACTTAGTGACAACCAGTCACAACTTAGTGACTGAACAACAACAACAAACCTGTCACCTAGTGTGTAGAGGTGATGGGGCCTTTACAGGGATTTGTGACGTATTGATGGGGTGAGTCCTTTTTGGTCTAAACAGTTGTGTTTCATGTGTGTGTTGTCATCTGTCCGCAGGAGGATCGTGCTTTTAAAATGCTGCAAACTCTGTCATGTTTAGGAAGGATCTACAGTGAGTCCAGTACATACGAACCCTCAAGTCATGAGCGTTCAAAGATACAGACGTGCTTCCCATAAGACAGGCGCGAGTGAAATCACAGCTGGCCCTCCGTCTCCCTTCATCCCTACCATCTCCCACCTCTTCTCCCTCCTCCAGGCAGTAAACCCTTCTTGCCTGTTCACTCGATGCCAGCCCCTGGGTACCAGCTCTTGTACTGCACTACTGAACTTTTCAAGGCACTGTGCTGAAAGATTAAAAGTGTTTTATTTTTGCGTGCTTGCTCTTTATGTATCATTTGTATAAAAAGTGTTATAGCCCTGTTGCAGTACAGTACTATATAGCCGATTGTGTTAGTTGGGTTCCTAGGCTACCTCTGTTGGACTTTTACGAATGAGCTCTCGGAAGGAAACCCATTCATATGGGGGCATCCTTACTGGGCTTGTCTTTGTAACCTGACTTTCCACTTCATTGAAGAAAGTTCGCAATAGGAACCCAGAGGAGAAAGGGTGAGCGGAGAGGAGGAAGGAAGGGGGAGGGAGAAAGGGGTTGGAATGAACAGCAGCGAGTCTCCAGTGCCTGAGGTTATGTATCGATCTTAGGCCTACTCAGACAGCGGAGCAGAGGCCCCGGGAGAAAAAGAGAATCGAACCAGTTTCACAGGCTGGTTTTCCTTCTCCAGTCTTCTCATCTGTTGCTGAGGCCTGCCCCCTTATGGACATCCCTCCCATCGCTTGGATTTTCAGAAACAGAAAGGCTCACATTGGAAAACAACATTTTCAGTTTTCAGAGCGTCCCCATTGCCTGCAAGATAAAACTCACTAAACAAAGATCCTCCGGGATCCAGTCCCTGCCAAGACAAGCCTCCTCTCCGTGTCCGCCCCCACCAGCCTTCATAGTTCCCTAATAACAGCTGTGCTCAGAGACCAACCCTGGGATCAGATCAGAGTTCAAACTCCAGTCTTCCTTTTCTCCTCAGCTGTGTGACTCTGGGTAAGTCACCTAACCTCTCTGAGCTTGTTCCTCATCTGTAAAATGGGCACAATGATAGCACCTACCTCCTGGAGCTGTTGTGGGGTTAAATGCCACAAAGTGTGAAAACTGTCATACAAAGGTTACGCACCCCAGTGAACTCTAGCTGCTTTCTCTGTGCTGTGTGCTAAGTCATTCAGTTGTGTTCCATTCTTTGGGACCCTATGGACTATAGCCAGCCAGGCTCCTCTGTCCAGGGAATTTCCCAGGCGAGAATACTAGAGTCGGTCGCCATGCCCTCCTCCAGGTGATCTTTCTGACCCAGGGATTAAACCCGTGTCTCTTACATCTGCATTGGCAGGCGGCTTCTTTACCACTAGCACCACCTGGGAAGCCCTGTCTGTAAATTCATTCTTTCTGTCTCTAACGTTTAGTCACTGAGTCGTGTCCAACTCTTGTGACCCCATGGACAGAGAAGCCTGTCAGGCTACAGTCCATGGGATTCTCCAGGCAACAATACTGGAGTGGGTTGCCATTTCCTTCTCCAGGGGATCTGCCTCTAAACCATTCATTCAGTAAGAATTTTTTTATGAACTACACAGATGACAAATAAAGCAGTCTTTAAAGACCTATAGTCAAGTGGAAGAGAAAGAAATATAAACAATCATGATAATTTTGATTTTGGCAAAGGCAGTGGTAGAGTTCAGGGTAGTTTTGCGTCCTTAGCTCAGTCATGTCCTACTCTTTGCGACCCCATGGACTGTAGCCCACCAGGCTCCTCTGGCCATGGGATTCTCCAGGGAAGAACACTGGAGTGGGTTGCCATTCTCTTCTCCAGGGGATCTTCCCACCTCAGAGATGGAACCCGAGTCTCCTGTATTGCAGGTAGGTTCTTTACCATCTGAGCCTCAAGGGATTTTGAGTTCCTGGAAAAAAGCAAAATTAAGCCCTTAACATGTTGACTCCCTCAGTCTCCTGGGCCTGCGCGCCTGCAAGCACCCAGCACATCTCTGCAGGCATCTTGAGCCCCAAGGTCAGGCAAGCCCAGAGGCAGGAAGCAAAATTAGCCAGACAACTGAGGAAGTGTGGGCAACTTGCACCTGCCCAGAGCTGGTGGCCCAGGAATGGCTGGAATAAATGAGGGCAGGCAGGACTCAGGGAACTGATGCTTTAGAACTTGGTGCTAGAGAAGACTCTTGAGAGTCCCTTGGACAGCAAGGAGATCAAACTATTCCATCCTAAAGGAAATCCACCCTGAATATTCACTGGAAGAACTGATACTGAAGCTGAAGCCCCAATACTTTGGCCACCTGATGCGAACAGCCAACTTGTCAGAAAAGACCTTAAGACTGGGAAAAATTGAAGGCAGAAGAGGGCGACAGAGATGAGATGGTTGGATGGCATCACCAATGCAACAGACATGATCTTGGGCAAACTACAGGAGATGGTGAGGGACAAGGAAGGCTGGCCTGCTGCAGACCATGGAGTCGCAATGAGTCATGCATGACTTGGCAACTGAACAACAGCAGGATGCAAGTCTGGGCACAAGAGGTGTCTGATGCTGGCCCAGGAGATCATAGGAGTGGAGGACAGACCCTTAACACAGCTCAGCCTTTGGGAGAGGAGCAAGCGCCTTTTAATTGCATGGCTGCAGTCACCATCCACAGTGATTTTGGAGCCCAAGAAAATGAAGTCTGTCCCTGCTCCCATAAGGGTAGAGCCCTTGTGATGGGGGTTAGTGCCCTTATCAGAGAGGCCCCCACAGGCTCCCTAGCCCCTCCGGCCATGTGAAGACACAGAGAGGTCTGGGACCTCCAGGAGGGCCCTCCTCAGTCCTGCTGGCGTCTTAATCTGACTTTCCCCCAGCCTCAGGCTCTGGGAAATAAAGTTCTGTCACTTGTAAGCCCTCCCGTCTCAGCAGCCAGATGGACTAAGAGGGGACTGGAGGCTGAGTTCCGACATAACACGTTCAAGCTCCCTCTGGACACCGCAATGGGAAGGGTCAATAAGCAGATAGGAACCAGAGTCTAGTAACTGGGGAAGTTTCAGCACTGGAATACGGAGGTTGAATGGGACCCGGCAAGTCCGTTTTTCTGTTGATGCCGCGGGTGAAAGCATGATACCTGCTGCGTGCCTGCAGTGATGTGGGGCCCTCGAGGGCCTGGGAGGTCCCTGCTAGAGTCCTTGCACACCACCCCCAGCTGTGACTGAGCAGAGGGTGGAGGGAGAGATGCGCTACTGAGGAGCTGAGGCTTGTCCCTTCCCTTCTCTGTAAGAGACGGGAGCCAAGACACACACGCGCTGGGCAAGCCAGGGGCAGGCTCTGTGGGTGGGGCCAACCTCAAGGCCTCTTGGGAAGGACACTGCCCAGGAGAAGTGGCCTGGCGGGACTAAGGAGCCTAGCAGAGAAAGGCACCGTGGCATCGAAAGACGGTGACTATGGCCATTTCTTCCCTGGTGGCTTAGATAGTGAAGAATCCGCCTGCAGTGCAGGAGACCCAGGTTTGATCCCTGGGTTGGGAAGATCCCCTGGAGGAGGGCGTGGCAACCCACTGCAGTATTCTTGCCTGGAGAATCCCGTGGACAGAGGAGCCTGGCAGGCTCCAGTCCCTGGGGTCGCAAAGAGTCGGACATGACTGGGCAACTGACCCTTTCACTTTCCTTTCACTTTCACAGCAGCCTAGTGGCTGAGGATTACACCTGTGGGAGGAAAAAACTATATTAAGGGTTGCTGGTTGGAGGCAGTGGCTGGAGGATTCCAGCTGAGATGCACTCGATGAAATAATTAGCCTGTAAAACTGCCATTCCCAGAGAGCACCTGTGGCTGAATATACATGCATCAGCCCAGCACATCCTCCTAGTCCTGCATTCTTCCTGGAACCAACTTACCGGCACCCTCGGAGGTGGACACGCTAGCCCCAGCCAAGCCCCCAGATGAGTGTAGCCCCAGATGACATCTGACAGCAAATTCAGGGAGACCCTGAGCCAGGATCCCCAAATTAGCCACCCCTAAAACAGAAACTGAGGAGGATAAGGGATAATGGTCTTTCAACCCACTGTTTGTTACTCATCAGCGGACAACTAATTAGTGGCTCCACCCACAACTATGATTCAGAACGGAGGAGAGCTCCAGGAATGCGTTTTTAACAAACTCGCTAGATAGATCCTTCTGATGACTAAAGTCAGAGGAAGAACGGGACCAGAGCAGGGTCTCTGGGGTCCTGACATTTGGTGCCTCTATGTTCAGTGCCTCCACAAAGCTCACAGCACCCGGGTGCAATGGGCAATTTTGTTGTTCAGTCGCTAAGTCGTGTCCGACTCTTTGCAGCACGTGAGGTATCCCATCCCTGTCCATCACCATCTCCAGCAGTTTGCTCAGACTCATGTCTGTTGAGTTGGTGATGCCATCCAACCATCTCATCCTCTGTCATCCCACTTTCCTCCTGCCTTCAATCTTTCTCAACATCAGGGTCTTTTCTAATGAGTCAGCTCTTCACATCAGGTGGCCAAAGTGTTGGAGTTTCAGCTTCAGCATCAGTCCTTCCAATGAATATTCAGGACTGATTTCCTTTAGGATGGACTGGTTGGATCTCTCTGAAGTCCAAGGGATTCTCAAGAGTCTTCTCCAGCACCTCAGTTCAAAAGCATCATTTCCTTGGTGCTCAGCCTTCTTTATGGTCCAACTCTCACATCCATACTTGACCACTGGAAAAACCATAGCTTTGACTATAGGGACTTTTGCCAGCAAAGTAACACTTCTCTGCTTTTTAATATGCTGTCTAGGTTTGTCATAGCTTTTCTTCCAAGGAGCAAGTGTCTTTTAATTTCATGGTTGCAATCACCATCTGCAGCGATTTTGGAGCCCAGAAAAATAAAGTCAGCTACTGTTTCCATCGTTTCCCCATCTATTTGGCATGAAGTGATTATTGCAACAGGCAAACATTGTTTTGGGGTCTTGGATTTCGTTTTTATTGAGATATAACTGACATGTAACATTGTGTCAGTTTATGGTGTACAGTGTGGTGATTTGATACACTTATATGTAGCAATACAATGACCACCACAAAGCATTCCATAAGGCTTCTATCACATCAGGTAATTATCATTTCTGTGAGGAGTACATTTCTTTTACAACTTCGAAGTATAGAGTGCAGTATTGTCAACTATAATCCTTATGCTGTGCATTAAATCTCCAGAGCTTACTCATCTTCTCGTTGCAAGTTGTTCAGTTATGACTGTAGAATCTGAGTTTGATGGAGCTAGGCAGTGTCCTGGGGCAGCCGTTCCTAAGGGTCACTGAAACAGCTCTGGAGGAACCTGCGGATGAGCCGTCACACTCCCAGCTCGGCTCACAGCACCACCACGTGGACGTTTTGAAACACACACTGTGCTTGTTCAGCCTCTAAGTCGGGTCAGACGCTCCGTGACCGCGTGGACTGCAGCACGCCGGGCTTCCCTGTCCCTCGCTATCTCCTGGAGTTTGCTCAGACTCACGTCCCCTGGGCCAGTCAGGCTATCTAAGCATCTCACTGTGTGTACAGCGGATAACTAACAAGAGCTGACTGTGGAGCCCAGGGAGAGGCATACACTGTGGTGATCTAAATGGGAAGGAAATCCAAGGAAGGGCGGGTATGTGTGCAAGTGGCTGATCCACTTTGCTGCACCGCAGAAGCAAACGCAACATTGTAAAGCAGCTATACTCCAATTAAAAAAAAGAAACTCTGGTCTTAGTCGTTTCCTTTTCCACACCTGCAGCCACAGGCACCTAAAACCCACCATCACCACTGAAATGCTGATTCGCAGCCTGTTTGTCTCTCTGCTGCCGACCAGCTTTGCTGTTGTCTAGTCACGCAGTCCCGTCTGACTCTTTGTGACCCTGTGGACTGTAGCCCACCAGGCTCCTCTGTCCATGGGATTCTCCAGGCAAGGACACTGGAGTGGGTAGCCGTGCCCTCCTCCAGGGGATGAGGGAACCCAGGTCTCCTGCGTTGGCAGGCGGGACAGTTAGTGGCCTCCTAAACTGCAAGCCCCTCTCCTCTGCCTCCTGAAAAGTCTGGTTTGGAAGGTCGTGTAGGAAAACTGAATTCAGAGCAAACAATGCCAAAAAAGTGATGTGGGAAAAGTATTTTCAAAATGTTGAGTCAGCTTCTGCCCATGGAAATAAACTTGTTCAAAAATCCATGGCTGATTCATGTCAATGTGTGACAAAAACCACTACAATATTGTAAAGTAATTAGCCTCCAACTAATAAAAATAAATGGAAAAATAAATAAATAAAAGAAAACCATTCTGCGTGAAATTTTTATTAACGAAAGTCTGCTTCTCCACCACAGGTATTCTTCACATTCCGTGAGGATTTTCTCATATCAATAAGAACTGTTTGAAAATGTGATCTTTAAGAGTGGTATCAGATTTGTCCTTAGTATAACTAAGTTGTACAGTTGTATGGCTTATTTGCAGGCTGCTGTGGTTTAGCGGCCAAGAACACAAACTCTGTAGTCTGAATGCCTGTTCACATGCTGGCTCTCACTACCTCCTGTGAACACTTGGGCAAGTAACTTCTCTCTATGCCTCATTCTTCTCAGCTGCAAAATGGACACAAACACGGGCGTTTCTTCAATAGAATTGTGAGGACTGGTTAATCCTTGTAAAGCGGTAGGTAAAGAAAGTGCTTAATAACATTAGCTACAGTGATTACTGAACAGTATTTCATTGTCGGTCTGTTGAGTTGTTTGAAAGATGGCAGAAATTAATATACTCGTTATAGTTTCTTGTCCATTTTTTTCTTTTCCCCAGCTGTGCTGGGTCTCAGTTGCTGCTCAGGCTTTCCTCTGGCTGCAGCGTGAGGGCTTCTCACTGCCGTGACTTCTCTTGTTGCGACTCCTGGTTTCTAGAGCACAGACTCAATAGTTGTGAGGGTTAGTTGCTCCGTGGGATGTGGAATCTTCCTGTACCAGGGATCAAACCCGTGTCTCCTATATTGGCAGGTAGATTCTTTGCCACCGAGACAGCAGGGAAGCCCTCTTTCTTTCTTTTTATCTTATTGAAGTATAGTTGATCTACAATGTTGTGTTAATTTCTGCTGTTACAGTTAAATGATTCAGTTATATACGTGTGTGTGTGTGTATTCTCTTCCATTATGGTTTATCACAGGACATTGAATATAGGTCCCTGTGCTATACGGTAGTACCTTGTTGCTTATTCATTTTATCTTGTTTCTGATTGTTTCACAGAATCGGGGTTACTAGATCAAATGCTGTCAGGTCTTAAGAATATTGACAGAGATCCAATGGTGCTCCTAAAAACTTCTATGTCCCACCCCCCATAAGCAGGACTGGAAAACACGTGTCAGCACACACATTGAAAATAGTTGCTGGTTTGTATCAGGGAGGAAGAGATTTTCCTCCATCCTTCTAGGCTCTTCTGGCTGGTCTAAAAATTAAATTGACATGAGACAGATCAATAGGAGAAAAGCAAATAAAAGTTTGCTGACACGTACGCATGGGAGAGACCCAGGAAAATAGCTGAAATGGCCAAAGTCCTGACCTTAAATACCATCTCCAGCTAAAGACAAAAGAGGACGTTGTGGGTACTAGTTTGGGACATGGAAGGGGAGAAAGACAATCCACGGGATGATGGAAAAAAATAAACAAATGTTTGCTGGACCTTGCAGAGATGAGTGACACAGAGTGGACTCTGGTCTCTCCCTCACCACACCCGGCCCATATTCTTCTCAGATCTCTCTGCAGGTGGCTCTGTTCTCGGAACAAGCTCTTTATCTAGATTCTTTAGGCACCTAATTCTTCTTCTTAGTGATTTTTCATCACTAAGACATGTCTGATTCTTTGCAACTCCATGGACTGCAGCACCCCAGGCTTCCCTGTCCTCCACTATCTCCCAGAGTTTGCTCAGATTCATGTCCACTGGGTTAATGATGCTATCTGTCCTCTGTCCTCCCCTTCTCCTCCTGTCTTCCATCTTTCCCAGCATCAGAGTCTTTTCCAATGAGTCAGTTCTTCATATCAGGTGGCCAAAGTATTGGAGCTTTGGCATCAGCACCAGTCCTTCCAATGGATATTCGGGACTGATTTCCTTTAGGATGGACTGGTTTGATCTCCTTAGGCTAAGGGAGAGGTAAAAAAAAAAACAAAGTCCTAAATCTCCTTCTTCTTAATCAGCCTAGGAGTTCCCAGGTGGCCCAGGGCTTAAGGCTCCGAGCTTCCAATACAGAGGGTGAGGGTTCAGTCCCTAGTCAGAGAACTGTGATCCCACATGCCACCAAAAAATATAAAAACAAGAAACAATGTTCAAATGAAAAAAAAAAAAAGATACTCAGCCTAAAATAACCTTCCTGCCAAAGAGATACATGTTAAGGTGACAGATCTTGCTCCCTTAACGCTTAATGATCACTACCACCATCTTGCTGATTCTGTTTGCATTTCTTCAATATCGAGTGAGGTGGGACATTTAATTTTCCTCTCAGTCAGATTTCTAGTCCAAACTACTTTATCCAGAGATGACATAGTTTGCAAAACATTTTGGAATTCTCCAAGAGCTGGAAGAAATGCTCCCTGAAGATGAACCTCATATCCCATGCTCTGTGACAACCTAGAGGGGCAGGATGGGGTGGGAGGTGGGAAGGAGATTCAAGAGGGAGGGGGTGTATGTATACCTATGGCTGATGCATGTGCGTGTATGGCAGAAACCAACACAGCATTGTAAAGCAATTATCCTCCAATTAAAAATAAACGTATTTTTTAACTTAGGAATTCTCCCTGAAAATGGAGCAAATATATCTTTGGGACACTGAGGCAGAGGGTAGAAAGGGACTTAGGAGTATTCCCCAGGACACAGTCTCTTAGTTCTAAGAACATTCTAGAAACCCAGCAGGTTTCTACCCATAATCCCCTGCACATAGTTTGTCTGGACCTCAGGATGGCAGATGCCTCTGACTGAGATGTGCTTCTCTTAGCCTCCATGGTGCTTTGTCTTTCTTTCTTTCTCCCTACAATGCTCCAAGTAGTATTTATTTTAACCATATAAAAAGTCAGAGGCATCACTTTGCTGACAAAGGTCCATCTAGTCAAAGTTGTGGTTTTTGCAGTGGTCACATACAGATGTGAGAGTTGGACCATAAAGAAGGCTGAGCGCCAAAGAACTGATGTTTTCAAGTTGTGGCATTGGAGAAGACTCTTGAGAGTCCCTTGGACAGCAAGAAGATCAAACCAGTCAATTCTAAAGGAAATCAACTCTGAATATTCATTGGAAGGACTGATGCTGAAGCTGAAGTTCCAATACTCTGGCCACCTGACATGAATTGCTGACTCATTGGAAAAGACTCTGATGCTGGGAAAGATGGAGGGCGAAAGGAGAATGGGGTGGCAGAGGATGAGGTAGGATGGCATCATGGACTCGGTGGACATGAATCTGAGCCAACTCCAGGAGGTAGTGAAGGACAGGGAAGCCTGGCGTGCTGCAGTCCATGGGGTCACAAAGAGTTGGACATGACTGAGACTGAACACAACAAAGTGGTATTGTCACAGTAGAATTGATCTATGGGGAAACCATTAGACTCAATCTGGATTATGTTCCACCAATGGAAACCCGGAATCAGAGCCATCCTAGCCATTTTTCCAAGCCTCCTGATCAGCTCTTGACTCCACAGTCGACGAACACCAGCCTTCATGTTTTCCTTAGACAGGATGCTTTAGCCTTTCCATTTCCTGGGGTTTTAAACAGCTGCGACTTGAACAAGCTTGGAGCAGCAGCTGACTCTCCCAGACTCTCAGCTGAGCCGCCTGCCACAGACCATGGTCACACTGGGAAGGCCTCGCTCCAGCCCCTGGTCACTCAGCTGCACTGATCCAGCCCCTCATGTGTGTCTGGAAGGGTGCGTGATGACATTGTCACCACCTCACTACAGTAAGTGGACCCTGCGAACTTGAGCACCAGTGACGGTGGGGGCAAATTAAAACTGCAGACGTCAAAGCAGACTCTTTCCTGAAACAGGCCCGCTACTTCCCCCTGAAATATGGTGCTTGCACGCTAAGTCGCTTCAGTTGTGTCTGACTCTGCGACCCCGTGGACTGTAGCCCACCAGGCTCCTCTGTCCATGGGATTGTCCAGCCAAGAAGACTGGAGTGGGTCGCCATTTCCTTCTCCAGAAATATGGTCATAAGAGTAAATAATCATGTTCTATTTCACTAGGAGCTTCCTTCATGGCTCAGTGGTAAAGACCCCGCCTGCCAACACAGGAGATGTAAGAGACGTGGGTTTGCTCCCTGGGTTGGGAAGATCCCCTGGAGGAGGGAACAGCAACCCACTGTAGTATTCATGCCTGGAGAATTCCATGGACAGAGAAACCCAGCGGGCTACAGTCCATGCGGTCACAAACAGTCGGACACGAAGCAACTTAACATGACAGGCAGCACACAGTCCTCTAACCAGAGCATCACAGAAGCAACACAGCCTGGGGGATCTGCAGACACCTGCCTGCATCACCTACTTGCATCTCGTCCTGGGAACACACAGGTTAGCTCACTGCTCCAAGCCAGCCTTCCATCTGCTCATTCGTTTCCTGAACAACTGAAGATGTGTTACCTGCGACAATAGCTCATTTGTGTCCAACTCTTTGCAACTCCATGGACTAGAGCCCACCAGGCTGCTGTCCATGGAATTCTCTAGGCACAAGAATACTGGAGGGGGTTGCCATCCCCTTCTCCAGAACTCTGAGGATGGGGAGAAACAAGATGGCAAACAATGCTTTTAGGGTTCAGAGGAATCTAACGTTCATACCTCCTCTTCTCTACCTTCTGAACCATCAGGAGCAGGCAACAGGAGACAAAAAGGCCAGGGTGATACAAGTCAGCTCCTTGAGGGCCTGGGAGGGAGGGCAGGGGGGCGGGAGACACACATTGCCCAAAGGCCATGTGGGGTCCGGGCCCCTGGTCCATCCGGGCAGCTGGTCACTCTTTATGTCCAGCCCCTCCAGTCAGGTGAGTCCCTTGTCCTCCTCATCCTGGGGTGAGGACCTGAAGAGAGGGAAAGGCAGGTTCCTGTGAAAACCACCCCTGGATGTGGACCCCCTTAAGGATACGTGAGGAAGAGCGGCCAGGATGCTGACCTCTGAGCTGGTGAGAGTCCACTGGGGACTAAGCAGAAGCCTTCCTCTGGAGCGTGGCCAGAAATGAGCACCTGGGGCCAGGGACTCTGTGGTGGGCTCTGGTGAAGGTGATCAGAAAATGCCCTCAAGGGGGCTGCAAATCATGTCTCAGGTCAGCTCCCTAGAAAAGACTTCAGCCAAAAAGTACAGCTGAGAGCAAAGCAGAGCCAAATGCCTCGCAGACTGTGCCAAATCCTGGTCAAGAATAACGTGTAGGAGACACCAGTTCTGTTCAGTTCAGTCGCTCAGTCATGTCTGAATCTTTGCGACCCCATGAACTGCAGCATGCCAGGCCTTCCTGTCCGAGACCAACTTCTGGAGTCCACCGAAACCCACACCCATCGAGTTGGTGATGCCATTCAACCATCCCATCCTCTGTCATCCCCTTCTCCTCCTGCCTTCAATCTTTTCCAGCATCAGGGTCTTTTCAAACGAGTCAACTCTTTGCATCAGGTGGCCAAAGTATTGGAGTTTCGGCTTCAGCATCAGTCCTTCTAATGAACACCCAGGACTGATCTCCTTTAGGATGGACTGGTCTGATCTCCTTGCAGTCCAAGGGACTCTCAAGAGTCTTCTCCAACACCACAGTTCAAAAGCATCAATTCTTCGGTGCTCAGCTTTCTTTACAGTCCAACTCTCACATCCATACATGACCACTGGAAAAACCATAGCCTTGAATAGACGGACCTTTGTTGATAAAGTAATGTCTCTGCTTTTTAATATGCTGTCTAGGTTGGTCATAACTTTCCTTCCAAGGAGTGTCTTTTAATTCCATGGCTGTAATCACCATCTGCAGTGATTTTGGAGTCCCCCCAAAAAATAGTCAGCCACTGTTTCCACTGTCTCCCCATCTATTTCCCATGAAGTGATGGGACCAGATGCCATGATCTTAGTTTTCTGAATGTTAAGCTTTAAGCCAACTTTTTCACTCTCCTCTTTCTTTCATCAAGAGGCTCTTTAGTTCCTCTTCACTTTCTGCCATAAGGGTGGTGTCATCTGCATATCCGAGGTTATCGATATTTCTCCCGGCAGTCTTGATTCCAGCTTGTGCTTCCTCCAGCCCAGTGTTTCTCATGATGTACTCTGCATATAAGTTAAATTAGCAGGGTGACAATATACAGCCTTGACATACTCCTTTTCCTATTTGGAACCAGTCTGTTGTTCCATGTCCAGTTCTAATTGTTGCTTCCTGACCTGCATACAGACTTCTCAAGAAGCAGGTCAGGTGGTCTGGTATTCCCATTTCTTTCAGAATTTCCCACAGTTTATTGTGATCCACACAGTCAAAGGCTTTGGCATAGTCAATAAAGCAGAAATAGAGAGACTCCAACAAAATACCTAATCTGAGATAGGGACTTCCCTGGCAGTCCAGTGGTTAAGACTCCACCTGCCAATGTGGGGGCCGTGGGTTTCATCCTTGGTCGGAGAACTAAGCTTCCACGTGCCACAGGGCAGCTAAGCCCGAGCACCACAACTCCCGAGCCCGGGAGCACTAGAGACTGTGCTCCGCAACTAGAGAGCCCGTGTGCCAGTGACAGATCCTGCACGTCACAACGGCACACGATGCAGCTAAAAATAAAACCAAACAGACATTTTGAAAAGTAAACTGAGACAGAGGTGTCTACACTCGTTCCCTCTCTTCCCTGCTCTCTGACATGGAAGTGCTAGTTGCCCAGTCATCTGATTCTTTGAAACCCAAAGGACTATAGCCCATCAGGCTCCTCTGTCCATGGGATTCTCCAGGAAAGAATACTGGAGGGGGTTGCCATGCCCTCCTCCAGCGGATCTTCCCGACCCAGAGACTGAACCCAAGTCTTCCGCACTACAGGCAGATTCTCTAGTGTCTGAGCTACCAGGGACGCCCTCTCTGAAGCTTGCTGGGATCTTTGACCCCCACCGTGCCACTGAAAGCGTTTGCCAGCGTCATCTGTGAGCTCCCTGCCGCTGAGTCCAATGGTCGGTTTCTAGGCATCACCTTCCTTAACGTCTCAGCAGCACCTGGCCTGACTGTGCATTCTTTCCTCCTAAACATGCTTTCTTCACTTTCCTCCTGAGACAGCACATTCTGCAGACTGCTTGTTCCTTCCAGTGTCCTGTGCTTTCCTCTTTATCCCAGTCTTAGAGAGCTCAGTCCAGGGTCATTTTCTCTTCTCTGCACACAATCTGTTTTGCTAGTGTCTTAGTTCAGGCAACTATAACAAACTACCACATGGGGTGGCTTATAAACGACAGAAACTCATGTTCTGGAGGTTTGGGAGCCGGAAGCCTGAGACCAGGCGGCCGGCATGTCTGGGTCCTGGCGTGGACCCTTCTCGGCGGCAATAGCCAGTTCCTCGTCGTGTCCGCCCGTGGTGCAGATCAGAGCAGACGGAAGCGAGGTGTCCAGGACTCTCGTAAGGACACTAAACCTGTTCATGACGACTTCCCCCTATGACCTCATCTCATCCTAATTAGGGCGGCTTGTTGGTCTAGGGGTATGATTCTTGCAAGAATTGGGCTCATAAAATTGTCTCCCAAAGACACACATGTGTCTGAGCACACATGGTGGGTGAACCTTGAAAACAGGCTAAGTAAAATACACGTGTGTGCACAGTCATGTCTGACTCGTTGGATCCCATGGACGATACAGCCTGCCAGGCTTCTCTGCCCATGGACATTTCCAGGCAAGAATACTGGAGTGGGTTGCCATTTCCTCCTCCAGGGGATCTTCCAACACAGGGGTCAAACCCATGTCTCCCACGTTTCCTACACTGGCGGGCGGATTCTTCATCCACTGAGCCACCTGGAAAGTAAAATTAATCAGACACAGATTACATACATACATCGTGCATGACTGTGTTTACATTCTGAAACATCCAGAACAGGTAAATTTACAGAGACGGAGAGCAGACTGTTGGTTGCCAGGGGCTGGGGGCAGGGGGAAGACTGACTGCTTAGTGGCTAAGGAGCTGGATTTGGGGATGATGAACACATTTGGGAGCTAGACAGAGAAGGTGGTTACAGGGCACTGTGAACATACTAAACGCCACCAAATTTTTCACTTTGAAATGGCCAGTTTTATGCTATGTGAATTTTACTTCAATGAAAAAAAAAGTCTCTAACTAAAAGATTTAAAAGGACACACATGGTAAGGGCCTTTGTGAATAGCAGCCATCTGGTGACTGGGGTTCCGGGCTCAGCTCTGATACTTTCTGACCATGAGGATGGCAAGGCATTGCTGTGGGCCTCAGTTTCGTCACCTGTAAAATGGGTTGGACCACACCACCAGTGCTCAGTCAGAGCAGCCTGCGTCAAGTCACACGCAGCACTGCTTCTAAACACACAGACCACCCTTCAGATTCTGGTACGCCCAAGGGGGCATCGTGCCTCTTGCCGCTGTGCTGAGAACACTTATTTCAGGGTCTGAATCCAACTCCCTTTCTAAAACATCAGGCTAAAGGGCTCTGGCAGCCCACAATTCTAGCGCATTCACCTATGACCGTTTATAAGATGCATTTTGATTAGAGAGGACGATACCATAAATGAAGTGCATTTATTAGGAAGATAAATGCCACACCGTTACAAGTAGTTCCCTTGGGCACTTGGCAACTTCACAGGAAAAAGACACCTTGACAGAGTCCACAGGATTTTGCTTATAACACAGAAGGAGTTTTAAGGCAGATGAATTCGAGGCCACGAAAACTACGTCTGTGATACAGGCACAACATTCAGAAATGACTCAGGCTCCAAATGTCCCTGTTCCCAACACATCCCTGAACAACTCGGTCGACAGCTGCTGTCAGGGACTCAGATGCAGAGTCTCAAAGGCAATTCAATACGACACTGATGCCGAGGGGGTTGTCCTGAGACCTCCCCAAATCACGTGGTTAACACTGACCCACAGTGCCGTGTGTGAGCCTCACGTGCTTTTATTTTACACAAACTTGGGACACTGTCCTAGGAGAACAAACGCACATCAGAAGAGAGGAAAACAGGACTTAGAATCACGTCCCACAAACAGGGTCACAGAAAACGAGGGCTACACTGGGCCACGCGGATGGACTGATGACTTCTGACAGACGGTGAAACGAGGCTTATAGAGATGCTGCAGTCAGCTCCGTCTTCCCCTCCGCGGTCACCACCTGGATTAGGCTTCCTGAGCTTGGCCGGTTTTTCTCTGTGATCCAGTCATGGAAGGTTCTACAACAAAAAGAAGAAAAGCTTTACATTCTAAAAGCAAAAATCTGGGACACAGGCTTATACTCACATTAGGGGCTGAGCAGCAACTATAAAAAAGCCTCCGAGGCCTCCTGGACACACACCCAGGTCCCCAGTGATTCTAGGACTTCCCTGACCGCAGTTCCTGAGTGGTTGGCATTTGCCAAGGTTTTTGTTTGGCTATTTTCCTGCCTTGTTGGAACACAGTGATTTTATGTGATTAAAGATTTTCATGAGTTCATCCTAAGAGACATGGGCACCAGTCTGGCCTTCTGTGATGACCAGGAGGGATGCGGGAAGGGGAGGGAGGTTAGGGAGGGAGGGGATGATTTGCATTGTTGTTACGGCAGAAACCAACACAACATTGTAAAATGTTTTTAAATATATATTTAAATTAAAAAAATAGAATAAATGGAAAAGAATTAGAAAAAAAAAAGGAGAGAGAGAGATGGGGAGAACATTTTATACTTTGTTCTATTACCTCCCAGAAATTTAAGAAGAGAAAAAATTATTTTCTTAACAAACATGGAGAAGTCATGGAGCATCCACAGCTGTACCATGCAATGGAAAAGATATTTGAAAAAAACAGACTACTGTAACAAAACACATTCGGTGCCAGGGTGGGGCATTTAATAACCAGGTCTGTGTGGGGAAGGGTGCTGGGTGCCTGGGGGGTTGTGGTTTGGTGTGTGTGTGCGTGATTATGTCTCTCAGTCATGTCTGACTCTGTGACCCCACAGACTGCAGCCCGCCAGGCTCCTCTGTCCGTGGAATTCTCCAGGCAAGAATAATGGAGTGAGTAGTCATTCCCTTCAACAGGGCATCGTCCTGACCCAGAGAGGGAACCCAGGTCTCCCGCTTTGCAGGCAGATTCTTTACTGTCTGAGCCACCAGGTGAAGCCCTTTCACAATGTATATGAATATAAAAACTCAAACTCTATACCTTCCATCTATATCACTTTTTGTCAGTTATATGTCAGTAAAATCTAGCAGTCATAAAAAAAGAAAAACAAAAAACAAGGAAAGGAAAAGGGTACAAGGAATTATTAAGGTTTAACAAGAGGCTGATAATTCTTATTTATTTATTTTTAATTTGGCCACACCATACAGCATGTGGGATGTTAGTACCCCTACCAGGAACTGACCCTGTGTCCCCTGCATTGGGAACACATAGTCTTAATCACTAGACTGCCAGGGAAGTCCCCTGCTCATTTTTAAAGCATTAACTCCTGCTGTGGGGAATACTGGCCCCTCTGACATCCCCCAGGTGGGACTGTGGCCCTTCCTTCACTGCGAAGTCCTCAGGAGCTCCTGAGGTCTTCCGTGCCGATGAGTAACCTGCTGGACCAGAGCTGGCCAGTCATTCGAGCTGTACGGGGAAGCTGTTGTATTTCCAGTCACTAGTCGTGCCCGACTCTTTGCGACCCCATGGACCGTAGCCCGCCAGGCTCCTCTGTCCATGGGGTTTCTCCAGGCAAGGATACTGGAGTGGGTTGCCATGTCCTCCTCCAGAGGCTCTTCCTGACCCAGGGATCAAACTCCCATCTCCTGAGTCTCCTGCATTGACAGGCAGGTTCTTTACCACCGAGCCACTTAAGAAGCCCCTGCTATGAGCATTTAGTAAGACTAGGGTTATGAAGTGCTCAAATGGCTTGGCGCATAGGTACTACATAAGTGCTTGTTCCAAACATAAATAAACATAAAACATAAAACATCTAAGCAAAAGGCAACCTCAGACCAGAAGCACACATCCCAAGCTCTACAAACATCTCATATGAACACAGCCGTCCAGGCGGCTCACCACTCACTCTGCTGGGCGAGATGGTCCCTGCTCCACGTCTCCCTCCTCATTGTCCCCAGGCCCAGCATAGCCCCTGGCCCCAGTGGGATTCTCAGCGAACATGTGCTCAATACCCCCTTAAACAGAGGGGTCTGGGGGAACTGAGATCCAGGTGAACACAAGTGAGCAGAAAGCGCACCCTCTCCTGACCTTCCAAAGCCACTCGTATTTACAAAGGGCCTTGGGGGCCGAATATGACCTGGGGGACAAAGGACGTTTTTCTGAGGCTTGGCACTAATTCAGACACGTGGGCCCAGAGGTCCCACCCAGGTCAGCGGCTCACTCCACGCAGCTGTGCTTGTTAACAGACAGAGCGAGCGTTCCGGGAGCCGGGCTCACCCAGCACTTCTCTGGGTCAGATGTGGGCTGAGAGCCTGGCCCACTCTACGACAGCTTACCCTCCTAACAGTCATCACGGGCCCCCATTGTACAGACTGAGAAACTGAGGCCCAGAGGAGCTGAACCCCTCCTAGTGGAGGGGGAGGCACCATCTTCCCCTCCAGCCTGCAAGGTTCACTCAGAGGTGCGAGGCACCCTTGGAGGTCAGGACCTCATGGAGCAGCCGGGTTGATAAGCCTGGAGAACACCGGCCTGTCTTTTCACCCACGAGACGGAGGCACGGGGGCCGGGAGCTGCTGAGTCAGTGACGCGACTGCGATACTCACTCGACCAGGAACTCCAAGGGCGTCCAGGAGCTGAAGTCGGCCTCGGGCATCGACTTCCTGTTCACCGGGGTGTCCAGGGTGACCCTGCAGAGCGGAGACAAGCCTGCCACATGTGTGTCCCCACACCCAGGAGCCCACGGCACTGAGGGTGACCGTGCCGACATGGACTGAGCTACAGATATTAAAATTAAATGTGTCCACTATTTCTTAATAAAGAGGGACAGAAGGACAGAAAATGAGAAAGACGCAGGCCGGGAAGACCCATCCCATCAGCCAAGCAACCATCCGGGAAAGCCCAGGATAATCCAAAAGCCGAACAAGTGTCGTCAGGGCCTTTGATGACTCTCGAAGGCCGAGGGGACAGCAGGCACTCATCCCTGGTGTGGGGGGACTCCAGGACCCACGTGAACCCTCGGTGGGGGTCAGGCGTGGAGGGACCCCCAACCACTTACGGGAGCAGGGCAATGGCTGCAGCCCCGGGCGGCAGGCCACTGTTCTCCCCGGCCAGGCTCCGGCAGAGCTGGTGCACCGCGGCCTTGGCCATGCCGTAGCCGATCATCCCTGGGAAACGGGGAGAAAACATTTCAGTGACCACCAGCCGCCACTGGCAAGTCCAAAGGGCACCATGCCAGGGTCCCAAGGAGGCCGGGAATAGAGAACCAGGGACATCTATCGAAAGTGGGAAGGACACAACCTATTATTCACCTGGCACTTAGCAGTTTTCAGAGAAGCCACAAGGCCAATCCTAGTTCTATTGCTAAGGAAATGGAGGCTTGGACAGGCCCAGGCTCACATACAGACACGTACTGAGGCCAGCAGAGAGGTGAAAAGCCAGGCAAGGGTTTTGAACCCTTGAATCCATAACAGCTTATGAGCAGCCAGCACACAACACTGGGTGCCCAGGGAGTTGGCAAAATCAAGCAGGAGTTTGAAATACAGGCTTTATAGTCAGGCTGTGCAGGTTCAGCTGGGCAGCTCTTCCATTTACTGCTACAGAAATCCTGGGTAGGTTCTCAAGACCTGTCTGACCCTCAGTCTTCCCATCTGTAAAATGGGGATAGAGTACTCAGTTCTAGGCTCAGAACAGGGTAGGACCTCCATACATGTTGCCCATCATATTAACATAAGAGCTGTGCCCTGGAGTCCAGCTCCCATTAAAGGACACCATTTGAATCATATGAGACAGCTTACATGTGGAATCTAAAAAAAAGTTCTGGGTTGGCCAAAAAGGGCCCTCAAGTTTCTCTGTAAAATGTTATGGAAAAAAACCTGAATGAACTTTGTGGCCAGCCCAATACAAATAAACGTATTTACAAAACAGAAACAGACACAAATACAGAAAGTAAACTTATGGTTACAAAGAGAGGGAAGTGGGGGTGGGATACATTGGGATATGGGGATCAACCCGTACATACTACTGTATATAAAATAGAAAACTAAGAAAGACCTACTGCATGGCACAGAGAACTCGTCTCATTCCTCTGTAATGGCCTACACGGTAACAGAGTCTAACAAAGAGTGGCCATATGTTCAGATAAATAACTGATTCACTTTTCTATACAGCAGAAACTAGCACAACATTGCAAATCAACCAGACTCCAAAAAAATTAATTAAAAACAAACTATACTATTTGAGCAATCACAACACACATGTACACATGCTTCCTATCAGCCTTCCTTTCCTCTGGCCAGTCAGTGAAAGCTTGCTGATAGAAGCAAGGCATGCCTTTCTTTTTATGTAATTGAAGTAGAGTTGATTTATAATGTGTTAATTTCCTCTGTGCAGCAAAGTGATTCAGTGACATGTATGTACATATACATATACACATAAATGGTGGTGGTTTAGTGGCTGTCACGGCCAACTCTTGTGACCCCATGGGCTGCAGCCCATCAGGCTCATCTGTCCATGGGATTTCCCAGGCAAGAACAGTGGAGTGGATTGCCATTCTCTTCTCCGGGGATCTTCCTAACCCAGGGCTCCTGCATTGCAGGTGAATTCTTTACCAACTGAGCTACCAGGGAAGCCCCATATATATATGTATATATATATATACATTCTTTTTTAACATCCTCTTCCACTAGGGTTTATCACAGGATACTGACTAGTTCCCTATGTGATACAGTAGGATCCTGTTGCTTACTCAGTCTATATGTAACAGCCTTATCAGGACAGGGCTCTGCCTGTCCCAGAGACACACGGCAGGCGAGCTCTCTCGTCTCAGAAGCACCCCACAGCACCCAGATGTAGGTGTACTAAATGCAGCCATCACAGCAACAAAGAACAACTCATTGCTGCTAAGACCCCTCCGCCTACAGAAAACCACTACTTCCAAAGGTCGGCCGCTCCCCAAAAACCCCAGCGGGTTGGCTGTTTTAAGTATAACAGCTCAAGAGGCGTCAGAGTCTGGTGGGAGGTGGGACTCACAGCCCAGTGGAGCAGCCAATCACTGAACCGCTTCCACAGTGACTCAAACTGCAAAAGAGGGTCAAGGTCTCAAAAAGTTATTTAGAAACACAAGAAGACTATTTCACCATGCCTGGCTTTTCTTGGCTTCGTTGGGGGCAGAAGGCCGACCATGAAGATCTAACAAACTCTGCGGCGATTAAAACAAACCAGTGCAGGGGATGGGACGAGTTGGGAGACTGGGATTGCCACTGCAGACACACTACTATGTATAAAATAGACAGAGAATAGGGAACCTCCCGTATAGCACAGGGAACTCTACTCAGGGTTCCGGGTAACAGGGAGAACTCTCCTAAACAGGGAGAACTCCAAAAGAGAGGGGACGTATGTCTACGTATGGCTGATTCACTTTGCTGCCCAGTAGAAACCAACACAACAATGTAAGGCACCTATACGCCAATAAAAATTATAACACAGAAATGAGTCAGAAGTCACCATTCCAACAACTCTAAACAAACCAGTGCATAGATTTCATCCCACCAGCCCCTGTCCCCCAGCACGCTCCCTTCTCCCAGGACTCTCTCTTCACCCCATTCAAACAGCATGAAAGCAAGGAATCGGGTGAGGAGAAGCAAGTAAGCAGCAGCCAGGAGCCTAAAGGTTTAATTCCACAGGATTCTGTACAACGCTGGCGAGGATCATGTGCAAAATACGGGGAAAGCATGCACTTCATCAAGATACATAAGTATCAAGTGATCAGTGCAGTCCCTAAAGACTGATTTCTAAACACAGCGCAGACCCTTACATGGTACAGGAGAGAGATTGCCATCTCTTTGATACCGTTTATCCTCCAGTGGCCTGTCCACAAATAAACAGCCTTGGACACAGGAGAGGGTGGGGTTTCTCAGTGTGTTTCCACATGAAAACTTTTCATTTTTGAACACCTCTTCTTGGGTTTTCAAGGACTATTAAGCCTGTTCATCATGTGCTTTCATAGACTTCCCCAGATTTCTCTGGAGTCTGAATCAAAGAGAAAAGATTTCATGACTCAAATAAGCTTAACAACGTCTAACTAAAGAGCTAAAAGAGGAGCAAATTTATCAACATCTGAAGGAGTAACTGACCAAAAATAAACCTAGAGTACTGCTAACTCTCTGCAATACCTGTCTTAAACCATTACACCCATTAAGATGTTTACAAGTCCCAACCACCATGTAAAGGAGGTATTACCATTACTTTTCATTATACAAATGACAAAACTGAGGCTCAGAGAGGTTAAATAATTTGTCAACTATCACACAGAGATTAAACAGCAAAACCACAATACGAAACCAATCCATATAGTTCCAGATCCTATAGTCTTAACCAGTATCTGAAACTATAAGCAAAGAATGATACTAGTAAACCAAAAGCAAGGGTAGAAAGCTGTTTCGTCCTTCAGGAAAATTAGTGTTTCAGTCCTAGGGTTTTCTCTTTTCAATGTCAAGCTGAAAACTGAAAAAGAGGCTTAAGGTTTCTACCACTTACTAAAGAGGTTCAAAAACACTCCCCCTCTTTTTTTTTTTAACGAGTTTAATTTAAGTAGTGGAGACAGTTTCTGGCTCCCTGAACTATGTCCTCTACTCCCTGCTTAAATTCCTTTATTCCAATCCCAAAGGGAGAGTGAACTGTGCCAGATGGTGAAGTCTTAACCATCCCCTGCCCACACCTCAGTAAAAGTGTTAGTAACTCAGTCTTATCTGAATTCTCCAGGCAAGAACACTGGAGTGGGTTGCCATTCCCTTCGCCAGGGGATCCTCCCGATCCAGAGATTGAACCTGGGTCTCCAGCACTGCAGGCGGATCCTTTACCATCTGAGCCACCAGGGAAAAGCCCGTATTACGAATTGATAGCCACTGCAACACCATCCATTCCCTGGGTGGATCCCAGATACGCACACGAGACGAGGGGGTGCCAGAGGACAGTGGTCCTTGGCCAGCATGACCATGAGGACAATGCACCTGAAAATACGAGGAGCGCTTCCCCTAAAAAGATGGAGGCCTAAAAGGAAGCAAGATCCACCCAACTGCAAACAGCCCTGGAGGGTAAAGGGCTCTGATATTCCCCCTCCCAGGGAAGCGCTCAGCAGCCCAGCAAGCAAGAAAGTGTGAGCGTTCCCATTTCACAGACGGGGAAACAAAGGCTCACCAGGTGTCCCGTCCAGGGCAGCCCTGGCCCCCGCCAAAGTCAGGAGGCCTCCTTCCTTGAGGTGCTTGGTGGCCAGGTGGCTGGAGATGGTGGAGGTCCACACGCTCTGCTTCCACATCAGGTCACAGTTTTTAAAGAGCGCTGAGCAAAGAAATACACGAGGTCAGCATTCACAGGGAAGAAATTGAAGGGTGAACTTGACCCCCAGCACCCGACCCTCCAGGAAGCCCCCATGGCCACTCTGGGTCTGCAGGGAGATCTAACACACACACAGTGCAGGGTTTGTGCTCAGAGATGCAGGTTCAAATCCAGGCCACGTGGTCACCCAAGTCTCAGCCTCCTCATGTAAACTGGTTAGTATAGTATAGTAGCTCAGTCATGTCTGACTCTTTGCAACCCCATGGACTGTAGCCCACCAGGCTCCTCTGTCCATGGGATTCTCCAGGCAAGAGTACTGGAGTGGGTTGCCATTTCCTTCTCCAGGGGATCTTCCCGACCCAGGGATGAAACCCGGGTCTCCTGCCTTGCAGGCAGATTCTTTACTGTCTGAGCCACCGGGGAAGCCAAACTGGTTAAACATCCACCAATAAATGAGGGCTGTTGACAGATAGGTGGGACTGGCTTTAATTCAAACACTGCCCTACTTTATAAATGGCATTAGGGGCCTTCCCTGGTGGGTCCAGTGGTTAGAATTCCATGCTCTCACAGCCAAGGGTCTGGGTTTGATCACTGGTCGGGGAACTAAGATCCCGCAAGCTGCGTGGTGTGGCCAAAAAAAAATAACTTTTAAAATTACAAAAATAAATAAAGGACATTAGATCTTTAATTAGAACCTATATGTCTAAGTCAAGTTTTACCTGTGATAAAAGATCTCAGGGACTATGATGACATAAAGAGGGCGTTCATGGAGTGACAAGTTTTTTATGGTTGAAAGTTTAATGCCAACTTTAAAGACTCTCTAAAAGAAAGCTGAAATAATAACCATTTCACAATTGTTTTAACCCTCTGACCTCACCAGAGACATGAGGAGGAACTGGTAAGGGAGGTCACATCACCAGCTGATCCCCTTCCCCCCTCAAAGGATACACAGAACCCACTGCACCCATGACCCAGAGACAGAGCCCTCCTGATATAGGAGGGTCTGCAGTGGGTGATGACCAAGGAACTGCATTTCCCTGTTAAGAACTAGCGGAAAAAATGATGGACCCACAATTGTTACTTCCTGTTCCCAAAATACACAAAAGGCGTTTTGCCAAGCTGATCCCCGACAAACGGACAATTTCACACTTAAGTGTGGTTCACAGAGAAGGAAAAGGAAACGGCAACCCCCGCCAGTATTCTTGCCTGGAGAATCCTGTGGACAGAGGAGGCTGGTGTGCCACAGTCCACGGGGCTGCACACAGCTGGACATGACAGAGCACATGCACATGCGTGCGCACACAGAAAATCAATTCCTTTTTAAATCACTCTGGCTGATAAATGTAGAAGGGATGACAGAATTGGAAAACTACCATTTTCCAAGCCCCAGTGGAACGAACGACTGATTCAAGTAGAGATGATCAACGGATGCTTATAACCACAAGTTTTGGGGACTTTGGGGTTCCCAAGGGGTTTGGGAACAGGATACTCATACATGATGCCAAAGCACCATCCCATGGGTCACTTACTAATTACAAGTAGAAAAATGTACTTTACGATGGAGATCTATCACCTTAATCCTGACCCAGCATCAGAGCTGGCATCACTCTGGATGGACGGTGGAGCAGACCGTGGGATGTGGTGAGGACTCAACGGGCTGCAGGGTGGAGTCCACATCACTCAGGAAGCATCCTCACCTCCATATTCACCTCCATCCTCACCTCAGCATATTTAACCTGAATCTAAGCAAGTCTCCAGACCTACCTTCCTGTTCATAAAAAACACCAGGGACAGAGGAACGAGGTAAGTGATACCCTAAAGAAACAGTCTGACACATTCAGGGTGGGGGACATTCTACATGAAAACTGCCTTGGACCTGCCAAACCTATCACAGGAAAGAAAAAAAATTCTAGATTAAGAGACTCAAACAATAATACAATGCCGATTAGAATAAATCTAGGGAAAACAGCTAGGGAACAGACCGAGCATGGGCTGGTACTATTAATCTTACAGAATTACTGGTAATTTTCTTAGGTATGAGAGCGGTATTACGCTAACATGAGAGAATGGCCTAATCCTTGGAGACACATACTGAAGTACAGTCAAGTGTCAAAGCACTTTCAAATGATTAACAACAGCAGCAAAAATACACACACAGAGGACACGCATGCAAGAAAGCAAGAGGATGTGAGTGTGGCAAACATTCACAAGGGCTGAGCCTCAACGGGGGCATAAAGGTGTGCCCTGAACGGCTCTTTCCTCTTTTCTGTGTATTTGAAAACGCTCATGATAAAAAAAATAGCAAATAAACTCACAGCTTCAGCAAAAGCTCAATTGTGAGTCCTTTTCATCTTCTGAACCATCTCTGCATTCCATTCACATTCCCCAATTCCCAGTACCGAGCCCTGAAAGACTGCGGTGGGAACAATGCTGACTTCATCCTGTCTCCTTTTTAATCTCAAGGCCCCTCTGCCCTAACTCCTCTGAGCATCCATGCAGGCTAAGTCACTTCAGTCATGTCTGAATCTTTGCCTCCTATGGACTGTACCCGCCAGACTCTTCTGTCCATGGGATTCTCCAGGCAGGAACACAGGAGTGGGTTGCCATTCCCTTCTCCAGGGGATCTCTGTGACCCAGGGATCGAACCCCAGCCTCCTGCAGTTCCTGCTTGCAGGTGGGTCCTTTATGCTGAGCCACCGGGGAAGCCCCCGACTCCCTTTATGGGAAGTTTCTTCTTCCTCTGTAAAACGGGGTGTTGACCCCCACCTTACAGCGACTGGGAAGATTCCGGGCACAGACAGGAAAACGTCTGGCCTGGCACAGGGTGCAGACCCGACCCGTGCACCTGGACAAGGAGCAGTGCAGGGTGAATGATTAACCCAGAAAAGGACTCACACTTGGACTTGGCATTGCCCCCAGCCCATCCTCCAGCCACACAAAGGATCGCATCCACCTTCTCTGTACCCAGGAGCTTTCCCACCTCAGCCGTCACCTGAAACAGAGGGGCAGAAAAGACGCAGATTGTCAGGTAAACCTCAACAGGCTGACGTCTGACGTTGTTGTAGTCACCTCCATTGATCTTTCACTCCTTTGTAAGTCAGTTTACAGTACCTGGCAAAGAACACTTTAAAAATCAGATGCAGGACCCATTTACAATGAACAGTTTGGACAGCAAAGCCTGACTGCATTTCAGCATGATTTTTATAAAGCAACCTAGAGTCTTCTGAATATTTTAAAGGGTGGAGACGGACACATTCCTGGGATAAAACAATAAATAAAGTAGGAAAAGTTAAAAAAAAAAATCACACGCAAATTCATGAAGCGTTCCATATTTTTTTAAAAATCACTTAGGATCTCACTGCCTATAGCTAGATTTCTGGTATATTTCTTTCCAGAATTTCTTTGCCAATCACAGAATCACAAACTGAGATAATCAATTCTGCTCTCCCTCTAATACAAACATCCCATTAACTGTAACTCCAAAAAAAAACCAAAGCCAAAGAGAAATTTTTTCCTTAAAAATAAAGCAATAAAAAATAATTCATGGCAAGATGTTGGTAAGCAATGAATACACGGGGGTTCAGTTTAATTGTCTACTGCTGTTTGATTCAAATGTTTAAAGTGTTGAAAACATACACATGTCTTTGTTACAGTTTATTAAAACAAAAATCTGAGAAGACACACAACCCTGGCCATCATCCATGAATCCTTTCCATATTTTTCTGGAACAGCTGAAAGGATCATAGCCTGTCAACAGCTTCGCTAAGATCAAGCTTCTAAAAAAGCAGCTTAACACAGGACAGTGGAATTCTCCCAGCAGTAACATTTCAGTCTCTGACGGCTTTCCCTAACAATTTCTGAGCCTCAGATCACTCTTTCAGGGGAACCGCCTGGCGGTCCAATGGCTCAGACTCCACACTCTCACTGCAGGGGGCATGAGTTTGATCCCTGGTTTGTGAACTAGGATTCCACAGGCCACAGGGCATGGCCAGAAATAAATAAATTACTCTTTCATGGAGATCAATCTGGCAATGGAAACCAACCTTTCCTCTCCTCTACATTCTATACCAAAATCTCTCAATTTAAGTAGATTCCTGACCATCCCTTGGCAAGTACCTGATGTAACCCTGGTTCAGCTTTTGAGATCTTCCTCCTGTTACCCTGGTTCCCTGGCTGCCTCTCCTTCATTTCTAAGCCGCATCCCATTGCCAACAGCAAGGTCTCATCTGCCAGGAGCTGTGTCATCTTCCCTGACCTCTGTACCCGAACACGACCTGTGCTCTACCTTTTAGGGAAGCACAAAGCCCAAGCAACAATGCTCCTGCTTGATTTGCCTTTTTTTTAAACCACCTCTGTGTTCTATTTTTATAATAAAATTAAAATGAGCATTTTAAAATTCCTCGCCCTTAAATTCTTCCTTTTGCCTATCCAATAGTCTTCTATAGATTTAATTTTTTTCTCACTTTTCACTTTCTGTCTCTAGTGAATTTTCAGCTTAAGAGCCAATTTAAATATGCCTATGTATGTGCTCAGTCACTCAGCCACGTCCAACTCATTGCAACCCTACAGACTGTAGCGCACCAGTCTCCTGAGCCCCTGGGATTCTCCAGGCAAGAATACTGGGGTAGGTTGCCATGCCCTCCTCCAGCGAATCTTCCGGACCCTGGGACTGAACATGTATCTCAAGTCTCCTGCGTTGGCAGGTGGGTTCTTTACCACTAGCGCCACCTGGGAAGCCTTACTTTTATATATATTAAGGTTGAATTTCCTTCTTCTAGAGCTTTAGAATAAAAAACTGGATGTCATGTTGTTTGTCCAGACATTCCTGATTGAGTGACTAGGAGATGAGAAGGCGCAGGAGGTCTTAAAGATGTTAAAAGCTAATAACGAAGGCATTTCCCAAACTTTGTCCTAAAGATGCAGCATATAGTAAAGTCTCAGACGTGGAAAATTTCACAATCAAAATGGGATACAGACATCAAAAACCCGAAACTAAAGGAGCAGGAGAGACACTGACCGCAGAGGACCACGTCTAGAGGAGCTGCAGCTGCCCACGCCCAGGAGCTCCCTTGCATCTGGTTTAAGTTTTCCTTGCTTTATTCACACGAAGCTATCCTGCTGAGAAGCAACTGTAACATGCAGTTAAGAACACAGGCACCACTCCCTACCAGAGCCAGGTTCAAATCCCGGCTCTGCCACCTACAACCTGGTTGAACAAATACCAGGGACTTCCGTACCCATTTCTAAAAGGGAGATACGATGAGACACTTGGTTTTGGGTTATGTGAAAGAGATTAAGTGACCTATTACAAATAAGACACTTCTTATGATGTCTAACATACAGCAAAGCCATACTGAGTTTTACTATTAAGTCCAATAAAACCAACAAGACCATTAAGCACAGCAATCATTAGGAGGTTTCCTTGGACTGTGCGCTGCAGGGCTGGCATGAAGACCACAGACAGCACATCCTTCACGCAGCTGGTGGGAAGGGCTCTTCCAGAAAGGCAGACCTGCTTATGAGCATCTCAGATGCTTAATACCAAGACATCCAACGAATTGTCAACAGCTCCTCCTTGGGGAGGTGGGGGCAACACAGTCACAGGGAGAAAGAGGGATATTTCACAATTTATCTATATAGCTGTATGGTTTTGCCAGACTTCTTTACAATATGCCTGGTCAGGAAGATTCCCCTGGAGAAGGGACTGGCTACCCACTCCAGGATACTTGCCTGGAGAATCCAATGCACAGAAGAGCCTGGTGGGCTACAACAGTCTATGGGGTCGCAAAGAATCGGACATGACTCAGAGACTAACACTGTCACTTTCGCTTTATAATTGGAAACGACCTAGTTTGTTAGCATTCTTGCTTTGGGTAGGGGGAGCTCTGCTTTCTGGAACATATCTTCAATAAATAAGAGATGGAGATGAAGATGTTCACCACAGTATTCTTAATATTATTAAGTAAAAGAAGTTAGAGTTAAAAAAGAAAAACTGCAAAAAAAGTTTAAATGTACAAGTACAAACCAAATAAACTGTGACCAATCCATAAAAGAAAAATTACGAGTTGACACAGAGGTTTTATTAAGTGATTTGAGGAAGAATTCAAGCTAAGTAAGTTGAAAAAAGAGAAGCTGACCATAGCTTATAAAATATGAATTTATCTCAACCTGTAAGACTTGTATAGTATGCAGAGGAAGCACAAGAAAATGGGCCAAAATGTGAACTAACTAGTGAGCTAACTCGACATAGATCATGGGCTACTTGTCTTTTTTTTCCTTTCACTTTTTCCAAATTTCCCTCCATGAGCACAATGGCTCTCATAATTAGAGAAGCAACACCTGAAAGAAGGAAGAATGCACCGCCCGTGGAGCCCTCTCCCCAGGCCTCCCCACCCCACGTGCGGTCCTTCCCTGGAATCACCTGGTCGGCCTGCTCCGTGAATGAGTCTGTCATTTTAACCACGACGTTGGCACTGGCATCTTCGTTCTCCTGCACGTCGATGCTGGCGACCCACTGGAGCGAGGAGAAAACAGTCTTGGTCAAGAGGCAGTCAGGCGTGACAGATTCATGCGCAGGGATGTGGGGAGCTGGAGACAGGTTAGAGGCTTATGCGAAAACCCACTAGAGGAAGGACCAAGCAACTGACCTCTAGCACCCCTCACAGGGCTTTCCGGCTTTGGCCAGCACACCCCTTCCTGAGCCCCAGGCCAGTCTCTGTACCCCCAAACACCTCTTTCCCTTCCACTCTCACCTCTGAAGGCCAAACCCTGCTGTGGCAGAGATGCCAGAGACCAGGGATTTGCAACCCTTTTCTTAAAGAGCCAGAGGCTAAGTCTTTCAGGCTGTGATGGCCACACGGCCTCTGCAGCTGCGTCCCTTCAGTCGTGTCCGGCTCTGTGTGACCCCATCCAGCTACTCAACTCTGCTAACACAGCTAGGTAGCAGCCACAGAAAATAGCCCAGGAATCGATGAAAGAGCCTGGCCGTGTGCTGAGAAGACATCAGTTGCTGAATTATTAATTTTATATAAAGTTCACACATGGCTACTCTTCTTTGGATTTTTCACCAATTAAAAATGGGGAACACTTTTTTAGCTCTTGGGCTCTGTGATAACAGGTGCCAGGCAAGATCCAGCCCCTGGAGAACTGGAATTTTCCAATCCCTGTCCCAGAGCACAAAAAGATGACTGTGGGCATGGATATCAGGTCAGAGTTTGAATGCTGATTCCGCCATCCGGCAACTCTCTCATCCACCCACTCAGCAGAGGTTCCTCCCCTGCAAAATGAGAGTTGTCAGCAGTCAACAGGATTAGTGTGAGAATTAAATGAAATGCAGGATGCTATGGTGGATCAGTGGCATCACAGACTCAATGGATATGGGTTTGAGCAAACTCTGGGAGACAGCGGAGGACAGAGGAGCCTGGTGTGCGGCAGTCCATGGGGTCGCAAAGAGTCAGACAGGACTGACGATTGAACAACAACATCAGCTGCTAACACACGGTGCTGACTCAGTCAGCCCTGCAGTCTGAAGGCCCCAGAGATAAACATCTCCCCCACAAGCTTTGAAGAACACAGCGTCCATTCAGAACACTCACTGCTCTGTGTCACAGGGAGGAGGGTACTGAGATAAAGAAATGGTTCCATCCCAGAACCCCCAGAGCTTCCAGGAAGGAAGGGAGCGAAAGACAGAGTCACGGGTAAGTCAGCTCTCCATATTCACCAGGTGAAACGACACCGACCGTGCACGCCCCCACACCCCGCTTCGAGAGGAAGCAGAGCCCTGCACCTGTAACACATGGATACAGGAGCCCTGTATTTTTTTTTAACAGGAGGATAATTGCTTTACAATGTTGTGTGAGCTTCTGCTGCACAACAGCCTGAATCAGCTATTTGTTTCCTTTGTTCAGCTGCTCAGTTGGGTCCTACTCTCTGCAGCCCCATGCACTGCAGCACCCCAGGCTTCCCTGTTCTTCACCAACTCTCCTAGCTTGCTCACACTCGTGTCCACCTAGTCCTCTGTCGCCCTCTTCTCCTCCTGCCTTCAGTCTTTCCCAGCATCAGAGTCTTTCCTAATGAGTCGGCTCTTCGACTCATTAGGAGTCGGGTGGCCACAGTACTGGAGCTTCAGCTTCAGCATCAGTCCTTCCAATGAATATTCAGGACTGATTTCCTTTATCATGGACTGGTTTGATCTCCAGGGTTCTGTACCATTTTTCTAGATCCTATATATACATGCGTTAACTCTGTATTAATGTTACTGGAGAGACTAAACAGAACTAAGAATATGTAGGGGCTCTGATACGCAGGACCTCAATGCCCAGCCCTGGGCTGGCAGTCCTTAAATGTTCCCATGGTCACCACCCACCCCCCTGCAGACCTGGGAAGACATCTCAAGACAGGTAAATGGCGGGAAAGTGGTGTATTCAGAACCCTTCGAAGCATATTCCTCTACTAACACGAGATGAAAACTCTGGCTGCCTTTCTCTCTGGCCCCAGTGCACCATGCTCAGGCTGCTGCTTCTGCCGGCAAGTAAACCCCCAGGAAAGCTCCAGGGGCTACAGCAGGGGCTCTGAGCAAGAAGCCTCTTCGCCTGAAGACACTATGGGCGGAGTCCCCACCTGGAATTCACGGGGCAGGCTGGGGGCTGGGGGCAGGGGGCAGGGTCCCTGGCTCGGTGACAGGCCCTCCTCCTATCCATGATGCCAGGTACTCCAAGTAGTCTTTGCCAAACAAAAGGCATTTGCAAGCTTTCAAAGTATCACATACAAGGGAACCTAATGGAACAGGGGTATATATCAATGGGGGATTTCCCACGTGGCGCTAGTGATTTAAAAAAAGCAAAAAACAAAAAGCGCCTGCCAATGAAAAAGACGCCGGTTTGATCCCCGGGTCAGGAAGATCCCCTGGACAAGGAAATGGCAACCCACTCCAGTATTCTTGCCTGGAGAATTCCATGCACAGAGGAGCCTGGCGGGCTACAGTCTACGGCGTCGGATACGACTGAAGCAATTGAGCAGGCATATATCAATAACATATGTATATCAATAGTAGCTAACATTTAAATAGCTTTTACCAGCGTCAGGTAATTTACAACTTATGCGTAACGACACCAATCATTTCATCCTCATAACACCCTCTAAGAAGTAAATACAATTAGTACCCCCATTTTACAGATGGGGAAACTGAGGCTCGCTAACATGAAGCGGTCGGTTCAGGGTCACAAGGCTAGTAACCCCAGTGGCCGTGAACAAGGCAGTGATTTCAGATCCTTCCCTCCCGTGACCTCTCCCTCCGGTTCTGTTCTGTCCGGAATCATGCCGACACTCGGGCCCCGCAGAGGCCGGGGAGCAGAGCCGCCTCCACCAGCCTCCCGGCAGAGCAAAGCGCTGCACCTCGGCCCGGGTGCACCCGCAAGCATCACGTCTCAGGGGGCCTCGG